>JAFEMH010003834.1:0-242826 GCA_022495995.1 Adenophora triphylla var. japonica
AATGACATATGAATCAGATATTAAAACTTACCAATACAAGAAGACGCAAATGGCAGAGACAATATGAAGCAAAGCGGAGACCTCCCATTCTATCTTTTCCGTCCCGGTCACTTTTTGTTGAATCCCTGCTCACCATCAATAATAGAACCAAAACTGGCCGGCGCAACTTCATCATCTTCTTCTTCTTCAGAGTCTTCCTGATTCTTCTTTCTCTTCGTTCTTAGCTTCTTTTTCTTCCCTTTACTTCACCCTTGACATCTGAATCTTCTTCATCTAATTGGCTTGTTTCTTCAGGAGGTATGATAATGTCCTCTTCCTCCTATCAAACCCTCTTTCATTTCTTTTCTTTCAGCTCCTCTTTCTGCAATCTCAAAAAGCACCTCGTCCGCATCTTCCAATAGACTCCTTCAAATGTTATCTCCGCTTCAATTAAGTCAAGCTTCTCTTCTACTTTTTCTTCCTCTTGTTAGATGCTTTCTTCTTCTTTTTAATCCATCTCTCTGCACTTTTGCACACACCTAATATGACAGTCAACACGGGATTTCGGTCCTCCACGGCCGCATATCTTTCTTGAAATCTATATCAAATCCATGGGGCAAGAACTTTATACTTTCTTTAAGTTCCCCTCTACTTCTACTTCTACTTCTTCTAGTTTCTTCTTGTTCTAGTTTCTTTTTTTCCGTTTCCCCATTGTGTAGTAGCCAATACAAGCGGACCCCATGTTCTTCATCATCCACATAACTGATCAAGCGTTTAGTAGGAGTATGAAGGATAAGGGGATCTGGATCTATGAGCTTTGATGGATCTTCAGGATCAGGCTCCGGTTCACCTTTCTTAACAAGCATAAACTCTGGAGCTTCATCTGTTCCAAAACAGATACCAAAATGTTTACCCACATATATACCACATTGCAGAAGACTCAAGATTTGGTAGCCAACCCTTCGATAATGACACAAAAATGGGTAAAACACAGATGTCTATTACTCCCACCGCCCGGAACGAGTGTTCATTATCTGAAAATCGTCCCTAATGAATGTCTATTTTTAAGAAATGTCTAAACTTGCCTTAAAAAAAAAAAAGAATTACTCCCTCCGCGCCCCCTCCCAAAAAAAAAAAAAAAAACTTAATTTCTACTTTAAAGAATCTCGGCTGCAATTTTCATTGGGTGCAGTTTTTAAGAAATGAATTCTCTCTGTCTCCCGTAGAATGATGTTCCCATGTATTTTATATCAATCTGAATGAACTTTAAGCAATAATTTAGGTTAATTTAAGGCAAAACCATATTTTCGTCAACTTTAGCTTTTTTCAAAATGTTCTCACTGAACTATTATTTTTCAAAATGTTCTCACTAAACTTTCACAATTTTTAAAATATGCTCACTACGTTAATATATTCGCTAAAAACCTAAAGAAATCTAGTCATGTGACTTAACATGAATGATGTTCGTTAAGTTTTCAACCAAACCAATTTGTTAACATTGTTGACATGTATGATTAAGAGTGCAAATTTTTTTTAATGTAAAATGTCATTAGCACATAGTTTATAAGAACTATTACAAATAAATTTCCCTAAAAACCATTTACCCTAGGTCGTATTTAACAAAACTAGTCATGTGAGGTCATATGGCTAAATTTCGTTAAATAGCGAATTTGCTAATCGGAGTAAGCACATTTTGAAAAATGTAAAAAGCGAGAACATTTTGGGTAGAGATGCCCGACCGGTCCTGAACCGTCGGTTTGGACCAAAACCGGACCGGCCCGGCCCAAAATCGGGTGGAAATCGAACCACCTGAACCATGAACCGCCTGAACCGTGAATCGGCGGTTTTTCGGTCCGATTACGGTTCGTACTTTCCAAAACCGGTGAATCGCCGGTTCATGAATCGTGAACCGGAACCTGCAGTTCACGAACCGAAATCTAACGACTAGTTGATTGCGGGCCGTTGATTCGGGCCGATCCGACGGCTCATGTTCTCTTCCCGTTAGCTAACGGTCATTTTGACTATTCTATCATTGATAGCAAAGGAGATCCTAGCCGCTCCAGCCTCAACCGTCGCCGTAGAAGAAGTATTTAGTGTAGGAGGAAATGTCTTATCCGATCGAAGGTCAAGGTTGTCTCCATATAATTTAGAATATCAAATGTTACTCGGCGATTGACATAGATCCGAACTACGACTTCAAGATAAAAGAAGTAGCTCAGGAGGAGACATTTGATGAAGATACATCGGGGAGCGAAGCCGAATGAACTACGCTGCTCTTTAGACTTTAGATTAGGTTAATTTTAATTTTATAGATTAGACTTTAGATTAGATTTATTTTTATTTAATTGTAATAGTTAGGTTGAGGTAAAGACCCCTAAATGTCCTCCCTTATTTATAAAAGGGTAAGGTTGGTTGTCTCCCTCTTTTGTAATTTTATTTTAATTAATAAAATTTAACCTTTTTCTTTTATATACTTTCGTTTATTTTTAAAAAAAGTTAAGTTTTATTTCTTTCAAAATTCATAACTTTTTTTATATAACTTTTTGCAAAAAATGTATGTAGTAAACAAAAGTCTAAAATAGCCTTATTTATCCAAAAAAAAATATTAATAACTTTTTTATAAAACTTAACGTAAAGCTTGTTAAAAATTTAACCGTATTTTTGAAAAACTGTTAAAAATTTGGAAAGGAAAAAGTTACGGTGACTTGGGCGGGCGCTGTAATGCTTCGGCCCTCTTTGGCGGCCGCCGTAATTTTTTTTTTTTTGAAATTGACGGTTCAAACCGAAGCCGTCTGGCCGGTCCGAACAGGGAACCGTGAATAACCTAGGGCGATTTCGGTTCAATCTTGGCCGGAGGTTTTGGTGAACCGCCGGTTGAATCGGAAGCCGGCGGTCCGAACCTGGATGGTCGCCTCTAATTTAGGAAAAAAATAGTTCGGTGAGAACATTTTGAAAAATACTATAATTCGGTGATGAAAATATGATTTTTGCCCTAATTTAATTATCTCCGATGAAAATCTAAATTTTTTCTTGATAGTGTTTATAATGGTGTATCAATAACAAGTTTTAGATTTCATTAGGATAATTAAATTAACCTAAACTATTGTTCAAAGTTCATTCGAATTTATAATTACAAAAGTAGGGACATCATTACAAAGAATGTGAGTATACTCGAGAGGTGTGATGTGTGTTGGGTGAGGAATGCGTGACATGACACATTGCCGTTGATGTACCTCCGTGAGTTAAGATCGGTGAAAGCGGGACCGATTAGGTAAGGAAAAAATTGTGTTAGTAGAGAGAAAGCACTCTAGTGCTTTCACTTGTCCAAGTTTTAAGCAAGAAACTTGTCCCATAATCGATTGGCGATTAACTATATAATACGGTTATAGCCCGTATTAATTGATACTCCCTCCGTCCCAAATTGAATGACCTTTATGTCCCAAAATGAACGACCTTTTGATACATTTCCTTAAGAGTACTTTGTCCCTAAATGACTTTTTACCAAAAATGTTGTGCCAAGAAAGTAAGAATGAACTTTCTTGCGTCCTAAGGGAAAATCACATTCTCGAAATCACTCGTTCTAAAGAGAAGATTTTATTTATCGATCTTGCCATGATAGCAGAGTACGGAGAAAGATTATATTATGATGCTATTTTGATCCTTTAAGAACTTAAAAGATTCCTTGACCAATCTAGTAAGAAACTCATTCAAGATTTAGCGAGGCAAGTATCTTATATGTCAAATCATCCTTTGACTTCATGAAATAAGAGCAAGAAGAAGTTGAGACACCTCAATCACGTAATCTGACATTATCTTGGACCCAAGTAATATGAAAGGTGGCTAATCATATACACAAGGTTTAGGCAATGCCACAAGAAAAAGTCTAGTTAGATAAGCAATGTATTTCCCAAGTTAAGCCCCCAACTCTCACAACCCGTGCCTCTCCCACTCCCTCCCCCCCTCCAAACACCACTAAAAATATTACTACCTCCATACCGAAAAGTTTGTCTCCACTTTGATTTTCATGGTCAACTTAATCGAACTTTGATCAAAATTTTATGAAAGCCTAATTATCCCTATACAATTTCAAATATTACGAGTGATGGTATTGCCGGTGGTGAATCAATAACAGATTAGAATCGTATAAGGATAATTAGGTTTCATAAAAGGGTAAATTGCATTTAGTTACCCAAGTTTTGACAACTGTTGCAATGTGATTACTAATATTGAATTTTTTGCAACCTCGTTCTCCACGTTGACTTTTTGTTGCAATCCAATGAAAATTTTATTAAAAACGTAACATTCATTAAAATTCAAGCCATGTGCCTCGCACAAGATTTTTGAAGGGCGAAATAGACTTTTTCATTGCCTGAAAGTTGGAAACAAATGACCTCCACCCCCTAATTTCAGTTTTAGAAAACCCAAATAAAACCCTCCTCTTCTTCAACCTTTGTGTCCACCCCATCATTAACCCCACCATCGGCCACCCACTCTATCTCCTCCCGATTCTTCAATAGCACCGCCGCCGCCACCTTCTCCCAAGCGTGCCACCACCCTAGACGTCTCTCTTTCCTCCTCATCCTTCCTTCGTCTCAAATCTGGCAATTTGAAGTGAGTTTGAATCCCAAATTTGAAGGGGATTCGAGCGAAATAGCAAGCAAGAGTTTATCGATTTATTGGGGGAAATGCAATACATCAATCGAAAAGTGAATTGTGGGTTTGAATCCCCAATTTCAGATGTTAAAATTTGAAGTAGGTCACTACTTCAAATTGCTCCTATAAAAAGTGAGTTTGAATACCCATTTGCAATCTCATTGATTTGGCATCAATGGCACTGGGTCGTTATATGAATGGTGGTGGGCTTTACACTAAATAATTTTTGTAAGGGCAAATTTCAAAATATGGCTTAAAGTCCACGAAAAGGTACCAATTTGGGACCCAACTTTTTAATTTTGGCAATTTAGGGCCTAACATGACATTTTTTGCTCAGTTAAGGTTTTTTTTGACAGAATTCGTTAAAAAGATCAATTAAATTACACGTGACTTGCACGTGATAACAAAATTGGATTAATTTTATATAGATAGTTGTTTTAAAGGATCAAAGTAAGCTTATGAAAATAAAAGGGATGAATAAAAACAAAATATTTCCTGTCTAATAACCCAGCCCTATTTTTTATTTTGAAAATTATAACCCACCCAAATTTATATTTCAAAACCCAATCATCACCAACCTCACCACTTCATCTTCTCCATCACCCATCCCCATCGCCCATATCCGCCCTGCCCTACCCTATCCCAACCTTTTTCGCCACCAATGCCCCCTCCTAAATCATATGTACCTTCACCTCTACTCTCCTAAATCACATTTCTCTCTCTATTAATCAATCTTTCTATCTCTAAGAACCCAGCCCAACCCATAAACTCACCTTCAAAATCTTCAAAATCGAATTATTTCGAGTGTCTACGTATTTTCGTGCTTATGTGTTCGTGAGTATATGTGCATGTTTTTTTTAATCTGGATTGAAAATACTTATCGAAAAAAAATGGTGGATTTGGAGGTGTATTTTTTTGATTGCTTGCAGATTTGATGGGGTGGAGAATAATAAGAGCTCAAACGTGGTGGCAGATGGGTGGCTAGAAAAAGGAAGAAGGTTTGAAGGGGGGTGAGGGTATCGGGGGGGGAAAATGAATTATTATTTTTGTAGATAATTAATGATTTAATTTCTTGTATATAAGATACTTTAGTAATAATAAATAACTTCTGTCAAAAAAAAAAAACAAGTAATAGAAAATAATTATCAATATTCAAGAAAAATAAATTTATTTTACCCTTTAAATTTAAAAATTGCATTTAACCCCTTTAAAACAAGTATACATATAAAATTAATTCAATTGGTCATCACGTGTAATTCACATGTAAATTAACTGATTTTTAACGAATTTCGTATAAAAGTCATTAATTGAACAAAAAATGTCACTTTAGGCCCTAAATAGCCAAAATTGAAAAGTGAGCCCCCAAATTGGTACCTCTCCATGGATTTTAGGCCATATTTTGTAATTTGCCCTTTTTATAATGTGTTCGTTTTGGTGTTGCTGGTTATATAGCGGTGATGGTGGTGATATTTGTTGTCACGACCCTAATCCTAGGCATCATTTTAGCACATGTTGAGCACGTGGGGGTGGGGTGTGTAGCATCTCATTCTATGCATTTTGTGATATTTGAAATGTTTGTGTTTACTTTGATATATTGATAACTTATGTGATTTTAGGGTATTAATAAATTAATTTTAATTATATAATGTCTAAATGAAATAAATAGGAAATGTTGTAGTGAAATTATAATATTAGAAATTTTAAATAAAATGTTTACAAGTTTTGAGGTGATTTAGTGTAATAGTGAAATCCTAAGGAAGTTAGTTGTTTTAGTAACTAAAGCCTCGAGGAGCTAAAGGGAAACTTGATTAATGTTTATCTCTCTTTTTCTCCCTGTGGAAATTCATTTTAACAAAACCCTCAAGTTGTTCCTCCGTTCTGAAAAAAGAAAAGGCCAAACCCTAGCTTTCCTTCCTAAATTCATAGCAAATTCATTTCCTTTCCGTTTTTCGATTTGTTCGCGTATTATTGTTCGTGAAGCCATGGGGATCACATTCATCCGAAAAAGATTTTATTATTTTCGAATTATTCCAGTAAGTTATTATGATTCCCTTCCAATTCTTGCTCATTTAAGGTTAAATTGGATGTTGTTGTTATATAAATTGTTTTGGCATTTTTGGAATATTTTCTTTTGAGTTGAAAATGAAATTGAATGAGTTGAAGTTAGTTTGGTTATGTTAGGGTTGTTTAAGTTGAAAGGAAAGTACTAAAATTATGGTTAATGGTAGAGTAGTGGTTATATATATGTGCATGGCCTTTGGGGACTTGTTAATGTGGTTGGAAATGGATTGGGATGAATGGAAATGGTTTGGGATGAGTTTGGCTGAAGTGGGGTTTGAGTTCTGATGTTTGCAGCAAAAGGTGATGAACAAAGTTTGTTAATGTTGCTGAATTGCTGATGTTGCTGCTCTGTTCTGAGTTTCTGGTGAAGGGCACGAGTCGTGCCCTGTAGCACGAGTCGTCCCCTTCATGTTGGAAGAGTCGTGCCAAGAGGGACGACTGTATCAGAGGGGATGTTTAAGTGGCACGAGTCGTGCCGTAGAACGAGTCGTGCCGCCTCCTGTACCTCGAACCATTTTTCAAGCATTAAAACCCTAATCTACCTACTATATATTTGAACCCTTTTTTACTATAATCAAAGTACAATACATGAACTTCACAATGATATCTTAATTGGTCAAAATGGATAAGAAGAAGGGGTTTAAATATTGTACGGAATATGGTTGGAAGCCTTGATTGGAACTTAACCAAAGTTATTCAAAACTTAGTAATTTGATCTTGAACCTTTATAAAGGTTATTCAATGTTGTATATTGAACATGTAGGGCTTGTTTGTGATACATTGTGCCCTTACTTGGTTATCTATTCATGGGTTGTGATTCAAATAGTGTATGAAATATATGTTGCACTATTGTATTGATTTGAACATGAGTATGAATACCATGTTATTTTGTTATTCCTTTGGTAGATTTCTTTTCAAGTATCTATTATGTGCTTGAACGTGTTTTAATCAGCTGATGTTTATGGGTATAATGGAATACGATCAATTATGGAAATTGTTCTATAAGGTGATCGGATTACATTATACATGTGACTGTCCCCTTCTGTGGCCACAAATTGGGGCTATAGCTTCTGTATTGAGCCAAAATCCTTACAGATTGCTAGTATTTTATATGGTTCTCTGAAATATGAGTTTTATAAGATGTGAATATGCCTAAGCAGTTCACAAATGAAGGGAGTTTACTCCCACGTTGTACGACTTATTGTTAAGACGGGAAAGGTAAACTGAGGTAACGTAATGTGTTTGTGAGCAACCTTGTTATGTGTTGCATTTTACTTGACATATTGTTGCATTCATAATAGCTTATTGAGATTTATTCTCACCCCTTCTCCCTTTACTGTTTTAGATCGCACTGAGACAGGAGGACCCGCCCAGTGAAGACGGAAAGGAGTTTGGACGTGGTTCTTTCTGGGTTGTCTGGGTATGTGTATGTTTTGGTTGGGATTGATAGTAGTATTTTGATGTTACTCCTCTGTGGAGTTGTATATAAAACAACTTTTGTATAACTTTACATTTGTAGTATTTTGTAACTAAAACAGGTTATCTTTTCAAAGTTTACTTATAACCTTCCTCCAAGTGGAGATGTTTTGAGTTAGTTTTATAATTGAGATATTAAAGTTGGTTTTCTTTTCAAGTTAAGTAAAAGTTTTAAAATCCAGGTGGTTTATTTTGTTAAGGGGACCCTCCCGCTCGGGGTACGAGCTAAGGTTCCGGGTCGGGGTCCCCACATTTGTGGTGGAGTGGCAGTGTGTAATAGTGACGAGGTGTGGTGGTGGTGTGGGCAGTGGTGTTTATGGAGGTTAATGGTGGTTGGGTTGGTGATGGGTGGTGGTGGGTGTGTTATTGATATAAACTAAATTTAAATAATTAATATCATATTTGCCCCTTCAAACTCATGTGCGAGGCACATGACATGTTTTTTAATGAAAGTTACATTTTTAACAAAATTTTCATCGGATTGCAACAAAAGGTCAATGTGGGGAATGGGTTGCAAAAAAATCAATGTTGGTAATCACATTGCAAAGGTTGGTAAAACTTAGGTAACTAATACTCCATCTGTCCCGCTCAAAATAGGATTTTGGTTAACTTGATTATACTTTGACCAAGTAATTTAAAAAATAAATAATTATCTTAATGAAAATTTAAAAATTGTTATTGAGAGTAATCGTGATAAAATAGCAATTTTAAATTTGTTAGGATCATTAGTTTTTCTTCAAAGCCTTGGTCAAAGTGCAATCAAGTTGACCAAAATCTTATTTCGAGCGGGACAAAGGGAATATGCAATTTTCCCTTTTGTCAAAGTTTATTGAGTTGACCTTGAAAATCAAAGATGGACAAACTTTTTGGGACGGAGGGAGTATGGTAAAAAGTTGTTTTAGAAAAAAAAAAGCTTTCTTCCAGATTGGATTACATTTTCTTTTATCCTCAGCATGAACTGTTCATGCCACTATAAGATCAGAGTAAAATAAGAAATGCTTAGTACCTTTAGACCACCAGTGCTCAAGCTCAGCTGGCATAGGTAACCTTAGTGGAGCTTTATAGAATGAATTCAACCACATCTCTCTTTCTTCATCGACATCCTCCACATATGCTTTCCAATAATCAGGAACCTGAGACATGAATACCCACCACGTCAACTGAGAGATTTCTCAAGTTATCCCAAGGAGATTGCTACAACTAACACACACATACACACACACAAAAAAAAGATAATAACGAAAATTGACTTGCTTCATAAAATTGGTGGACAAAGCCTGGTGCCATCCAAGCGTCATCCTCCTCATAATAATAGGGATGTTGTGGATCATTAAATGGACCCGCATCTTCTCTAACCACTGTGCAGCAAAATCAAACTTCACTTAATGAGGTTAGGCCACAAATCCATGTAAAGCGAGAAGGAAGAACAAATAAAGGGTGGAAAATACAGCCCACACAAATCATATGCCTTGTTAGGATCCCACCGTCAATGCAAATTGTGATACAGGGAAAACAATAGAACACCATTTGATAGTAAATATAATACTCTTTTCTACGACAAAGAATTCATCTTCCTCCACTTCAGAATATAATACAATAATTCTACAATATTCTAACGAATAGATGATGATAAGAGTTGGATGACTTTTGAAATCCACAAAAGACATTTGTGCACAACACATAGAGATGCCAACTTAGTGAGAGAAATATGAGTCCACTGAATAGGTGAGAGAAATTAGGGATAGAAGAGAGAAAGGAAAGGGGGGAAATGTAACTGACATTGGATTTAAAAAGGTAACGGGACAAGGAGTAGCTTTGTGGCATGTATAGAAATCTTAACTCATATAAACACTAAAATTGCTATTGGGGGAAACAAAAATAAATGAATTTAAATTAAAAGCAAAAACAAAAGAAATTGAGTGCACAAGGACCGTGTGCCACGACAACTAGTATCTTATTATACATCTAGATAGATAAGTGTCAACCTCTAAAAGGTAAATTGGTACATAAATTGCTACATCGATGCGTGTTAAAATTACTGACATCTTTATTGAAACATGTGCAGTTATATGGAACATCAGGAGTATATATTAGACCACAGAATGATCTTCCGTAATTATAAAAATAAAAAATAAAAACAGATTTCAGATTTTCCCTTATTTACGCAAGTGATGAACAGGCTCGGAATTCATGGCTCGTTATCAAAAGTAACTATTTCCAACTTTCAGATCCTGATAATTTCCCAATTCAGTTACTATTATCAAAATCAAATTCCAATTGTACATAAGATAATGAAAGAGAAATATATATATTACTTCCATCCGGTTTGTTCATAAACATTCGAGCCTTCGCTGCTGCCACCTCAGCTATACCTGCATGCAACTGAGATACCCAACTATCAATCATCATTTCATAGATGATACAAGGTTCGATATGTATATCTATATCTTTGGGTGTATATGTGTGTGCATACACATAGAGAGATAGAGAGGATGTCAGCAATTACCGCTGATACATTAGAATCACAACCAGCAGTACTCCCTGTAAACTCTCCGAAATAGAACCGCCCCTGCATGAAAATAAATATAAATAAATAAATAAATCACTCTGAATATAATATGAAGCTACATTAAATGGTGAATGAGGCGATTTGCACCAATACTATTGAAATGCTTAAGAATATGTAGTCTGATATTATATAAGAACACAAAACTAACAGAAACATTATGAAACTTTTTGGCGTCAATATTTACGATTCAAATGGTGCATAAGGCTAATGCTTTTTTTTTTAATTATTTTTTTTATTTTTTTATAAGAATGTTTATGCTTTTATTTCAAAGAGGACAAGGCAAAAATTAAGCACCAACATCACCAAATCTCTTTCGTGGACTTACATGCATGACACGTTCATTGACTTCATATACACCACACCCATGCATTCTGCCGTGCTTCCATTGACCAGCATAACGGTACCGACCTTTCTCCCTGACATCAAAACGCCATTAATTAAGCAAATAATAATATATTAAAACATTTAAACCCACAATCTTGGAGCCTTTCAAAAAGCATAACGGAAAGACCTGCACGAAAATTTAAGGAAAAATATAAATAACAAAGTGAAATTGTGTACTTGAGCTGTGCAAAATATAGGCGCTTAAGTTCACGCAGATACTTGACATATCTGATTTAAGTTTTTAATGTAGTTGTAACAATTGCAATGCAGCACAAAACATTCCATTTGCTAATGATGAAATATATAAACCACCCTCATTCTATATTAGAACACTGATAAAATTTAACATTTTATATCTAATATCATGATTATAACCTATGACTTCAATATCGGAGTACTTACATTTTGCGACCTAATATTTGCTGTATACTTTTTGTGTATGTGAATTGTTTTTCTGGTAAAAATAGTGAACATCCGTCTGCCTCTTTAATTCTCATGGAGGTATTATCCAGCATTCTCAGCTAGCAGAATTCCATTTATTAATTCACTAAGAACAATGGTAATCATTGTCATTTTTCAGGTCCAACAGCATCCTAAATTGGAAAGATATTTTAAAATATAATAAAAACATAAAGAGATAATCTAGTTATAAGGTAGATTGATGGAAGAAATGGTTACATGAAATAAAAGCGACAAAGGAACAAGAATGATTTGATTGCATCTAATAGATCTGACAGTTCATGAAAATGAAATTACACAGTGCGCCAACCCTGAAGAAAAAACAGGAAGGTCACACAATGATCGTAGCTGGATACTGGAATGTAAGACTTACGGTTTGCCGTTAAAGAGTTTGAGCCATAGATCATTTTCATAAAAAGGGACCGTATATTTCCTACCAGAAAAGTTAACACCATCTTTGATATCCATCTCCAACCATTCTCTGTCATCTGGTGACATGAAATCACGAGTAATTATTTCCCCCTTCTCACGCATTTCTGCTTCGTATCTGGAAAATGAAAAAAAAAATTATTTTTCTTTTCATTTATTCTTATCATTTGGAGGGTAAGTTTGCTTGAATTTCATCTGTTGATACGTATACATTTACAACTTCTTCACACGGATAGGGATTATAAACTTACGGTGAACCTGGTACAGGTTGATAATCAGGTATTTCTACTTCAGTAACTCCATGACCCTCCATGTAGTTTCGGAACCATTCACCTTCATATCTATAAGCATTAAGTGAACAAGCTTGTGAGTCAAATAATAAAAGTGGACACCCGTATAAGTTAAATAAAATATCATGAGAAAAGTGGACCTGTATAAGTTAAATAAAACAACATGAGAAGACCATATCATGTAAAATGGCCATCACGACTTAGGGTGTGTTTGGTAGTATCAAGCACTTAAGCTTGTTGCTGAATGTGATGCTTGTTGGCTAGGATGAAGGTGCTGAATGCAAAGTGAGAAAATTTGGACTGAATCAACAAGAGTGATCCAGTGCCATCAAGAGGTTGTCACCAAACGCACTGAATGTTCTAAGTGCTGACCAAATCAGCAAGTTTACCCCATTCAGAGTTCATAAAGAGCAAACAAACACACCCTTAGAACATGTCCAAAAGTCTCAAACTGCTAAACTCAAGAATAAGCTAACCTGACCAGCCCTTGGGGAGAAATATAAACGCCTTTTCCTTGTGCCACATCATCCCACACAGTGCCTTCATACCTTGAATGATTGGAAAAAAAAAGTACATTAGACACAAAAATATTCAAGGTGAGGAAGTGGTAAATATATTTTCGAATAGGGCTCATTCACGAGTACCCTAGGGCTCTCGTAGAATGTCTTGCATTGGGAACAAATATCTAGGTGAAACATTAGTGCAATCCAGAATATTTCCAGCATAAGTACTCTAAATGAAGACTTAATAGAAAGTCCCATGGGGCACTTCTTAGCCTTTCCTTCACTCATAACCTCAAAGTTCAGCAAGCATTTGCAAGCAAGATAATAGTTAACAAGCCCAATCAATAAAATAACAATACGAACCAGGAGATGAAATACCTAGAAAACTCACAATTGCAATTATAACCAATAGGCCATACGAGCCTCAATAGGAGATATTCGAGCAGAGCCGTGCACGCTGATGGACAAGCATGTATTGCATGTTTGTATGAGTGAAAAGTGGCATGTGAGTGTATATATTCATGAGTCGAATACCAGCAATGAATGCCAACAAACACAATAAACTACTATGCTTAACTACACTCAGTGAACGACAAAATGAATCTTCATGAGGGTTAAATATGATCATGAGGAACAGAGCTCCACAGGCAATAGGTTGGGGCTTCGTGGCATTGCTTGACTAAGTAGTTGACAAACGGTAATATCCCAAGTGAGTGTGGGGGGAAGAAAAAAGAAATATACTCCCTATGTCCCCTAAATGAATGTCCAAATTCAAGAAATGTATAAAAGCACACATTTTCAGAGTTTCCCTTAAAATGAAATTTATACATTCAATTAGGGACGGAGGGAGTAGCATGGACGGCTGGGGACCCCTGCTCTGTTTGGGAATCTCCTACTCTAGAAAATAAATATGGATCTAGTAATTTAGGCAGCTACAAAAGCACCTCTAATTATTCTTGATTTTATTTCACTCATTCTCAGGGGTCTCCCTTTTTCCTCTTTGGAGGCTCATTTGGTGTCAGAGTGGAAAGCAAGCTTTGGCTCATCTCATATTAAGGTTGAAGTATCAAAGCAGAAGGATCTGTCGTTAACTGCAGTTCAGGTCTTTCAGGAGTATGTTAGTAAGGTTGGAGTCCAATCGCCAATGAAACGACAGTAATAAGCTCTACACGACAAATTAATCCTACCACATCCCTGAGGCAAAGTTTTTTAGCCAAACCAAGCCATTTTACGTCCACTATAGTAGCAATTGTTAGGTAATGTAGCGCCTAAGGCAATACTAATGGAACAAACATACAAGCACACCACACACACTCAATATTGTAGAGCCAAAATACTTTGTCTACCATTTACTTGCCCAACAACTAGTTCATAAACAATCCCATAACTGTAAAAAATGTCCAAGAAAACCGCAAAAGTCCCCAAAACCAGCAACCCATATTGAATCATCACATAGAAATTGGTCAAATTTAACTTTGAATATCCAAAACCCAAAATTGACAATCAAATCATTTGGTATAAAGAAAAGAAATTGAGGACTTACGAGCTCCCATCGAGGAAAACATAACTGACCCATTTCATGAACTCCTCAATCTTATCCAATTCTTCAATAACGTTCTTCGGGCTATTGACGGCATAATGAAAAGCTGTTAACAACGGATCATGCTTCCGGTACGGCACATAAAAAGGACCAAACGTCGGGAAAATCCCCATCTCAATGGATTTCTCTACCTCGTCGACATCTTCCTCATCTGGCCATTTCGGGTCAAACCCGGGCAGGGCGGCTTTCAGCGGCCGGTCAGACCATACCTCCCGATTATCCTTCTCCGTCCACCCTTCTGGATCAACGGGATAATCAAACCAGTGGTCAGGATTCCACTCGAACCCCTTCAAAATCGACTGTTCGCGATGCTCGACCATCTCCTTTGAAAAGTACATTCTCTTAAACCCTTCATAGGTCTTATTGGGGTTTACGTAATTCTCATTTTTGATATGTTCGTCCCCAAAACGGACTCCCGTATCATCTGAAATTATCTTTTCAATCTCATCTTCAAGTCTCTTATCCTGACGTTTTGGCGCCCATTCTGTTCTAAGAAATTTTGAGGGTTCAACGTATCCTTCACGGAAGTCCGTGATTTGGGATTCTTTTCGGGGGCGAGGGACATAGCGGATAGGTTTTTTTTTTCTATCAGCCTCGACCTCAGCCTCCAGTTCGGGCTCGGCATCTGGTTCGGATTCCCCCTCTGAGTCTCCGGGAATGGACTCGTCATCTTCCGACGCGGAGTTCTCTGACGTTTCTTCGTCGAAGTTAGCAGAGTCTTCAGGAATAGATTCTTCGTCGTCGGAGTCTTCAGACATGGGTTGTTCGTTGGAGAATTGTTCGTCAGAGTCAGAGTCAGAGTCATCGTCGGTCGGGTCAGCGTCAATAAGGGTTGTGTCTTTGGTCGACATTTTTGAGGTTTAAGCGTCGGAGAGAGTGAAGAGTGGAAAAGAGTGACGGCAACAATTGTAGGAGGAGAAGAAGATAAGGTAGGCTGAAATTTTGGCACCTACTTATAATCAGTCTCATCTTAAACTACGGTGGTTAAGAAAAGAGGACCAACTTTTTAACTAAGGTGATTAAGAAAAAGAGCAATTACCAAATCATCCCTCGTTAAACTCATTTAAATGACATGGGGCATATGAAGGAATTTCAGCTTCCTTTCTGCTTTTTCTCTCTCCTCTTGCTCTCTCTTTTTTTTTTTCTATCAAAATTTTAAAATAAAATATTTTAAGATGTACTCCCTCCGTCCCGCTAATATTAGCACACTTTTCTTTTTGGGCGTCCCGCTAATATCCGCACACTCCCAAAAAGGAAATTTTATATTAATAAAATATTCACCCAACCCCACTCATTCTCTCTCCTACATTATTTTAATACTCACAACACCATTATAATTTATTACACCCTCCACTCATTCTCTCTCCACTCATTCTTTTACACTCACAACATTTTATTAAAATATCATATTCCTTAATTCCCGCGCAAACAGTGTTTGTGCTAATACTAATGGGACGGAGGGAGTAAAAGTCAAAAAAGAAATTTGAAAACACCATTGTGTTTATATCATTAAAATGTATCAAACTAATAGTATTAACATTGAAAAGTTCAACATTTGTTTCAAAAATAACTGAGAGTAATTCAAAGTTATTTTAGTTAAATTCATAATTTCTGCATGAAAATGACTACCATTTACTTAATTCACATTTATTTTTAGTTAAATTCACAGTTATTTTTAGTCTTTTATGACATCTATTTTTGCAATTTCATGAGAATATTTGACATATTTATTAAGTACACAACTGTTTTTAGTTAAGTTCAAGCTTGTTTTTAGTCTTTTTACGGTCTCTATTTTTGCAAATTTATGAGATTACTTGACATATTTGTTAAGTTCACAATCATTTTTTAGTTAAGTTCACAATTGTTTTTAGTCTTTTATTACCTTTATTTTTGCTATTTTATGAGATTATGTGACATTTTTGTAAAGTTTACAGTTGTTTTTAGTTAAATTCACAATTGTTTTGAGTCTTGTATTTCTCTATTTTTACACTTATATATGATTATTTGACATACTTGTTAAGTTTACAGTTGTTTACAATTAAGTTAACGGTTGTTTTTAGTATTTTATGGCCCTTATTTTTTTTTCCAATTTTATGAGATTATTTGACATATTTATTAATTTACAGTTGTTTTTAGTTAAGTTCACAATTATTTTTAGTCTTTTATGGTCTATATTTTTGCTACTTTATGAGATTATTTGACATATTTGATAAGTTTACAGTTGTTTTTAGTTAAATTTACAATTGTTTTAGTCTTTTATGTCCTCTATTTTTTTTTTAATTTATGAGATTATAACATTATACTACCTCCATCTGATCTTAAAGTTCAAAAAATATTTCAAAAGGTTGTCTCACCTTAAAGTTCAAAATTACAAAATAGAAAGTTTTTATTACTCATGTATTCAGTGAGTCTCACATGTCATACTAACAACAATTATCCACTTACTATTTCTTATCTCACTTTTTTTTCATATTCATTTTTTATACTCACAACACCTTACAATTAATAGTAGGAATTAGAGGCATTTACCATATAATCCCTCTAACAAAACAATACTATCTCCTAGGACAAGTTGTATTTCGCTTAACCATATAATCCCTAACTTAACAAGTACACCTTCCCATCATTTTACTAAGTTCACCCTCTTATCATTTACTAAGTCCACCATCTTTATCAATTTAATTTCTCTCCAACCACCATCACCTTAGGTCACCCCCTCCCCATCTTCTCCAGTCAACACTTTCGGCAACCATCAACTATGGCGATCAACTCTGGCGAATTAACTCCGGCGACTTTTTTTTTTTTTACGCCGGCGACCAAACAACTGAAAACTTAACTTATCAGTAAGTTCTCAGTTGTCAACTAAACTACTAAGAACACAATTAACTCTGGCGACTACCTACTACGGCGACCTCTCCGACGACAAAACAACTGAGAACATAACTTATCAGTAAGTTCTCAGTTGTCAACTAAACTACTAAGAACACAATTAACTCCGACGACTACCAACTCCGGCAACTCCGGCGACCTTTACGGCGACAAAACAACTGAAAACTTAACTTATCAGTAAGTTCTCAGTTGTCAACTAAACAACTAAGAACACAATTAACTCTGGCGACCTCTCCGGCGACCAAACAACTTAGAAATTAACTTATCAGTAAGTTCTCAGTTGTCAACTAAACTACTAAAAACACAATTAACTCCGACGACTACCAACTCCGACGACCTCTTCGGCGACCAAACAACTGAGAACTTAACTTATCAATAAGTTCTCAGTTGTATACTAAACTACTAACAACACAATTAACTCCGGCGACTACCAACTCCGGCGACATCTCCAGCGACAAAACAACTGAGAACTTAACTTATCAGTAAGTTCTTAGTTGTCAACTAAACTACTAAGAACACAATTAACTCCGCCGACCACCAACTCCGGCGACAAAACAACTGAGAACTTAACTTATCAGTAAGTTCTCAGGTGTCAACTAAACTACTAAGAACACAATTAACTTCGGCGACTACCAACTCCGACGACTACCAACTCCGACCTCCCTAGCGACCACCAACTCCGGCGACCTCTCGGGCGACCAAACAACTGAGAACTTAACTTATCAGTAAGTTCTCAGTTGTTAACTAAACTACTAAGAACACGATCAACTCCGGCGATCACCAACTCCGACGGCTAAACAACTGAGAACTTAACTTATCAGTCTCAGTTGTCAACTAAACTACTACTAAAAACACCATCAACTCCGACGACCACCTATTTCGGCGATCAAACAAGTAAGAACTTTTTCATTTTTTATTTTATATTATCAACAATGAAAGTAGTACTACCTCCATCCCAAAATAAATATAAAAATAAGTACAACTTCATGGAAAAAATAAGTACTACCCTCCCTTGAGTCCCTCCTACACATTCATGGAAAAAATTGACAGAAAATGAAATATTATAATATATTTTTTAACCTCAAATTTTTTATCCTTAAAATATAAATTATTTTTATTTTCTTAAGAGTATAAATATAATTTTATATTTTTTTCATTCCTTTCTTTTCCTTTCTAATCAAAGACCACAATTCATTTCCCTACCTTTCTTTTCTACCCTTCAAAAACTAGAGAGCACACTTATTTTTGGGTATCATATTGTCTGTGGTTATCTCATTCAGACTTTTCCCACATGGCCAGACCATCCTCCATAGTTCAAATACCGTCGGAATGCCATCGCAGCCGCAGAGAAGATGTTCGTTCATTCTCGTCGCAGCCCAAGTGGGAGTCCTAGTCGCGACCGCGGACGAAATAGTTATTCACGTCGCAGCCCAAACCAGAGTCCTAATCGCAGTAGCAACGGTAATGGCTATTCACGTCGTATTTCCGGCCAGAGCCCTAGCCACAATCGGAGCCTAATCGGTAGCCGGAATCTCCGGAGTTGGGGGTGAAGTTCGCCGAAAATGGAGGAGGGGAGGGGTTTACCGGAGTTGGGGAGGGACTGGAAGGGTGGCCGGAGGATAGGAATTCGCCGGAAGTGGTGACCGGAGAGAGCTTGATAGAGAGAGAAATTTAGAGAGAGAAAGTATGTGTGTGTGTGGTGGGTGGGTGGGTGGGGAGGGATATAATTATATCATTTAAATTAGGCGAGGGATTAAATGGTAGGACAAAATATTTTTTAAGATTATGAGGTAAATTAGGAAATAGGTTGTCTTATGAGTGAGGTAGATTAAGGATTATTGAGGGACTATCACGTATTTTTCTCTAGGAATTATACTTTCTTAACTCTTAAAAAAAATGAATTGAATTTAAGATGAGACGAAGAAAGTATTTTGCAAGTTCAATTAATTCTAATTGAAGATACATAAATAATGTAGTTGGTTCTCATATTAAACTGAGTATTTCAAAAAAGACTTTCTTTCCCTTTCACATATTCTTCAGTTTGATTTTTCTGTCTCGTTTATCCGATTTCACACTAATTCAACCAAACGAGTTTTCGCAAATCAAAAGCGGATGGATCTTTACTCTAGGCTCTAGCCCTTCTCGATCTCTTATCTATCGTGAGATTTTCTCCCCTCTTCTCCATTTCAGTTTCTCTATTTGGTCTGATTACATATATCTATCTTGTAATTACCCCTATGGAAATTCAAGCAGGAATCCATCTTGCAAGGAAAAATCGATTCAGCGAAACTGAGGGTCTCTTTAGAGGTGGATGATTCTCATTATGAAAATAGAGACATTGTTGACTTTTGGGGTGTAGAGAGGGTAGTGTAAAGAGATAGAAATATGGGGGGGGGAAGGAATATGTGTCTCACATGGAGGAAAGGGGTCTTTTGGTCGTAGTTGTATTGGGAGGATATCTACGATATCGTTGATATCCTACATTATTTCCGCTATTGTTATATGTATAAATCTTTACCCTTGTTTGATTGCCTGTAAATTAGGAAGAGACATAGCTAATGTAAAATAGGAAGAGATAGAGTAGCATTTGTTTAGGGATACATTCCATTAATGATAGAACTCTAGTTGTATATATTGTACACAGGAAGCTTGAATAACATTGAGAAAATTCCTCCAATTCCTACTGTTCTTAACTTGGTATCATAGCCAGGTTGAAATCAAAGGGACCGACCAGACACAAATTCTTCATCATGAGTGCTGAAGGAAATGAGAAGAATTTGATTGAAGGTAGTGCGCGAAGATCGTCGTACTAGCTGTCATCAAGCGACAACCCTGGACAGATTCTTACTCATGTCCAATGGGAGTGGGCTCGAGTTTTCAAGAGCTCGCTGCGAGCCAAAACGAAGACCGGGTTCATTGACGGAACAATCGAACGACCAACCAAGGATGATGAGTTGGAACTCTGGCACACCTTGAATTCAATGGTGGTGTCTTGGATTTTCAACTCAAGTAAACCAAGCCTACGCTCCACTGTGACGTACGTGGAAGAGGCGAAGACGCTGTGGGACGATTTACAACAGAGGTTCTCAGTTGGGAATGGTCCGAGAGTTCAACAACTTAAGGGCGACATTGCTAATTGCAAGCAGCAGAATGAAAGTGTGGTGGCATACTATGGTCGCATAAAAAAATTGTGGGACGATCTGAATGATTATGAGAAGATACCAATATGTTCGTGTACTGGCTGCAAGTGCAACATCAGCACAACATTGACTTAGAGGCGTGAAGAAGAACGTGTCCACCAGTTCGCCATGGGCTTGGAAACTCCGAAGTTTGAGAATGTGAAGTCAAACATTCTGAATCTTGAACCGCTGCCCAACATGAATAAAGCATACGCCATGGTCATCAGAGAGGAACGAGTTCGAGGAAGCAACCAGGAGGACTATCCAGAACCAATGAGTTTCGTGGCTCATGCAAGTGATCAGAGAGGAACAAGCCTTCGCAATCCTGGGGGAGGGATCAAAGGGATATGACTGCTGTAATTTGCACTCACCGAAAGAAGTAAGGACATGAAGCAGAATCTTGTTTCAAGTTAGTCGGATATCTAGAGTGTTGGGGAGAGTTGCGACAACGAAACCAAAAAGGGAAGAACTTCCAAACCTCGGGATCCAATGCTGGAGGGAGAGGTCGAGAAGCAGCCAATGTCCGAGCAAACACTGTGCAGATTGGCAGTGAGGCGAGCTCGGGTCTAACGGATCCAGAGAAGGCCAATCTTCTTGGGTTTTTCGGCGAGCAGTGGGATCATCTAGATCTCAAGAATTACTTGACGTCTCAGACCAAGACCGGTAAGACAAAAGATGAAATTTGGCTTGTTGATAGTGACGCAAATCGTCATATAACAGGCAATCTGTCTCTTCAAGAAATTGACATTATTGACAAGTATTTTATTTGATTTGGGTTAAAATTGACCTAGGGTTTTGTTTTGTTCTATCTAGGGCTCGTGAGATTAAGATTTTAGAAGATTTGTTGGATTAAGGTAAGCATTTATCTCTTCTTATTTTAGAGTTTATTTTTTGCATTTTTGTGAAAATTATATATGGGTTTTTAATTGTACTGCAGTATGGATTCCGATTTTGATATTTATGCTCATGAAATAAAAAAAGCAAAATTCATACCAACACAAACTCAATATGTAGATTTAGTCATACATCATCGTGGTGAGATTGTAGAAGAGCCTCATAGATAGTACATTTGAGGTGAAGTGAGTAGGATTGAGGGTGTGTATACAGATTATGTTAGCTACAATTGACTGTGCAAATCAATTAATAAACTTGGTTATATGGGTGGAGACAATGTATATTATGATATTCCAAAGACATATAAATGATGGATTGTGTTTGATTACATGTGACAAAGATATTATTGAGGCTTGTGACATTGCAATATTATATGGTGAGGTACATTTATATGTTAAGCATATCTTTGCTGACTGTGTTCTGAGTCAAGATGAACATGAAATATTAACATTTCCTTATCCTTCTATGGCTCAAAATGATGATGTTAATGAGATTGATGGACAACCCACGGGTAATGAGCCCAATAATGATGTGAATGAGACTGATGGACAACCCACGGTTAATGATCCCAATTCCAATCCTAACAATAATGATAGTGATATCATTGAAGATGATCAATGGTGGGTTGATAATGACTATGTACTTAAAAACCTAGCATCTCAGTCTAAGAGAAGGAATGCTAATGGTAATGGTGATGGGAATGATGATGGTGTTGATAGTGATGCTATTGATGGTAGTGATCCCATGTCAGATGACGAGGAGTATGTAAATTACAGAAATGAAGCAACTGATATATTGAGGAAATTTGATAGGAAAGATAATGAAACTTTGGAAAAGGAGAATGTTGGGGAGGAGAATGAAAATAATGACTGCGGTTTTGACAAAGGTAAAGAAGAGAGTGAATATGTGGGTGGTGAGAATAGAGAAAATGGTTTTGTTAGAGACCAAAATGTGAATGCTTGAATTGGTTGCAATGGTGTGGAGAAGTCACAGTACTTTGACTTTGATATTGGAGGTGAATTTAAACAATGGAAGTGTGACGATGATGGGGGGACAATCTGACTCTGATTTTGTTCCAGTTGAAAGTAGTGATGAAGAAGACTTTCTTGAAGAGCCCAGACCAAAATCAGCAAATGAGATTCACTTTAATCCAAATGTAGATATCAAAGACTTTGAATTTTGTGTTGATATGATTTTTTGAAGGACCTGCACAGTTGAAAGATCAAATCAGGGCATATGCTGCACAACACAGGTATGTAATTTGGTTAAAAAATGATAAAGTCAGGGTTCAAGCTAGGTGCACAGGCTGTCCTTGGACTTTATATGCAAGTTATGAAGGTAAAGACCAAACTTTTAAGGTTAAATCATATCAAAAAACACATAGGTGTTCAAGCAAAACAAGCATTAGAGCTGTGAATTCTAAATGGCTGGCAAACACATTGGGTGATAGAAGCAGGTTAACTCCATTCATGAGGTTGATTGAGATAAAGAACTTAGTGAAAAATGAAGTTGGTGTTGATGTGAATTTGAAACTTTGTTTAAGAACAAAACATAGAGCATTAGCATGCAGCTAAAGTATTAATGGAGGAACATTATTCAAAATTGTGGAACTATGTATGTGAATTGGATAGGTCGAATCCAGGCTCAACGATTGTTTTGAAGGGAACATGTGATGAATGGGAGGGTCTCCAGAATTCAGGAGGTTTTACATATGTTTTGATGCAGTTAAAAGAGGGTTTGTTGAGGGTTGTAGAAAATTTGTTGGAGTTGATGGATGTTTTCTAAAGACCTGGATCAAAGGTGAACTATTGATAACAATGTGAAGAGATGCCAATAATCAAATGTATCCTATTGCATGGGCAGTGGTTCAGAAGGAAGACCAACAAACTTGGGGCTGGTTTCTAATCTTGGTTGCAAGGGACATAGGAATTGGTGATGGACAGGGATGGACTATAATGTCTGATCAACAAAAGGTATTATGTTTCTATTATATCCAGTTTGATACTTTTGTGTTCTTCTTATAAATATGAATTAACTTGTGTTATGTGTCTCTGATTTTTAGGGCTTGAAAGTGGCTGTGAAGAACTTGTTTCCTAGAAATTGTGCATGGCATATTTATGGCAACTTCAGGAAGAGAGGATTCACTGGAGTAAATTACAGAAAGTTTTTTTGGGCAGTAGCTAAATCAACAACAGAGGAGCAGTTTAAGAAGAATATGGAGAAGATAAAAGCTATTTCTGAACCTGCATACAAGCATTTGATGGATAGGGATCCAACAAGATGAAGCAAGGCTTTTTTTCCTATTGACTGCTATTATGACTCAATTGATAACAACTTGTGTGAGAGCTTCAATTTTTTGGATTTTAGAGGCCAGATATTAACATTATCTTCCATTTTGAAGTTATTAGAGTACACTTATTACATTACATTTTGTTTATATATATGTGTATATATATATGTGCATATCTTTTGTTGGCAGGTATAAACCTCTAATTAGTATGTTAGAATCAATCAGGCAACAAGTAATGGTTAGGATAAGGGATAAAAGGGAATACATATTGGCTGAGGGTAGGAGATATGGATATAGAGTGTTGGCTGCTTTGGAGGATTCTATAACAAAGGCTAGAGATTGTAATGCATTGTGGAATGAGGATATGGACTTTGAGGTTGGGGGTACAAGAGGAGGAACAATAGTTAACTTGACTGGTTGGACTTGTACTTGCAGGGCATGGTAGCTTAATGGCATCCCATGTTGTCATGTTGTATCTGCCATTACACTAATAAGAAGGGTTCCAGAGGACTACATTTATGAATGCTTAAAGGGTGAGACATACCTTAAGAGTTATGGACTCATGTTAAAGCCTTTAAATGAAATTGATTTGTGGCCCCAAGTGATAAACCTGTCTTGTTGCCTCCACCACCAAGAGTTGTGAAGGGTAGACCAAAATGGAATAGAAGGAAGGATGCACTTGAAGATGGAGGAGGTAAAGGTAAAGTAAATGATGTACCTGTTGAAGAACAACCTGCTGAAGAAGATCCATTCAAGGTAAAGGTAATCAAGAAATCAAAGAAAAGAATCAAAATGACCTGTAGACATAGCAGAAAAGAGGGCCATAACATTAGGAAATGTCCGGATAGCCCAGTGAATGATCCAAGTAGTGAAGCTGTTCAAAATTCACATCCTAGGATAGACAAACAACCTGTTAGGAGGAGGAAGGACTGTGGATCTGAATCTGCAACCATGAGTGAGGTAAAGAATGGACTTGTATGTTAATGTTTAGCTTTTGCTTTATTTCAATTGAATATTGCCTTTATTTCACACAGTAAATGATGGTCACATGCTTTTGTTTTGTTTTGCTTTTTTGTGATAGGATGGGTCAACAAGTAGGGATGGCATTGGAAGGGGACAACAAGGACAAGGCCCTAGTCAAGCTGCAAGTGGGGTATGCTTTTGATAAAGGCATTTGATTTATGGTTTCCACCCCATTGTGATATTTATTACTACATTTGACTGGCTTGTTGGGAAATACAGGTGAACACAAGGGTGGTGGTACTAGTGGTCTTCAGGAATCATTCAGGAGGGGTACACGAACTTTCATCACTTCTGAATCTTTACAACAACAATCTAAGGGCAAGAAGAAAAGAAACAGGGGAAACAGGGGTTGATAATTATGATTTGGTGTTCTTGGGTAGTATGGAGTCTGTTTTTGGACAATGTTTTTTGGGTTAGTCAAACTGTGCAAGTCTTTTGTGCACATTTATACATTATGTTATCTTTTGTAAAAACTAAGTGGTCCCCAATTTTCAGACAATGGTTTTGGGTTAGTAAATTATGACCTAAGGAACATACTAAAATGTGTTGTGGTTTTTGGACCGGGAGTATTGTTCTTGAGCCAATGTTTTACATTAAACTCAAGTTTAAGTTGAAGTTGTTATTTGATTTTATCATTTTTGGCCGTTTATATGCATTACATGCTGTATCATCCAAACAACACTAAAACATTACACCAAAATATATAGGTGTATTACTTTAAACCAAAGCATTAAGCTCTGTAAACATTTCATAAATACCAAAACACATAATATAGGTCTATTACATTGCCATCAACCAAACAACACCAAAACATTACACCAAAATATTTAGGTGTATTACATTAAACCAAAGCATTAAGCTTTGTAAACATTTCATAAATACCAAAACACATAATATAGGTCTATTACATTACCATCAACCAAACAACACTAAAACATTACACCATAATATATAGGTGTATTACATCACTTCATTGCATGAAAAAACACTATCAAGAAATTGACAATACAAACACAAAAACAGAGCATAAGGATCATCTTCATTCCACCAACAACATTGTTCAATCTTTGCATTTTCAGGTGCAATGTTTGCATTCCAGATTGCACTCCACCTCCAAGAGCCCTCACTTCCATTAGTGTTTGTTGTTGTCCAATATCCCCAGCTACACAGATTGATATCTCCATTATTTGGTTCCCAAAACTTGTAAAAATTACATTTTTCGCTCTCACACTTGTAGTATAACTTGTTAGGATTGTTCATAGATTCAGAAATTCGCACAATTGCATGTCTGTTGCACTTGCACTTCTAATTACTAAATTTGATGATTTCTCCATTAAATTGGCTATTTCTTGTATCTCTAGTGTGTGAAGATGACGAAGAATCCATATAACAAACCTAATTTCGAACAAAAACAATGGCTCAAACATATAACAAACCTAATTTCGAACAGAATCCATATAAACCCTAATTTTGAAAAAAACATAAATTGGGTATAAAATCTAACGAATTGAACAAAGATTTTAGTCGTAAAGACAGTTTTACCTTAATAATCTTCTTCCTCGCTTTCGAACAGAATTGTAAACGGTGAGGCTCCCTTCTCTTCTTCCTCGCTTTCGAACATAGTTGTAAATGGTGAGCATGAACGTATTTGAAGGGGGAAGATCGTCACATGACTTATCCGTGTGTTTGAGTGAGCAAATAGATGTTTACTCATCGCCATGTAGAATGGAAGACGCATGCCAGATAGGCGCCATCTCAGACGAAGTTAACGGGAAAATTAACGCCAGTTAACTGGAGAGACTACAACATCTTTAAAACGTTAGGTTAATGATTCTTAAGTAAAAAAAAATTGTTTAAAAACAAAAAAATAAAACTTAAAGTACTTTATTTAAAAGGACGAAAAATGTAGTTTTCTCCTCAATCAAAATCGGTTACAAAAGATACGTGGTTGCGTCAACAATAAATAAAAAGAAAGGTCAAATTTTTGTCAACGGAGTTTCACGACCAGTATAATTATTATTATTATTTAAAATTATAGAATTCTTCAGTTTAACACTCTAAATCAAATCAAACTCTTACTTACCCAACTTATTTCTTAAACCCTACTTCCGTTAACCGCAGCAAAACGTACACCAACTATGTGTTTCTCAATGGCGGTTTTCTTTTATTCTCTGTAGAATTCTGGTAATTTTTCTTGATTTTAATCTTTTTAATTTTGCTGGGTTAAGTTTAATTTGGGTTGTGTTTTAGTTCCATGATTTCACTGATTTGCTTATCTTTGAGGGTGAATTTTGATTAACAGGGTTTGGTAGTTAAAGTAGTTGCATTTATTTGTTTGATGTTTCTTGAATTAGTCTGTTGAAGTTGGGGTTTGTTTGAATTTGCTTCGATTAATGCAGTAAGTTAATTGAAGTAGTTCCGAACTACTTAATTTATGTTTATTTACTAAACGGTTTGAAGTTGGTATTTTGTTTGATTTTATGATCCCGAAAGATTTGATATTTGCATAAAATTGGGATCTGGGTACTTGTTATTTATCAATAACTGTAAATTATCTGCATTGCTGCCTAGCAAAACTTGAAAGTTGAAAAAAAATTGGTTATTATTTCTTCAATAAAGATGGAAATTCAACATGGATTAAGGGATTTTGTTTGCTCTTGAATTTCTATAAACTGGGTGTGTTGATTAAAGTCTTTCCAATTATTGCTTCATGTTTCTTTAATCAGTGGTTTGGAATTGGCGTTTGGTGTGGCTTGTATTGATTATTGGAGTGTGTTAGATTATTCCAGTTACTTGTTTATTGATTTTTTAATTGTTCGTTTGAAGGTTGGTTTCTGTTGTAGGTTACCAGCAGGATATGGCCATGGAAAACGAGCTGCAGAAAGAGGTTGCATGGGCACCGCTAACCCCGGCAAAGCCAATTCCGGCAAGGTTGGGGTTTGAGTCCATTATCAGAGAGTTGAAAGATCATGTAGATGGAAGTATTCCTCACATGAATTCCATGAATTGTGATCCCATCATTTCAGTAGATAAGAACATTGGTTCAAACGACCGGGACCCGGCTTTCCAAGGTTCAGGGAAAGATTTTGCAGACAATGTAATGGCAGGGAAATTTAGTAAAAAAGATTCCAGTAATTCTGAAGAAGAATCATTGGGGGCAAAAGGTGTGATGGGTAGTCATGAGGAGTTAACGTTGGATGTGTTGAGAAATGTTAGCTTTAATGAGCTCATGCTTGTGCCTCATAAGGTTGATCAACAAAAAACGTCAGAGGTTAATACAACCAGCCCTTGTCTCAGCACTCCCACGAATGCTGAAGCTGATGCAAATGGATTGCCAAGAAACTGTATAAACGTCCAAACTATCCCTCTTCCAATGGATTGTCAAGCTTCACCCCAAGCCATCGAAAAAAACAGTTTCGAAATCCCACCAACCCCTCCCGCCACGAACACTCAAGCTTTACCGGGGCCCGTTCGAATAAACGACTTTGTAATCCTGCCAACTCAAGCTGCACATCAGGATATTCCTAAGAACAGTTTCCATATCCCAGCGGCTGATCAGGGTAAAAAATCTTGGACAGTTTTGTATATTCTGATTATAAGTCTGCAGTTAGTTGTTTTGTTTTAATTTCTATAAGAAGAATCTGCTTATACATTTGTTTGAGTTCATCTATAAAGTGATTAGAATCCTGATCAGAAAGCAATAACCAATCCCCTTTTCCCAAATCCCCCCCACAAGGAAATAATAGCCAATCTCCTTCCCCAATCCCTCACATTGTGGTCGCATATGCTGATTATGCCCTGCATCTTATCCAAATACTACATTTGATAACTTCATTTTCATTGGTCAATAAGAGATGGATATCTCATTTTAACTCTTTTATATAGAGACATGAACTTGTACAAAATAAAGATAAATAAAACAAGATATAATGCAGTTGCCTACATATTATTATTATTATTTTAGGCTCTATGTAATTTGGTTATTTATCGATTCTTTGTTTTGTAGATGATCAGGCGGTGAACAAGAAGCTGAGGCAACCCCAACAACGGCGTAGAATGAAGAAACATAGGCCCAAAGTCGTAGTTGATGGGAAATTGAGAAAGCTGCCAAAGACTCCCAAAACACCAAAGACTCCAAAAGTACCAAAGACTCCAAAAACGTCAAAGTCGCCAAAAGCGCCTAAAACACCAAAGCGGGAACCATGCAAGCGAGTGCTGGATTTCAACTCAAATGAGCAGGACAAATTTAAGGATGGGGAAGATGATCGAGTAGTTCTTGTCCTGAAAGATGATCTACAAGAGGAGGTGAAAAATAGCTCAAAAGGATATGAGAATGTGGAAGATAGGGTTGAGCAGGACCAAGTTAAGGATGAGGAAGATGATCGAGTAGTTCATGTCCCGGATGATCTACAAGAGGAGGTGAAAAATGGCTCAAAAGGATCTAAGATTGCGGAAGATGGGGTTCAATTAGCTAACATCCCAGATCGAGAAATTAATCTGAATAATCTCATATGGAAATGGGTTACTTCCAAGAGAAGTGCACAAATGAGAAAGAGGCGTTTTATGAAGGTCATAAATCAAAAAAGGTGCTCGCAAAATTTTTTAATAGTCTATGTAAGGAAGTTCCAGCCTAACCAATGTCAAAAGAATAGCCGAAAACTTGGTCCGAACTTTCCAAGGATCTATAAGAAACCAAGGACGAGGAGACAAAAAACAACATCGGTTGAAATTTTGCTGTCTATTATAGCTCCAGAAATTGGTGAGGGACAAGTGAGAAAGTCTGGGATTAACGACACAGAACTTTTCAAGTGCGTTTTGAGTTGGGGAGCGAATTGTAGGAGAAAGAGATCAAAGACACTTACTCGCAGGCAAATCTTATCTTCCCCGACTGCCAAAATTTTCACCCTTGACCAATCTTTACCACTTTTTCCTGGACAAGATCATGGGAATGTAATCTTACCTTCTCTTATTGATGTTCCCATAATTGACCAATTTTCACCATTTCTTCCAGGACAGGATCTTGGTGATGTAAATTTACCTTTCCCAACTGCTTTGGCTTTGAATCCTGAAAGTGACCAACTGTCATTACCAGAGCTTGGTGTTGTAACTCCTACTCATATGAACCCTAATTGTGACCAGTCATCACCTTTAGTACAAGATGTAGGCACTTTTAGTCTGAGAATTGATTGTGAGCAAATTATACCACCTTCGTCGCAAGAACTAGGTATTGTAAGGCATGGGATCCATAATTCGTTGACAAAATCTGGTGAGAAAAGACGCAAGATAGTTACTCCTAGGCAAAAATTATCTTCGCCTGTAAAGGCTTCTATGGATGATATTGAGGATTGTGCCCCAAGTAAGTATTCCTATCAAATACCATCTTCCTATAAGTGCCATTTCTAATCTACTTCATTTATGGCGCCAATTAATTTTATCTTTCTTTCTGTACAATTAATGCAGGTTCAAGTGATTTTGCAAGAAAATTGATTGATGTTATCCAGGGATTGGAGGCTTTTCATATCGGCAATGAATGCAACAAGCAACTAGTCGTACAAGATCAGAATGCCAATAGGGCACTAGTGACAATTAATCCTCCCAAGAAGCCTAAACAACCTTCGGCTAAGGTGGATCTTGATGAAGAGACGTTGAGGGTTTGGAACTTGTTGATGGAGAATAATGGAACTGATCCTTTTGAAGAAATGGACGAAGATAAAGAGCAGTGGTGGAAAGATCAGAGAGAAATATTCCGTGGACGTATAGGCTCATTCATTGGGCGCCTACATACGATTCAAGGTAAAAAAAATTGTTTCAAAATTTAAACTCACTGTAAAGCAGTGAAAACACGAAATTTCTCTTTGGCTTGTGATTGGAACTCAATCCCAAGCATACGAACTTATCCTCCAAACATATCCTTCGTAAAATTGGTTACAACTAAGGAGCTTTATTTTCAGCTCTATTTTAAAATTACTTGGAATTGTGCTGTATGTAATAATTGCATATACGTCACAGGTGATAGACGTTTCTCGCCTTGGAAAGGTTCAGTGGTGGACTCAGTAGCTGGAGTTTATCTAACTCAAAATGTGTCGGATCATCTTTCTAGGTAAAGTTGAGACTATAAAAGGTAATATTATTTCATTTTAACAGGAGCTCACTGAAATATTAATGATTATCCTTCACAGCTCGGCCTTCATGACTCTCGCGGCAAAATTTCCTGCCAAGACCACACGCGAAACTGGCCAGGCTGAGGTAATTGTATGTAGCCAAGAACCGGTTGGAAGTAATGAAGAAGCAGATGGAGAACAACTACATGATGAAAAAGAAAATCAACTTGAAATGGGTAATCAATATGGAAATATCATCAAAGATGAGATACCAGCAACAAAGTCAGACCCGGTTTCAGATGCAATTCCTGTTGAAAATTTAAAGGGATCTTTTTGTGATGGAAAATCAGACCCAGTTTCAGAAGCAATTCCAGGTGAAGTTTTGAAGGGATCTTTTCATGATGGAAAGTCAGACCCGGTTTCAGATGCAATTCCAGGTAAAACCTTGAAGGGGTCTTTTCTTGATGGAAATGCAGCAACTAACGAGCCTTGTTTACGAGGGCCAGTACACTTGGATGCGGTGGATCACCTTCAGAAAACTCCCAAGGTGTCCGTTGATTTGAATTTGACTCTGTGGGACCCGTTTGGAATATTAGGAGGTAAGAGTGTTGCTGATAGAAAGAACAAACGAAAGCAGAATACAGATATAAATGATCCAAATGCATCCTTAGGCAAGAATGGCCGGGGCAGGAATGGAGTGATAAGAGGCAAAAACACTGAAACTACCCCAAGGAAAAAGAAAACCAAGGGCGAGGAGAAGCCAGATATTAAGATGGACTGGGATGAATTGAGAAAAATATATTGTAGAGGAAGAGAAGGTGGTCGTAATATTAGCAACAGGGACTCTGTAGACTGGGAAGCAGTTAGGTGTTCTACAGTTGATGAGATTTCTAAAACCATCAAAGAACGAGGAATGAACAATGTGCTTGCAAGACGGATTAAGGTACTCATATTGTACCGATAAAGCAAATAAAACTGCCTTTTTTTTTTAATTCCATATAGTAGCTTATCTTAATAACTCATATATATATTGCAGGAATTCCTTGACCGAATATATAAAGATCATGGGAGTCTTGACCTCGAGTGGCTAAGAGACGTTCCACCAGACAAAGCAAAGTAACCTAAAATGTTTTTCTCTGTTTTATGATTTTATCTTTTTGAGGTTTGATCTTCATTCATTTCACCAGGCAAGATTCTCATTAATAGCCATGCTTGTAGGGAGTACCTGCTGAGCATAGATGGACTTGGTTTGAAAAGTGTGGAGTGTGTACGACTTTTGTGTCTACACCATCTTGCATTTCCAGTAAGATTATGAGCATTTATTAGTTATTTTCTTACGTATGCTGACTACCGTATTTCCAATTTTGACATGTTTCTTTTTAAAGGTTGACACTAATGTGGCGCGAGTAGCAGTTCGTCTTGGGTGGGTCCCATTACAACCACTTGCCGAAGTCATGTTGCATAATCTAAATGCGTAAGTATCTGACTGGATAATTCCAGTAAACTAAATATTTTGCTACACTCGGTTCAAAAGTGAGGTTGTTATTTATTTTTTGATTTTATAAACTTATGTTGTCAAAGTGCCTGTGCAATTTGCTGCTGGTCAAAAGGATGATCTGGCTTAATTCCTGATCATGTTTCGTATTTAGGTACCCTGTGATGGATTCCATTCAGAAATATCTTTGGCCGAGGCTGCTCAACCTTTCGCAAAAAGAATTGTAATTTTTCCGTTAACTCATAAACATCCTTGCTATTCACTTTCAAAATTTTAGTTTTGCAAAAATATAATGAACTATGATTTTTTATTTTTTTTTTGAAAAATAAATGATTTAGGGACAGTTATTTGAAGGTAAAGTTTCAAAAGGTCCTTCATTTTGGGACAAAACATGACATTCAATTTGGGACAGAGGGAGTACATGCGTATGCATTTCAAGAAAATGCCACTAGACTCCTACTCCTGGTACCCCCAATGATGTGGATTTGGTTTCTTAACATAGCCTGTCCCACCAGTTGACTGTAAGGATTTAGGGTTCTAAGCTGATTTGGGGATGACCGTTAGTTTTAAAATAATGGAAGACGACGTCGTAGATTAATAAGCGTAGTAACCAGGTTTATTAGCGAGCCTTGGTAGTAAACGTTTTCTTTAAGTAGCACGGCGTCGTTTGGTAGGGCGTAGTGTTAAATGGTTGTTACTTGAATCTGTGTCGTTTTAAGGAGAGAGAAGTGGCCGTTAAACAAACCACGTGATTCTCTCTCCTATATGTACTGAGAATGCCATTGTTGGCAAGGCATGAATTACAACAAACATTCTCAACTTTCTCTCTCTTTAATTCTCTAAATTCTCTCTCATCTCATATTCTATATTCTCTCTAATTTCTTTTCTCATCCAATCTATCAAAAATTCTCTAATTCCGTTAAATCAATCTAATTTGGATTTGGTTTAATTGGAGAGGTCATAACAAATTGGTATCAAAGCTATCGGTTCTCGGAGAAAAAACTATGGTGAATCATCAGAACAATCGTATGAAAGCCATGGAAGTGAACATCAGAGCTGTTGAGGAGAGGTTAACGGGGCTCGAAGGTGCTTTGGAGACGAAAACAAATGAACTGAAGAGTGAGTTGAAAGGGGACATAGCAGCACTAAGTAAAAGCATGGAAGAGATGACACGCACATTGCTGGAAGGGATTAAATCTAATCAGGACAAGGATCCTATAGATGAAGCTGGAAGGGGACTGAAGGGAATAAGCAGTAGTGGTTCGATCTTAGGAGCTGGACCAAGCAACGAGAAGGAGACTCCAGACAATGAAATTGATAAGCAAGGTAAGGCAACAAAGGAAACTATTCTCATTGATGATTCAAATGATATTATTAAGGGTGTGGGCTATGGACATGAAGCTAGAACTGATAAGGGTATTAATGATGCTTATAAGAAAAACCTTAAATTAGAATTTCCCAAGTTCTCTGGTATTGACCCTAGGGGTTGGATTCGCAAGTGTCAAAAATTTTTTAAATACAGAGACGTTCCATTTGGTCATAGGGTGGAGTTAGCCACGATGCACCTTGAAGGAGGAGCTGAGTTTTGGTATCAAAACTTTTGTGAGGAGATTGATGGTTGTACGTGGGAAGAATTCACTGACCAAGTAGCCAGTAGATTTGGACCTCAAGCATATCAGAATGTGGAAGGAGAATTTGCTAGCCTACAGCAATTGGGTTCAGTTAGTGATTATCAAGCTAAGTTTGAGGAGATGAGGGCCTTGATGAAGGTAGAAAACACGGGGTTGACTCATAGGTTTTACATTAAAAACTTCATTAAAGGACTCAAGGAAGAAATCAAGTTTAGAGTGCAGTCTCAATTTCCATCTACTCTTATTCAGGCTATCAGCTTAGCAAGAATTGAAGAGTCACATTGGGAAGCATCATGCAGAAAGCTCAAGGCAGTAACCTACAAACCCAACCACAATTTTTCCACTTATCCTTCCAACAACCAATCAAACACCACCTCACCTCAGGCCACTAAAATACACAGCAACAATACCAGATTTTCTCAATTTTCCTCACCTTCTGTCAACCAAACTAAAGAACCACCAACAGCCACAAAATCCACCATTCCCATTAAACAACTTACACACGCTGAAATGCAAGCTAGGAGGGAGAAAGGCTTATGTTATAATTGTGATGAAGTCTACAAATATGGCCACAAATGCAAGAATAGACAAATCTTCATGTTGGGAATTGAGAATGGAGAGGAAGAAGAAGAATGGCACGACTCATTGGATACACCTATAGAAGAGGGTGACAAGGTGGATCAAGCAGTGGAGGATCTTGGCATATCCACGCATGCTCTATCTGGTAGTACCGCTCTACAGACCCTCAAGCTCACAGGGAAGGTAGGCAACAAGAAGTTCTCAGTGTTGATTGACAGTGGAAGCACCCATAACTTCCTAGATGTCAGAACAGCTGAGAAATTGGGGTGTGTTGTGACTCCAACACCAGAAGTGGCTGTAACTGTAGCTGATGGAAGCAAAATACAAAGTCAAGGGGAGTGTAAGGGATTTAGGTGGACAATGCAGGAAGTGGAGTTTGTGGGAGATATGAAGATCATTAAATTAGGAGGTTGTGATGCAGTTTTGAGAGTGCAATGGCTCAAGACACTTGGACCTGTAACATTTGATTTCAATGAAATGTCAATGGGATTCAATTACATGGGAAAGTATTGTACATTGCAAGGGGTGCAAGATGCTATGATGCTGAAATTCATGACTGCAACCACAGCTACCAAAATGTTGAATGACCTACCATGTGGAGCAGTAATCCAACTGTATTCACTATCTGCTGTGACTGGTGATGGGGAAGTTGACATACAAATTTCGACTTTGCTTGATGAATATGAGGATGTGTTTGCTGAGCCCAAGGAGATGCCACCTAGGAGGAAGTTCGATCATGCTATACCTTTGAAAACTGGGAGCCAACCAGTTAACAATCGACCTTACAGGTGCCCATACTTCCAGAAAAATGAGATTGAGAAGATTATAAGAGAATTATTGGATAGTGGGGTGATCCAACATAGTTCGAGCCCATTTGCATCTCCAGTAATCTTGGTCAAGAAGAAAAATGGGACGTGGAGAATGTGCATTGATTATCGAGGCTTAAATCAGTTGACTGTCAAAGATAAGTTTTCCATTCCAATAATTGATGAGTTGTTGGATGAGTTACATGGGTCCAAATTCTTTACCAAGTTGGATCTCAGATCGGGGTACCATCAAATTAGAATGAAGGAGGAAGATATCAGTAAGACTGCTTTTAAAACACACCATGGGCATTATGAATTCAAGGTAATGCCATTTGGGCTTACAAATGCACCAGCTACCTTTCAAGCTCTAATGAATTCAGTGTTTGAAGACTTTATGAGGAAATTTTTGTTAGTATTCTTTGATGATATACTAATATATAGTCCTACCTTGGAGTTGCACTTGGTTCACCTCAGATCCACCTTAGAGAGGTTGAGAGAACATCAGTTGTTTGTGAAGAGAAGTAAATGTTCATTTAGGAAGGACAAGGTGGAGTATTTGGGTCACATAGTCACGGGACAAGGGATAGCTACAGATCCTACCAAGGTGGAAAGCATGCAAGACTGGCCCATTCTTACTACCTTAAAGGGTTTAAGGGGTTTCTTGGGTTTAACAGGGTATTACAGGAGGTTCATAAGACATTATGGAGTAATAAGTAAACCTTTGACAAAGCTATTGCAGAAGAATGCTTTTGGTTGGAATGATGAAGCTGACAATGCTTTCAAAACACTGAAGCAAGCGATGGTCTCTGCACCTGTTTTAGCCATGCCTGATTTCTCGAAGACATTTATTGTGGAGACTGATGCCTGTGCAAATGGAGTGGGGTCTGTGCTAATGTAAGAGGGTAGGCCCATAGCTTTTATTAGTAAAGCTTTGGGGCCAAAACACTTGGGGTTATCTACCTACGAGAAAGAATTCCTAGCAATCCTTTTGGCTGTCGAAAAGTGGAGGTATTATTTGTGTGGGCAAAAATTCCAAATCAAAACAGATCATCAAAGCCTCAAGTATTTAATGGAACAGAGAGTTACTGGTGGTCTACAACAGAAGTGGATTTCCAAATTATTGGAGTATGACTATACAATTACGTATAAGAAAGGGGTGGAAAATATGGTTGCAGATGCATTATCAAGGCTGCATGAAGATTCAAAGGGGGTGACATGTCAAGCCATCACCATTGTCCAACCTCAGTGGGTCCAAGAAGTAATCAGTAGCTGGGATGGAGATGAGCAGATCCAAGAAATATTGGAGGGGGTGTTGACAAACAATGAGAAGTTTGAAGAGTATACATTAAGCAATGGGTTATTAAGGCATCAAGGTAAGCTGGTTATTGGGAAAGAGGGAGAACTGAGGAGGAAAATAGTGATTGAGCTACATCAAACACCATTAGGGGGTCACTCAGGGATTAAGGGAACTCTAAAGAGGGTAGCTCAATGAAGAAGTATGTCCAAGAAGTAATAGGCCCATGTGAAATATGCCAACAGATAAAGAATGAAACTACCCATCCAGCTGGACTGTTACAGCCTTTACCTATCCCCACTAAGCCTTGGACTGATATTGCTATGGACTTCATTGAAGGGTTGCCTTTGTCTCATAACTGGGATTCCATCTTGGTAGTTGTTGATAGACTAACCAAGTATGCGCATTTCATACCACTCAAGCATCCATATACAGCTTATATAGTGGCCAAGAATTTCTTTGAAAATGTATACAAGCTACATGGGTTGCCTGCGACTATAACTTCAGACAGGGACAAGATCTTTCTAAGTCAATTTTGGCAATCACTTTTCTCTCTACTTGGAACTACCTTGAACCTGAGCACGGCTTACCACCCTCAGACAAATGGGCAAACTGAAAGGTTAAATAGGTGTTTGGAGCAATTTTTGAGGGCTACTACTAGTACCAAACCTAAGATGTGGTCTGAATGGTTATCACTTGCAGAATGGTGGTATAATTCTAATTTTCACACAGCCTTAAACATGACTCCTTTCGAAGCTTTATATGGGTATCCCCCACCCCAGGCAACTTTTGGCCATGAGCAATATTGTAAATTGGATGCAGTAAATGATTTCATGAAGGAGAGAGACAAGCAGATCAAAGCAATAAGAGAGGTGCTAGCAGAAGCTCAAAACAAAATGAAACAATTCGCGGATAGAGGGAGAAAAGAAAGGAGTTTCAAGGAAGGAGAATGGGTATACCTGAAGTTGCAACCCTATCGACAATCATCCTTGGCATTGAGGAAGAATTTCAAGCTATCTCCCAAATACTTTGGGCCCTTCCAGATTGAAGCCAAGGTAGGGGAAGTTGCCTATAAGCTCAAATTACCACCTACTTCGAAAATTCACCCTGTATTTCATGTATCACTATTGAAGGCGGCGAGAATTGGCGAGGCAGTAGTTCCAAATCCTTCGTTACCTTACGTGGGAGATGATGGCCAATTTTTGGTGGAACCCATTGCAATTTTGGACAGACGCTTGGTGAAGAAAGGCAATAGCCCAGCAGCTCAAGTCTTAATCCAGTGGTCGAATACTTTCCCTGAAGATGCTACGTGGGAGGACTGGAGAACCATTGCAGCAAATTTTCCTCTTTTTAATCCTTGAGACAAGGATTATTCGAAGGAAAGGGGAATGTAAGGATTTAGGGTTCTAAGCTGATTTGGGGATGACCGTTAGTTTTAAAATAATGGAAGACGACGTCGTAGATTAATAAGCGTAGTAACCAGGTTTATTAGCGAGCCTTGGTAGTAAACGTTTTCTTTAAGTAGCACGGCGTCGTTTGGTAGGGCGTAGTGTTAAATGGTTGTTACTTGAAACTGTGTCGTTTTAAGGAGAGAGAAGTGGCCGTTAAACAAACCACGTGATTCTCTCTCCTATATGTACTGAGAACGCCATTGTTGGCAAGGCATGAATTACAACAAACATTCTCAACTTTCTCTCTCTTTAATTCTCTAAATTCTCTCTCATCTCAGATTCTATATTCTCTCTAATTTCTTTTCTCATCCAATCTATCAAAAATTCTTTAATTCCGTTAAATCAATCTAAATTGGATTTGGTTTAATTGGAGAGGTCATAACATTGACCTCAATGGCTGAATCAATCAAAACTTTCATTGTCGTTGGGGATATGGAATGGGAATCTAGCATTTCTCATAAAACTAGGGAAATTGGTTCGGAAATTTAGCATAAACTGTATCTGAATACCATTTTTATTTAACACAGGTATGAACTACACTATCAAATGATTACTTTTGGAAAGGTATGCTGTTTAAACTTTAAAGCATTATGATGATATAAAGTCACAAGTTTCCTGTTCTTAACCTTAAAGAAACACGCATGCTTTAAACTTTGTAGGTTTTCTGCACGATGAAAAACCCGAACTGCAATGCATGTCCAATGAGAGGAGAGTGCAGGCATTATGCAAGTGCAGTTGCAGCGAGGTTTGCATCATCTTTTCCACTTGTCTCCGTCCCTCTATTTAAATGTCGCACCTTGATTTTTTTGGTCAACTTGGTTGCACCTTGACCAAAAAGTTATGAAAACTTAAGTTTCTTCACGTTATTTCTAAATATGAATATTGAATTCACCAATAGAAACACTATCAATAACTATTTTTAGAATTTCATATAGATAAATGTTTTTTCATAAAATGTTGGTCAAAATTCAATCACCAAAAAAGTCAAGGTGCGACATTTATTTTGGGATGGAGGGAGTATGTACATCTATGCTTTAGGTTATTGATGCATATAAATGTCAAACACAGTGGTAGGTTTCTACCGAAACCTGAAGAGAAAAGAATGACAGCGTCAAATGTTCCGGTGGCGGCCAGTGAAATCCCTTCGGCGGTCCCTACATCAGCAACAAATCCGTCTTTTCTAGAGTTTAACATCTCAGATTCAATTAAATGCAGGGAAGATCACAGCTGCCAATCAATCATTGGTCCAAATGTTCCTGTAGCAGATCAAAACCCTTCTGTGGTTGTTACACCAGCAGAAACCGTCTTTTTTCAGGAGATTAACATCTCAGACTCGGGTATTTATAGGGATTATGATCAAATATGTGAACCAATCATTGAAGTTCCGCCATCCCCGGGGCCCATAGATATGGAGCTACGACGAGCATCCGATCCGGAAGATGTTTTCGATTACTCTGACTCTGACAATGATGAAATACCTACCCTCAGACTTAACACCGAGGAGTTCAGAGAAAATTTACGGAATATTTTAGTCAGTAGAAATCCTTTACTTCAGGGTGAGGAATTGTCGAGAGCACTCGTTGCTTTGACTGAAGAAGCTGCTTCATACCCTGTACGACAACTGAAGCATGTGGAACGCTTGAGAACAGTACACCGAGTGTAAGTTATCAATTTTCATCTTTACTTTTTCAAAGGCATTTAGATGTATTCTCTATTTAGGGTGGGTCCATTTTTGAACCGATTTTGCACTTTGCAAAGTTTCTAAATTTAACGAAACGGGTCCCATAGTTCTAGAAGATGGACCACAAAGTGCAAAAAATGAAGAACTATGATCCTTAAATGCTATTAGCCGAAAGAGTTACTACCTCCGTCCCAACGGAAGAGTAACATTGGCCTTACACGCAAATTGATAAAATGGTTTGAAAATCTACTGATTCTCAAAACAATTAAAGTTAATCAGGTTAGTAATATTTGAATTCAATTTAGGCAAAAAAAAAAAAAAAAAAAAAAAAAGAAGAAGGTTCGTTTAGTCAATTTGTTGTGAAAAGGTTTCTTGAAAGGGAAAAAGAAGGTTATTTTAGTCAATTTAACTAATGACTGTTTTCTCCGCAGGTATGAGCTCCCAGATTCACACCCTCTTCTGGCCGGGGTAAGTTTCTGACTCGCTTACCTCTTAACTACTTTAATTATGTATATGTTCTCAATTTTCAATTAATTTTTTTCAGTTTGAAAGAAGACATCCAGACGATGTAATGCCATACATTCTAGCAATATGGACATCAGGTAAAAGTTTGCTCTACATGTTGGAACTTTAATTCGTTTCATATGGATTTCTAATCAAGAAAACGGGAAGATATTAATTTTTATTGTTATCGAGCAACAGGTGAAGCTGTGGGACCGGAAAGAGGCAGTGAGACTTCATGCTCCCCTTCCTCCACAAGTATTCAAGAATTTAACCAAGAGTCGGCTTGGGGAACAATTTTGGTAAGGAAAAGTTGTTATGCATAAATATTCAATTTTCGTACTTTTTACCTGTAACTTATACTTAAATTACAAATTAACATCTAATCATTTATTATTAGATTCCTTGTCGAACTGCAACAAGAGGGGCCTTTCCTCTAAATGGAACGTACTTCCAGGTTAATGAGGTAACTTACATTTATCATATACCCCTCTAAAGACGTTTTCCATTCTTTTATTGTGCTATTTTACGGTAAAGAAAAAACATGGTGCATTTGCAGCTATTTGCTGATTATGAAACAAGTCAAGAGCCAATAAGAGTTCCGAGAGAATGGATATGGAATCTGCACAGGCGAGATCTATATTGTGGAGCGTCTGCATCAGCTATACTTAGAGGTAAAAGAAAGTGAAGCAACATCACGTATTTTTTCTTAGCACCATAGTTAAAGCTTAAATTTCCTTACAAAATGCTATTTTTCAACTTTCAGGCTTATCAACACGGGAGATTCAACATTGCTTTTGGGAAGGTATGACTCAGAATCTTCTTTTGATTGACATCATCCTTGCCCAATGAAAAGGGTATCAAGTTTATGGCGGATCAAGAATGTTTTTAAGTGGGCACTATTAAGCTTCAAAATGTAAAATTTTAAAAATAAAACCTTGTTGTGGGGACTTGAACCCTCAATCACAAGGTTAAAAGCCTGGCGCTTAACCAACTAAATTAGACAAATTATTTGGTTAAATGGGTGCACTAGCACCCATATACATAATTTTAGGTCCGCCGCTGCCACCAGTTATATCCCGTTATAAACACACATACAACATTACCCCAGTGCCGCAAAGGCTCCCACCTACGGTGGGGTAAGGGGTGGTCGGATGTACATTAACCTTCCCCCTGTATTAAAGCACAGAGAGGTTGTTTCCGGATGGCCCATGATGAAAATTGTGTCGAAAATTGCATGGACTAACTGTTGCTTCGTAACAAAAAAATACATACAGTTTAGTTAGCCATTTTGCGGTATAAACACATCAGAAACAAAAAAATCACCAGTCTAGTAAAAGCATTGGCGGAACTAGGATTTTTCTTGAAGGAGGGCAAGATTTTTCACAAAAATTACACTTAACTAAAGTGGGGCAAAAAATATTTATAATGTACTTTTTTCTTGACATTAATGGGGGTAATTTGCATTAAAACCCCCTTAATCTAATAATATTATGCAAAATTTACACTACTATTTTTTTTATTTTTAAAAATTGAATGGGGGAAAAATTTGCATTAAAACCCCTAAATCTAATAATATTTTGTACATCCGCCCGCCCCTAAGTAGAAGTAACGCGTTGTTTCTCTGAACTGTTTGTTCAAAATATGGGATTACAAGTCATATTTTTCGCAGGGTTTATATGTGTGAGAGGATTCGACAGAAGAACAAGGTTACCTCAGCGTTTGGATCAAAGATTCCATGTTAATACAATTGATTCCGCTTTGGAGAAGAAGAGAAATCACGAGACGATGAATAGAGCTTCACCAATTGCGCCAACCAGTATGTGAAATTGTTGTTAACATGCATATAATTGTTGGTAGCATGCACGAGGGGTTAGTAACTCGTTGTATTTATTCTTTCATTATTGAACTTAACCCTACATTTTATTATTTTCCAATTGTATATTATGATGATATTTGGATTATATTAAGGAGTATTTTGGTTGAAAATGGGCTCGAAAATAGCATTTTTCGAGCAGTTTAACAACAATATTCAATCGGATATGGGGCTGGGGTGGGGTGGATTGTGTAGCCGTACTACTACGTAACAGTCCTACTTTTATAACGTATTAGTTACATCTTATAATATGGCTTACTCTCCCGCCCATTGGCGAAGCCAGAAATGTTAGGAAGGGAGGGGGGGGGGGGGAAATTGAGAGCAAAGGAATGGGGGCAAAAAATTGAGAGCAAAGGAACGATTTGAATTTTTTTTTGGCTATTTTTCTCCTATACAATACAACTTTAGACATAGTTAAATACCTACTTTAATGGCGACAATAATAAATTAATAGGTCTCTCATACGATTCAGCACAATATCAAAAGGTTTAACATCTACATGTCTTACCTGCTAAAAGAAAATCATAAATATAAAATATTTTACTTCTACATATACTTCTCTGTCTCACTAAAACTTACAATCTTTACCTCATTGGTGTCTCATTAAAAATCACTTTCTAAAATAAAAATTACACTTTTTAAATGAAATTGTTTTAAAATTCATACACTTAATCTTCAGGTCCAAAACTAAAGTGTAATTTTAGATGAAATGGAGGAAATAATGATTGAAAAAACACAATTGAACAAAAAAAAAAGAAAGTCAAGGAGGGGCAACTGCCCCCTCTTGCCCCTATGTAGTTCCGCCCTTGCTCCCGCCCTATAATTTAGGAAAGAGTCTTATAGTGCAGTGTTATGATTGTGTTGTAATTAATTGTAAAGTATATAAATACGTAAATTATATATTTTATAAATATTGACAAGTTAACTGTGACAATCTAGACCTTTCAATTACTATCAAATGGAAATTTCTCTCGTATGAAAATGGTCTCTTCATCATGCAGAGTTTTCTTGTTTATAATAGTGTTGTATACTGTATTTTATTAAGGGCTTATTATACCGTCAAATTTGCATAGTAGTCCCAACAACAACAACACTAAATTGGGATTTATTTTTGCAGTGAACAATTTGTTAGGAAATTTAAAACTCCTTCCGTCCTTAATAAAATTATAATCTTATTTTTAAATGACAAAAACTTACGTGAGAACAGGGATACCCGTCTCATTCATGAGACGGGTCATTCCGACCCGAAACCCGTTCCTGCCTTTGTCCGTCTCGTGTAAGTATACACGAGACACATCTCGTGTGAGTTTACACGAGACACATCTCGTGTGAACTCACACGAGATGTGTCTCGTGTGAGTTCACACGAGATGTGTCTCGTGTAAACTCACACGAGATGTGTCTCGTGTGAACTCACACGAGATGTGTCCGGGCTTCGGGTCATTCCGACCCGTCTCATTCATGAGACGGATATAGCTGTTCTCATGGGAGACCAGCTCTTTTTAAATTATCGCAATTCAACTTTTACTAAATATTTATAAAATTTTAAATATTATTATAAAATTTTTAAAAGTTGTAAATAAATATTGTATTTTCAAATGATCATAATACAATTTTACTCATTGTACAAATATTGCACAAACAAATAAAGAATGTTTTTAAATACATTAATATGTCAACTTTAAAAAATAATAGATCAATCGCGACATTTATTATAAAACAAATGGGGATATCATATTATCATATAATCATAATATTGCAAATATAAATTAGAATAAACTTCTTATTAGTGTATAGTCATCTAATATATATATACCTATAAATTAATGATTATTTTTTAAAATTTAATTTTTTTTAACGAAGGAAGTTCATTTTATCAACGAGTTTCTTAAATAAGTACTTTCTAAATGAATATTTAAATTAAAAATTTTTTGCATCATGATGAATATTTTTTTTGTAAAAACTTAGTTCCTCAACGCTTTATAACCATTTTTTTTTTACTACTCATTTTATTATTGTAAAACTAATTTTTTAGATCTGTTTGGTAAAACTGAAAATTAAGCTCTGAAAATGTAAAGCTGAAAAATATAGAGCTGAAATTATTAAGTTGCTGAATTTTAAGAGTTCAATTTGTTTGATAATGACAAACCACTTATATCTGAATTTATTTAAAGTTTGAACTTTATATTCAAAATATTATTTGAATAATCTTAATGAGTATATAATAAAATAAAGTCTTCAACATATACGTCACTATTATTATAATTAGATTATATTTTATAATATTTAAATATTTTTTATTAGTACTTTCTTTGACCCATAACAAAATTTATCTTGTTAATTATTTTGATAAATTTGTCTAAACTTTAATAAAAAATGAAAAAAAAAATACTAATTATGATATTCTATTAAAATATTATTAATATCAATAGTTTAATATAAATAAAATTACATTTTAATACTAGATCAAACATAATTTATATGAAAAGTTAAAATATTTCAACAAAAGAACGTATCATTTAATATATAAATAAAATAGTTGATGGATGGATTTATACTCAATCTATTTTTAACTCTTTCTTTCTTCCTAGCCAAAAACTTATAAAAAACGCGTTTTTTTAACCTTAACAAAAAACGTGTTTTTCACCCGTCGCGCTCGGACTCTCTCTCTACTCTCTCTCTAAACGCAAACAGAGTTCCTCACCATTGCCGGCTCCCTCAATCGTCTTCTTCATTGTTTTCTCTAATCTGAACACCAAAATCAGATCAAATCTGAACATAAAAATCCAATTAATCTAACTTAATTTAGGGTTTTTGATTTGGGGATAGTAGTGTATGAAATTGTAATTGGTTCGTTAATAACTTCCTACTTAATTGTTGCTGAAGAATTGTTCTCTGTATTGATATCAAGAATGGTTCATTAATTACTTCCTACTTAAGATTTGTAAGATTTTTGGTTCGTTAATTACTTCCTACTTGTGTTCTTGGATATTTTCCTCTATTCAAAATGTGATTCTCCTTGTTATGGATGAATTATTTACCCTGTTCCTAATCTGTTTAAACTTGTTTCGTGAACCAGTCCATGTGTTTTGAAGTGCCAGTCCATGTGTTTTTGAATGCCAGTTAGTTCCAATTTTAATTCCAATTTCAGATGCCAGTCCATGTGTTTTGAAGTGCCAGTCCATGTGTTTTCAAATGCCAGTCCATGTGTTTTTGAATGCCAGTGCTTGTGTTTTTGAGAGCCAACAAAAATAATTACCAGTGTTTTTGAGTGCCAGTGTATGTGTTTTTGAGTGCCAGTGTTTGTGTTTTCAAATGCTAGTCCATGTGTTTTTGAATGCCAGTGTAAAAAAGTGCTAATGCATGTATATTAAGTGACTTTATAAACTAACACTGGCACTTGATTACACTAACACTGGCACTTTGTTACACTAACACTGACACTTTGTTAAACTAACACTGACACTTGTTTTACACTAACACCAGCACTTTGATACACTAACACTGGCACTTTATTACACTAACACTGGCACTTTTTTTACACCGGCACGGCACTTTGTTACACATGCGGCGGCACTAAGTTTACGGATAAAGAGAGCTTTTAACTTCAGCAAATTAAACCCTTTATCCACACCATTGAAGGACATTCTGTTTATCCAACGAAAAAACGAAGAGCTATGGAATCAAATCACACAGATATCTCCAATTAATTATGTACCAATCAATAAAGTACCAATCAATTATGTAACGAAGCAGAATTGACAATGGACATTAATGGCGGAACTAGGGCATGAATTGTAGGTTACAAAATACTCAAACTGAGTGAACGCCGGAGAACGATCGGAGCTTGGGATGGCCAGAGAAGATGATCGGAGCTTGGAATGACACGAATTTGTAATATTAACACCGGCATTTATCATGGTTGCCAGTAATTACAAAAATGCCACCGTTTGTTTTGAAAACACGTTTTTCCTTATCTTAAGAAAAAACTAGTTTTTTATAAGACCAACTCTTCTTCCTATTAATTGCTTAAGTTACTCATTTCCAACTTAAAATTAATAGTCTTTTTTAAGATAATCTTAATTAATTAAGTGATTGCAATTTACATTATCAAACATGCTTAACTTTTTAATCTCTTAAAGTGTTTCAAATTAAGAGCTTAATTGGGTTACCAAACAAGCCCTAAAATGTAAAATGTATGAAACACATATTTTAAAAATATCCTTAAAATAAAATTTGTACATTTGATAAGAGACCAAATAACTAAGTACATTGGCTACATTCTCCTATTTGCATGTGCGCCAAAGGCCTCTTTTGCCCCAAGATGTTACATTCGACTCAATTAAATTGATTAATTTGTGATTTTGTAATAATTCAAATCGTTGACTCCCGATCTCGAGTCAGCCTCCAATAGGCTTCGTTAGCCCTGGGCTCCCACTACGGACTTAGGATCCATATATTTTGACCTCGAGCTCAGCTCTGACAAGTCACGTCATATTTAATGGTTGTTGACGTGTAAACCTGTTTCAGCTTAGTATATGTTTTATGTCAATCAAAACATCCTTTTATCCTAACGTTGTCCAATTTAATGGCAGATCATCGAAATACCGCCACGTGTCACTCATAAATGTCATTTACCCTAAATCAAATACCTTTCACACTTGAGTCAGACTTTAAATATCGTTGTTCTCATCATCTCACAACAAGGTAAGTTAACATTCATACCCAAGTCCTAATACTAAGGCATTTCAATCCTTTTTGTCAGCATAAGATTATTTTATTTTATGTCCTCGGTGATTCTTTCTTTCAGGCTCAAGACTGAGCCGAATCAAACCTTGTAACGTTGTTTGCTTGTTGTAACTTCTATTCACTCAAAGCCAGATACTTCTACTAAGGGGGCGTTTGTTTTTTTATTTTAAGTCTTATTTGCCTCTTAACACTTATTCAATAAGAGAATTAGAGAAATAAGTGTGTTTGTTTTTATTTTTTTTTGAAATAAGACTTGTTAGGCTCTTAAAGTCCTCTTAATTTTAAGAGGTTAAAATGTTGCTGAATTGCTTCTGAAAGCCTCTGAAAGCCACTGTTTCATATTTGGTTTTGGATAATTTTTTTTTAAAACTGTTTACTGTTTCATAATGCATTTACGTTTTTTTTTTTTGAATTTTTTTAAGCTGTTTCAGATAATGAATTTAGATACAAAATCAAACAACTTATCCAATTCGATTCGGTTTTCGATTCTTCTCTTAATCATTCAGTATTTTAACTAATCAGATTTGACTTATCACTTAAAAAAAACAAAAACCCCCTAAGGCTCAAAATCCTTGACGCCATCAACAACGAACAATAATGCCACCTAAAAAACTAATTATGCGCCATCCAAAATGATTATTGAAAATAAATAAATACTCCTTCTATCCCAAAATAAATTGTTTTAAAATGCATATTAAAAAAATTAAATTTATTCTTAATTAAAATTAAATTTGGAGTTAACATTCATACTGAAATGGAAAGAGTCGTACATTAGATTTTTTTAAACATTATTTTTTTATTTTTATTTTGCAATTAAGGCTCCGTTTGTTTGGAGAAAAATATTTTTCGAAATATTGGTGGTGTGTTTGATGTCGAGTGTTTAATATTTTTGGTGGTACTGCAGGGGTATTTAGTAATTGTCAGAGGGTGAATAAAAATTCTAAAAATGGTTTCCTAAATTAAATTAAAAAAAGAAAAAATAATGGTTTTGAAATTGAGAGGCTCTGTTCATATTCCCGCCATAGTTACACAAAAAAGGTTTAAAAAATGCAGCCCTAAGACTAGGTCCATCAATGACCTTGGGTTGGGTTGGAGGGGAAGAAGACAAAAAAAAAAAAAGGGAAAAGAAAGAAAAAAATGATAAAGAAAATCAAACCAACCAACCATCCCCAATTTGGTCGGTTGACCAACTTCGCTCACAACCAAATTTTTCAACATCTTGTGCCAAGTGACATTTTTTAATTGGTTCCCTCAACTTTTGAATTATCTTTTTAAATACTCCCTCCGTCCCACTTCATTTGAGACAAAAAAAAAGGGCACAACTATTAAGGAAAAGTGATGTAAGAAAGAGAAAAAGGTAAATGTTGTGAGTATGAAAAATTAAATAGGAGAGAGAATGAGTGGGAGGAATAGTTAGGAGAGAGAATGTTGTGAGTGAAAAAGTAAAATAGGAGAGAGAATGAGTGGGGTAAATAGTGAAGATTCCTTTCCATTTTGGGAAGTATCAATTGAAGTGGGACGGACCAAAAAGGAAATAAGTATCAATTGAAGTGGGACAGAGGGAGTATAATTTTAAAATAGCTATAAATATATTTATATTTTATTAAAAAAAATTATCTAAATTTTTGTTTTTTCATTCTTTATAAATAGAGACCAGTTTGATATTTTTTGAGACACAACTCAAATATTCCCTTTCACTCTAAAAAATCATCCCTTTGCCCAACTTTTTTATCCTAAATTCCAAAAAAATATAAAAAATCATATTGCGCTTAGAAATGATTTGATTGAGTAGTTAAATTTATTTTTATTAATTTATTATAAGATTAGAAAAATAATATAAATTGAGTATTGATAATATGTAATAAATTAAATAAAAGATAGTTTAAAGAGATAATGTTAGTTGGGTTGGGTTGGATTGGGTTGCTGATGGATGATAAAAAAAAGAAGAGGTTGGTTGTAGATATAAATTGAGTAAATAGAGGAGAGATAAATAATATTTAATTGTTGAATTGGGTTGGGTTGGTTGCTAATGGACATAGTCTAAGCGAATCGAAGAAATCGGCCGCCATTAACGGCTCATCTAAATCCAATCTGTATTCTCAAAGATCACAGTTTGCTCTCCTTGACCATCTGAAGAAGCCCCAAAATTCACCCCGGAATTCATCAACAACGATACCTGCTTAAATTCTTCGCAACTCAACACAGTTGCATGCTTGGTAAAATTCTGATACTTTTAGCCTCCCTTTAATTGAGCATCTGCGGTATTATGTCAGTCTTATAGTTCGTACTAGCATGATGTTATTTTTTTAATCTCATATGAAGTTAATTAGTTTTGGGTATTTGTGAAATCTATGGTTGAATCTCAAACTATATTGCATGTCCTTGGCTTATGTTGCTTATATCACTTCTTTTGAAATCTATGATTGAGAGACTGTGTAGGTGGTGTGCATTCTTGATGGTCTGTTTCGATTACATTTATCTTGTTTCTTTCGTTCCCGAAATTGGGTCATGAAAGATTAGGTTATGGAATTGGAAGATAGAAAGAAATTAGAGAGCAAAAATGTTGAATTTATTCATCAATCAATTGAGTATTTATACAGACTTGTAACAACCTTATAACAACTTTCTCATAACTGTCTAACAACTTTATATAACAGAGATACTTAACTTCTGTCATTTACATATAACTCCACATCCTCGGTATTTGCTGTATTGACACTTTGCACCCCTGAAGTTGTGCCATCGTCAACTTCATTCATATCTTTATCATCACCCCTCAAGGTGAAAGAGCTGAACAGGTTCAGACCATTCAACTTGGCTAAAAGAAATTGAAGCTGAGTAGAAGAAAGTGCCTTTGTGAATAGATCAACAAGTTGCAATTTAGTAAATACATAGGCAGTTTTAATAACCCCAGAAGCAATTTTCTCTCTAATTAAATGACAGCCTATCTCGATGTGTTTAGTACGTTCATGAAACACTGGGTTGGAGGCAATATGTAGGTTGCCTGATTGTCACAAAACAAATTAGCAGGTGTCAAACCAGTGAAACCAACCTCAGTAAGTAGAGAAATAATCCAAGTAGCTTCACAACTTGCAGAAGCCATGCTTCTATACTCCGCCTCAGCTGAACTTCTGGATACTGTAGTCTATTTCTTAGCTTTCCAAGAGATAAGAGAGGAACCAAGAAATATGCAGTAGTCAAAAAATGACTTCCTTGTAGTGGGACAAGAAGCCCAATCAGCATCACACATAGTTGCGAAAGGCTAGCGCTTCTCTCGCCCGCCTCGCCGTTTTGGCGCCTTTAGGGCTCGACCGCCTTTTGGTTTTATGGTGGGCTGTTGTGCGCCTTTTAGGACAGGTGAGGCGTTTCTTGGTTATGGTGAGAGGCGTGAGGAGTCCGCCTTTGTCAAAAGGCATAATATGCGTATGTGTGGTGTTAAACTAGGTCATTTTGTAATTTTAGTTTCAATAATTTAACTTACCCAATGCGTTGTTTTGGGATAATATGGAGTAAAGATAGCTTGTTGTGTGCATGAGAAAGAAATATATCCATAATTTCTCTCGAGCGATCAAAAGAAAATAAGTGTTATAAATAACAAATTAGAACAACGACAAATGAGTAGGACAAAAACACTACAAATAGCTTGCTTTATTCAAAATTTTAAAGGGAGGTTTGCAAATTTTTATATGATTACTAATTTAATTAGTTTATTCGCTTTACTTTGGGTCACCTCTGTCATTTGAAGTTTTAAATATATCTTATGTTCATCACTAGGTATGAAATTATACATTTGAAATTATATATTCGAATTCACCTATTTCACGCTTTTAAACGATTACTCATTCACTGATTTGAACATAAAATGTGTTTTTTGTCTTAAAATTCTCACTTTTGGGTGTTTTAGTTGTGTTAAGTTGTTATTACATGTGAAATTGTGACCTTTATTTAATTCAAAATTCTTGTTCTTAACATGTTTAAGCTTTGTTTAATATATTTTACATATATATTATTTTACTATTCCTTTGTTCTATTTTACCGCCTTGCTCGCCTTTCGGCCGCCTTTCAACCGCCTCGCCATTCGCCTTTTCCAGGAACTTCTCGCCCACCCCTCGCCTTTCGCCTTTAACAACTATGGCATCACAGAAGATTCGAATGTTAAACTGAGTAGAAGAGGAATAGAACAACCCTTGACCAGCAGAACTTTTAAGGTATTTAACCAACTTTAAGGCTGCATCCCAGTGAGGAACTCTAGGAGAACTCAGGAACTGACTGAGAATATGAACACTGTATGATAGATCAGGTCTGGTAATAGTTAGGTAGATTAACCTACCAACTAATCTCCTATAATGCTCAGGGTTAGAAAAGAGAGCACCATTGTCAGCAGCCAAAGAATAGTTTTGTTCCATGGGCAACTTGGAAGGTCTGGCTAACATAAGACCAATGTCATCAATGATATCGAGAGTGTATTTTCTTTGATGAATGCAAATACCCTTAGTTGACCTGGCTATCTCAAGTCCAAGGAAGTACTTCAAAGGACCTAAGTCCTTGATCTTGAACTGTGATAACTGATAAGAGATAGGTTTTAATCTGAGCTATTGTGTGAGGACATGACCCTGTGATAATAATGCCATCCACATACACCAATAGAACACTGAATGCAGATGTAGTTTTCATGTAAAATAAGGTGTGGTCATTTTTTGACCGAGTGAACCCATAGGTAAGCAATGCAGTGGACAATTTAGAGAACTATTGCCTAGGAGATTGCTTTAACCCATACAAAGATTTTACCAACTTGCAGGCCAACTGTTGATTTGGGAACTGTTGGGATATGGATTCAGGTACAAAATAGCCCTGAGGAAGGCTCATAAACACTTCTTCTGATAAGTCACCATGCAGAAAGGCATTGGTGACATCCATTTGATCCAAAGTCCAATGTAAAGCACTAGCTAAGACAATCAAAATTCTAACCGAAGTCATTTTAGCAACTGGTGCAAATGTTTCAAAGTAATCAATAGTTTGTGTAAATCCCTTGGCAACCAACCTTGCTTTGCGCCTATCAAGAGTACCATCTGGCTTAAACTTAAGTTTGTATATCCATTTGCACCCCACAAGCTTTTTATCAACAGGTAAAGGTTGAACAACCCAAGTATTATTTTGTTAAGCCTGAATCTCAATAGCCATTGCTCTGCACCAGTTGGGATCCTTTATGGCTTGCTTATATGAAAATGGCTCAGAGAAAGATGACATATTACAGATATAAGAGAAATAAGGAGAGATTTGAGAATAAGAGACTGAAGGAGAGTGACTTACCAGAGAATAAGAACTTGAGGGATGTGTAAAAGAAGAAGGAAGACCATTATAATATTTGTATTTGACAGGTATATGTCTAGTTCTTGTAGGTCTAGTATGAGAACTTGAAGGGATATGATCTGTGCAATCTATAACATGAGGTAATACATGTGGAGTATGAACATCAGATAAGGGAGATAAAGTATCATTAGCAGAAGGAGGACTTGTAGTATCAGTTGTGCCATAGTCAGAATAATCAAAGAACTCAGAACAAGTGAAAAAGGAATTATCAGGAAACATGGGAAGAGAGGAATCAGGTATAGAAGAATGAGCTTGATGAAAAGGAAATTGGTTTTCATAGAAATGAACATTCCTGGAGTAGAAAATTTTATGGGAATGAAGATCATAAAGCTTGTATGCTTTCTTTGCACTAGGATAACCAAGAAAAACACACTTGGATGACATAGGGAAAAACTTATCTCTGTGAGAAACAAGAGTGGATGCAAAACAAAGACAATCAAAGGATTTCAAATGGCTGTAGAAAGGAGTTGTACCCAAAAGGACCTCAAATGGACTTTTGAAATTGAGAGTGGCAGTAGGCAGCCTGTTAATTAGATATGTGGCAGTTAAAACACAATCCCCCAAAATTTGATGGGAACATGGGACTGAAATTTCAAGGCTCTAGCAACCTCTAGTAAGGGCAACTCCAATAATGGTATTAGCTAGATAGGGATCAAATTTAAAATTTGATCCCTACTTATCGCTATTCATAGTATCAAAAATTTCATCTCCAACAATAGGTATCAAATTCATGGTATCAAAGTATATTTTTATATTTGTTAAGTTTATTATTGTTTTCAACATTATCAATTATTTTAAACTATGACTATGCTTTAATTAATTATTCTTTAATTAAAAAATATAATCATTATTATATTATTATATAAAAAGTCAAATAAATTTAAAATTAATATTAAAATAATTATTTTATTTTTAATTTATTTTTAAATTTCGGATATTTATATAAATTACAAAAATAACATTTATTTTGAGATGATTGTTTTTTAATTTGAAGTAATTGAGTTTTGAAAAATTTGGTGTAGTATTAGTAAATGTAGCATATTTCCTACATCTACTAATACTACACCAAATTTTGCTACCATAATTTTTCATTGTTGGAAATACTAATACTCCTACATGGGTATCAAATTTTGAGTTTGATGCCCATTGTTGGAGTTGCCCTAAGTGCCTATGTTTCTTCTCTACCCTCCCATTTTGTTGAGGAGTTTCAACACAAAAACTTTGTTTTTTAATTCCAAGAAAAAGAAGATAAGAGGTAGTGTCATTATTGAAGAATTCTGACCCATTGTCTGATCTAATATGCTTAATGGAGGTATTGAATTGATTCTGAACCATGGCTATAAAGATTTTGAAATAAGAGAGGACTTGAGCTTTGGATTGTAAGAGATATATCCAAGTAGTCCTAGAAAAATCATCAACTATAGTAAGGAAAGAATGATGACCTAGATATGTGGCATGACTATATGGATCCCATACATCACAATGAATGAGTCCAAAAGGAATAGTGCAATGAGACATGCTTAAAGGGTAAGGGATTATAGTCTGTTTTGCAAAATGACATATGTCACACAGACATGAGATTTATTGATGTCAACAGATATATCATGAGATACATGTTTGAGAGATGACATTGGAAAATGACCAAGTCTCATATGCCACAGATCACACTCAGATTGTACATTACAATAGACAGTAGGAGTCACATTAGACAAAGAACTAGTAGAAAATACAAATTTATAAAGGCCTCCTTTTTGTTTACCAATCCCCTTCAGTGTCTTGCTGTGTAAGTCCTATAAAAGGCAATAAATAAGAAGAGAAGAACACAAGGCAATAGTTGTTGTCACTAGTCAATTTACTGCCAGAAATCAAGTTAAAGTGAAAGGCAGGAATATATAAGACATTGGAGAGTGTAATATGAGAGGATAGAGTAACATTGCCTTTATGAGTAACAGGAGACTTGTGTCCATTAGACAGAAGAATGAAAGAATTTATTAAAACAGGATTTTCAAGAAGTGAAAGGTTAGAAGTGATATGATGTGAAGCTCCAGTGTCAATTATCCAATCATGAGATTTATGCATCGCAAATTGAGACAGACAGATTGAACTTGTAAGACTTGGGAGTTCAAGATTACCTGAGGATTGAGAAGAATCATGATTCTGCAAATATTCAAGGAACTGAGCCCATTGATTCTCCAAAGGACTAGGAATGACACTAGTATCTGCAATAACATTGATGGCAAAAACCTTGGAAGGACCATCATAGGCTAGAACTTTAGACTTCCCAAACTTAGGCATTTTTGTTGGATCAGGTTTGACTCCATAAAGTTTGTGCCACTCAGGAAAACCATGAATAAAGAAGCTTGTGTCCTTGATGTGACCTGTTCCTCCACAGTGATCACTATGCAGATGTGCTTTAGTATTGTTCTTCTCATTCCTCTTACCGTTGAAAGAGGGCCGTGGATTGTTCTTCACCAATAGAGCAGCAGCATGGTCAGAGATAGAGGAAGAAGGGAAACTAAGAGAGCAAGACCTCTGCCTCTCATCTTGAGTAATAAGAGCTAACACCTGGTTCATGTTAGGTATATGATTCATTGCTAAAATTGTACCTCTAATAGAGGTGTATCCATCATTAAGGCCCATCAGAAATTGAGTGATTTTGGTAAGCTCATCATGATCTTGAATCTGTTGCTTAGCTCCACAATTGCAAATGCACAAACACTTAGGAGTATTACTAACATTCTTCAGTTCATCCCATAGACCACGAAACTTAGTAAAATAAGTCGAGACAGACATTGATCCTTGAATGAGAGAAGAAATTTCTTTACGAATCTGATAAATCTGTGGAGCATTGCCATGCATAAATCAATTGGCCAAATCAATCCAGATTTCATGAGCTGTGGCTAAGTAAACCACACTCGATCCAATTTCAGAACTTACAGAGTTCAAAATCCAACTTATAACCATGTTATTACACCTATTCCATGCCATCATATACTTCGATTGGGAATTAGGTCGTATATTTGAGCCATCTACCATACCTAACTTTGTTTTTAAAGATAGAGCAACGATCATTCCGCGCTTCCACTGATTGTAATTGAAATCAGTTAATGATTCAGAGACGAGGACTATACCTGGATGGTAGTTGGGGTGTAGAAACAGTGGATGTGCTGAAATCAGTTAATGATTCAGAGACGAGGACTATACCTGGATGGTCGTTGGGGTGTAGAAACAGTGGATGTGCGGGAGATAATTGAAGAACTGAATCTGTCATATCATATGCATCGTCACCGATTATCGCCGGAGATACATGAATTTCGTCAGTCGTCGCCATTATTGTCGACGATTTGGAAGTAAATTGAAAAAGTAATTTGAGATTATAGCTGAAGAAGAATCATGGAAATGAAAGCGGAAGTAATTTGCTCTGATGCCAAGAAAGAAATTATAGAGCAAAAATGTTGAGTTTATTCATCAATCAATTGAGTATTTATACAGGGGTCATTGCCCCATAAGTTCCTTTTTTTTAAATCTATGCTCAATAAGTTCCTTTTAAATGTTGTATTATGATGTTGTACTATGTTTCAAAAATACAACATCAATTAAGGCCATAATACTGCATTCCGGCGGTCGCCGGTGACCGGAGCCCGAAGCCCATGGACCGACGACCAGATTCCGACCTCCGACGATCGGATTCCGGCGATCGGCAGCCGGATTCCGGCCAAAATTGTCGGATTCCGGTGAAAATTGACCGGATTCCGGCGAAAATTGACCGAAATCCGGCATGCGGCGATAGCAGACGGCGGAGCTGAGCTGTGGCGGAGGCGGTGGTGCGGATGCAGTATTATGATTTTAAACTACTGCATAACTAAATGTTGTATTATACATAATACAACATGAGAACTTAGGGGGCATTTCAATTTAATGAGGAACTTGAGGGGAAGTAAATCTTTCAAAAGGAACTTATGGGGCATAATCCCTTTATACAGACTTGTAACAACCTTATAACAACTTTCTCATAACTGCCTGCCTAACAACTTTATATAACAGAGATACTTAACTTCTGTTATTTACATTTAACTCCACATCCTCAGTATTTGCTGTATTGACACTTTGCACCCCTGAAGTTGTGCCATCGTCAACTTCATTCATATCTTTATCAAAGATGAATATGATTTCCGTGGAATTCAAGTTCTCTCCAAATTTCAATTTTATAGCTTGGAATTGAGTTTCCCGAAGAAACATAAAAATAAAATAAAAAATCAATCTACAGTTTGGACTCGAGTTGCGGAACATGATCTCACAGTTGGATGCCATGCTTTTATTTCTAAACCTTACAATAGGATTTCTCCTGGTTTATGTGTGATGCGTAAGACCTCCTCTGAACTCTCATGGTCACTTACTTTTACATTGTGGATATTTGGCACACATAATTGGACTGGAAGTGGAAGGTAAGGTTGGCTTTTGGGTTGATTGAATCTTGTCTATCTTCAAGTAAGATTCCGGGGTTTTGGAAATATGAAAGTAAGAATGGGTTGTGTCAAGGTGGAGTTTTTGCTATTTTTTGAATCAAAAGGAAGGCCAAAATGATAAGAATCAGAGTATTTCGGGTGCTTTAGGAATGTATTTCTTCTTATCAAGAAACAGAAGCCAACAGAACCTTTAGTTATGTAACTAGTACATATCCTTGAATTCAACCAGAGGAATTCAACAAGAAAATAAATAAGCCTACTCAAATAGGTCTTGTTTAGTATTTTTTTTCCTTTCTCCAATGAAGCCACAGAACAATGAAACCCTCAACTATTCTCAGGCAGTGGCGGCCCCAGGAATTATCGCTAGTGGGTGCCAAAATTTAAAAGTTGACAATATTTTTTAAGAAACTAACATACATAGCTTTCTTTCGTGTTCTCCTTACACAATTGTGCTTTGCTTTGAAGAATCGGAATCGGTTTTTGAACTGGCAACACACTTGCGATTGCGAAGAATCGGAATCGCCGAATCGGAATCCTTTCTTTCGTGTTCTCCTTCTCCGTTCTCTCTTTCTCTCTTTCTCCTCTTTTCTGTTTTTCTCCTTTTTTTGATTTTACACTTACAGCTAGCGTAGGCAAATTTAAAAAAAAAAAATTTTTTTTTTTTTTTTGAGAAAGTTGAGTGGGTGCGGTGGCCCTCACTGGTGCTAAGGTGGGGCCGCCCCTGTTCTCAGGGCATCAACGCTAATTCCACCATGTTGCAAACAAATAACAAGGTTGTACATAATCTCATGGTGATGCTAGAGTCGATTTGTAAATCTTATGAGCAATTTTTGCTGCCAATCAGCACAACAATAGTTTAATTAAAGGAGCCTGTCCGAACTCTTCGATCTGGTGGTTAATTGGCAGGATAATAGTTTGCTGAATGGAGTGGTTTTATATATGCTCTCTGTCCAAAATATCTTCTGATCTACCCCTGGGCACAAAGAATACAATGGAATGATGGTGAAGCATATAAATTATAAAGGGTTATTGGTTTTTTACTGAACCCTTAAGTCAACTTCCTTCTACCAGCACCAATAGCTTAATCATTGTGATGGCTCATAAAATATATTTACCAGAGGGTTTAATGTCTTCATTTTGTATACTGTTTTTTGTTATTATTATCCTTTGTATCTCGTGCTTTGTATTCCTTCATCTTTTGTATTATACTAATAGCTCTCTCTCTCTCTCCCTCTCTCCCTCTCGGTCAGGAATATTGTTCTTGTAGGCTGTTTTCTTTCTTGAAAGAAGCAGATGCTGTTCATGTCTAGTGAACTTGAGACATTATCTCTATGATCAACAAGATGCGTATTCATTTATCTCCGCATATCCGAGGCTCTAAAATATCATATCCATACCAATTTGCATTACTTCTTTCTTTTCTTAAGTCCTGGTGATACTTGTTAATGTTTTTAACAGTTGAAGCATGTGCAGCATGTAATATGGGTAGAAACGAATATGATATCTTGTTCTTAAGATCATCTTGACCAACTCGCAAAAGTGATTTTTTAATAAGGATACTAATATTGACTTCTTCCGGACGACCTTTTCACGTTTTTAGAGTTCAGGAGAAATTCATGTACAGGGTTAGATTTGCTTAATCTCCATCTTAGGGAAACACCATTATTATGGTTTAAATTTGGGAGTTCGTAAGATTTTTCTTTTACACTATAAAAGAACAAATAATTTAACCTGCTTTAGCCTGGATTTCCATCTCATTCTTTTGGCATCTGAACTAATTAAGCTACTTCTTATGTAAATAGTTCTCACATATAATTTCTTAGACTGTGGCTTCTGCACTAGTTCATTTTTTGCCTTGCAACAAAGGCATGCGATTATCTGAGCAGAAAGAATAGGGTTACACTCGGTACTAAACTCAAACATCCAACTCTTTTTTGCTCCTAAGTTTTTTACAGAGTACAATCGTGTTTATAGCAGAAATAACAAGATATGATTACGAGTTAGTCGTTTATTTAGTCTATTTTGGCTCGAGAAAATAATTCTGTTTCACTTGAAAACATAGATACGTCAGTTAAGCGAAATCCATTTAAGTTTTGTACATGATTTCTTGTCCGTTTAATGGAATTTCAGTAGATTTTCTGCTGCTGTGAACAATTTAAATAATTCAGTGATTGAGGCCATAAACCTAATGTGAGTATGTGACTCTTCCAGCTGAATGTGTGATTACAGGTGATGATGCATCTCTGAAGATATCTCAGCTGATCTTCATTATTCACAGAAAGGTTAGTAAAAGAGACAAGTATTAATACTGACATGTATTGCATATACTCCCTCCGTCCCACATTACCTTACCCATTTTGCTATTTTGAGCGTCCCACTTTAAAGTCACACTTTCCTAAAAAGGAAATTTTTTAATACTTATTTATTCATGGGACCCATTTGTCATACTCACAACAACTATCCACTTACTATTCTCTACCCCACTTTCTCTCTCATATCCACTCACAACTCCTACTTTAATAACATTATATATATTCACTCCTTATTTTCCGTTCTCAACAATAAATGAGTAGCTTAATATGGGACGGAGGGAGTATACTGTATGAGTTTCTAGGCGTTACATCTGTACAATCTGTGATGCATAAGGTGTTGTACAGTACAACACTTGTACAACACTTTAAATCGCGTTTTGTACGTATATAATTTTCTGTTTATACATATCGTTTTCCCTTTTCAAGAGGTTGGATACCCTTACTCGAGTTCTTGGGGACGTATAATCTCCTTTGTCATTATATAAACTCGCAACTGTATCAATTAAAATCTGTTTGGAAGTGTGTGTGTGAATAAATACAACTTTACATACATACTGCATTTGATTCAAAACTGGCAACTGTATGAATTAATTAATAGTGTTGGAATCTGTTGAGAAGTTGACTGAGTGCAACCTCCCAACTGTGTGATTAATTGTTTTGATGTCAAAATTGATTTTCAACTACCTAAATTTCAGTCTGTTTTTTTTTTTTTTTTTGCAGGGCTCTTCTCATACAACTTTGGAAAGTCCACCCATATTAGGTATGTACAACTGAGTTTATCTGTATTTGCAACTTTTGCAGCAGTTACACACACACACTAAGAGTTGCTAAACGAATTGGAACAGTTGCAACGACAGATTTGTAGTGTGTATATATTGTGTACCTTTAATGATCCAACGGTGTGTTGATTCTTCTGTAACCCCATGGCATCAACTTTAACAATTCAGTCATTTGGATCACTAGGGATATACAATATGATACACAAAAGTGGTAAATGAAATGTGAACTCGGACCAACTCAGAATTCGAATAAAATATAGAAACTTTTAGGCTTGTTATAGCACTCAGAGAAGATATTTACAAATTATAACCCCTAGTATTATCAATTGAGGAAATCAAGTAGAGTAAATTTTAAGGTTTACGGTGCTGAGTGTAGATGTAGTCCAAGTGAGCTTCTGCAATAGCCCTCCTTTTCAAGCATTCTTCATCTCCATTTCCACAATTCTCTGTACCCATTAGTTCCTGAACTTGTTCAAAAAGATTATCAATTTAGGACTTACTCCCTCCGTCCCGCTACAAATTGCACACTTTAATCATTAGGCATCTCATTACAAATTGCACACTTTCCTAAAATGGCAAATAATCTTTACTATTCCCTCCACTCATTCTCTCTCCTACATTATTTTAATACTCACAACACCATTATAATTTACTATTCCCTCCACTCATTCTCTCTCTTATTTTACTTTTACACTCACAACATTTATATCATTATTTTTTTCCTTAATCCCCGCACAAACAATAACGGTGCGATTTCAAGCGGGAGGGAGGGAGTATGAGCTTTAGTAACTAAAATTTAAACTAGAAAAGGAACTTTGAAGAAGAAGAAGAAGCTTACATTCAAAGAGTCTTTTTCTTCATAACCCTCGTTGTCGATATCACTGATTTGTACCACATTCTTGCCTACAAAAATATGCAAATCCTTCAGTTGCTGGGATTATATGACAGAAAGACTCTTGTCATTATAATTACAGGGTATAGGAAAAGATCTAGTGGAGATATTGCTAGGATTAGATGACATAAGAAACATGTACGTACGGAAAAGAAAAAAAACACTGCACGAGATTTTTGCCATTACAGTTGCATAAGAAAGATCTAATCTAGAAAGATAATTACCATTTTTGGTTGTTAAGAAGCGTGCCGCCGCCGATGTTTGTGAGAAGGTGATGAGGAAAAGAAGGAAGAAAAGAAGTCCCCAACAATGGAAGTTTTGCTTCATTGTTTCAGTTAGGAGAAAGAAGGAGAGGAGAGGATACTTTGAGGGCGTGTTTTGTGTGTTGTTGATAGTTGGGGGGTTAGAAGTGTAGTACATGCAATGATGCAAACAAGTGATTTGTTTTGAGTCAAATGAAGTCCTCAAAGTATAGGTAGGTACTTATAATGGCTTAGAAAATGGGTCCCAAGTACACCATCTTCTTTGTTATTGCTATATGCTCTCAGCCCTCATGTGACACCACTACTGAAATTTGGTGTGTGTGTGTGAGAGAGAGAATTAGCAGTCAGTGTCAAAGGTGGAGAGTGGTCCAGGTAAAAGTCCAAAGACTACAAAAATCAAGGTCTAATAATGGCTGACACAAGCATCAACAAGTCAACCTTTTGGACAAGCTGACAACTGTTTCCCATCATCACATGTTTTTACTTTTCTTGTTTTTTTTCCCAGTTATTTGATTTGATAATGCCAATAAAATTTACTCCATCCTTTTCAATAAAAACTTCACTAATTATTCAAAAGGGCGTTCTGTTAGTAACTTCACCTTTCCTTTTTAGCAAAGAATCTTTACTATTTTCTCCACTCATTCTCTTTCCTACATTATTTTAATACTCACAACACCATTATAATTTACTATTTTCTCCACTAATTCTCTCTCCTATTTTCAAATTACACTCACAATATTTTTTTTCCCTCCCATTTTCATAATTTATGTGCCCACCCAAAAGGGTGAAGCACTAATTATTCAAAAGGGCGTTCTGTTAGTAACTTCACCTTTCCTTTTTAGCAAAGAATCTTTACTATTTTCTCCACTCATTCTCTTTCCTACATTATTTTAATACTCACAACACCATTATAATTTACTATTTTCTCCACTAATTCTCTCTCCTATTTTCAAATTACACTCACAATATTTTTTTTCCCTCCCATTTTCATAATTTATGTGCCCACCCAAAAGGGTGAAGCACTTATTGGGACGGAGGGAGTATATGGGACGGAGGGAGTATATCATATGAATCTCTCTATATACAATTTATCAATATAATTCACTAATAGTAAATCCTGAGTTCTTAAACCAACATTTATTGTTTACCTTATAGATCTTATAAATTATAATTATACAATAAATTTGTCAATAAAAATTTGTCAATAAAGAAATGAAACAACAAGATAAAAGTGGACTATGATCAAATACAAATGGTGAAAGCTAGATCTTACAAGTATTATATTGAAATATACTCCCTCCGTCCCGATAATTGTTTCACCATTTTTTTCTGACACGCAAATTAAGGATTTGAAAAATGTTGTGAGTGTAATCTATATTATAAATCACACCATTGTTTTGAACAGTGGTGTGAATAGTTCCATTCGCGGAAATGACCATTTTGCCCTCACTATTCACTCTCTTTCCCATTTCGCCCTTAAAAAAAAATTATAAATTTTTTTTTTAAAAAATGTGGCCTTGGACACGGGCATATTTAAAAAAAAAAAAAATTTAAATTAAAAAAAAATAAAACAAAAAACAAAAAACGTGGCCTTGGACACGGGCTTACGCTAGTAGTAAAATAGGAGAGAGAATGAGTGGAGGAAATAGTAAATTTGAAAAATGTTGTGAGTGTAATAGTGAAATAGGAGAGAGAGAGAATGAGTGGGTGGAATAGTAAAAATTCTTTGCCATTTTAGGAAAGGTGAAGCTTCTAACGGAACGCCCTTTTGGATAATTAGTGAAGCTTTTATTGGAGCGGAGGAAATAATATTTATTGAAGTTAAATTTGGCATTTTCTAACAAAAACACGTATTCCCTTCGTTCAAAAAATAAATAACCAATTTTTTTTTATTTTTTTAAAATAGAGACAAAGTAGTATTTATTTTGTCATTCAATACAGTAATGTTGCTTTGAACCTAAAATTGTAATTGCATCCCACATGTATGCAACTGATAAGAGTGGCTACTCCACCTCCAATCTAACCAGCAATTAGTGCTCTCACCCCCATTTTTGTACTTAGCCCACTAACATGTTGACATCCTTATAATATACTATCACTAGTACATGTCCGTGTTCAAGGACACACGGATGGTTTTTTTTTTTTTTTTTTTTTTAAGGACAAAATGAGAAAGGGACAAATGTATAAGGACAAAATGGAAATTTCGCCGCTTGACACTGTTCAAAGAACTGTAGCACCCAACTCTAATTTATACTATAGATACTACTTATAACCTCTTAATTTTTTATTTTTCTTTTTCTTTTGTGGGTAATCTCTCATTTTAGGTCAAATAGTTTCTTAAAATCATTCATCAAAATAAATCAATGAAACAAGTGGTGGTTTTTATTCATTTTTTTGTGCATGAGGAAGAAGGTTTTATTCATATACAAACACAAATGTAGGTTGTGGATATAATTTGACACCGCTCTTTCGGAGCCGTTGCTGTTGTAGTGGTAGGACGGTGGCTAGCCATACCATTTCAAATTATTTTTTTGGTTAAAATTATTTGACAATTGTGAATGCTACTAAACTTGTAAGCTTAAAATTTATCTCGTTCGTCAAGCAAAAATCGAATAGATTGATATTGATATCACTCGTATGTCTGTCGCAGCAGCAAGTTCGAAGCGATGCTCCATCACAGTTGATTATATACGAAAAGAAGATATGGTTCACTTTTGGGGAGATACGAATCTAAGCATATATAATATGGTGTTGGAGGAATCAAATTAAGAAAATCTTTTTGAGTTTGGATTGTGACAAAGAAAAATTGTTTTAAAAAGAAAATATGTTGGTCTTAGGTGTCATTCTGTTGCGCATTGAGTGGGATTTGGGAATATATAAAGATTAGTGTTTTGCTTGACCAACATAGTCATTATGTCATTGGAACTTGCATATCATTTTAAGATGTTTATCCGAATAATTAAATTAATTTAATATTATTATTTAAAATACCTATACATTAAAAAAATAGAAAGATTATTTTGAGACGAAAAAATTACATATTATTTTATCAATGAAATGCTTCTTTTTTTTTTGACATTTTTTTTTTGTGTGGGTAAAATATTTCGTTCTTATGCTGTTGGTTTTTACGTATCAAATGAAGCATTAGAGTAAATTATATCTGTTCCAATAAAAAATGTGAAATATAATTCATCCCCTAACTAATTAATGCGACTAAAATTAAATGAAAGATGATTAAACAAAAAAATAATAGTATAATAGATAGTGGAGGAGACGTGGTGAGGATGAAAAATAAAGTAAAAGAGAAAATAGGGTAAAAAATAATAAGTGGATTATTCCTGTGATTTAACAAGTGAAACTCACTAAATAAAAAATTGATAAAATTGGCTAATTTAAGATGAATTAAAAGGAAAATAAGGCATTTATGAAGTAGTATTGTTTAGTGCTTATATCGCTTTCACTTTTTCGTGATAAACAAAATCACTGACATTTTTTTTTAATAAATAGAAGTGTATTTTTGTGGGACAGAGGATTAATATTTCTTTATTCAATAATATTCAATTTGATAATTACAATAACTTTTCACTTGATATTTTATACCTCACTTTCTCATTTTTATTCCATTTTTCATATTCACAACACTAACGCATTTCTTTAATTCTCATATTAATAAAAAAAGCATAGTTTAAATTGGAATGGAAGGAGCATACGTTCTATACATCTCGCATGTTTGATTTTGCAACGATGACAATTATGGACCTGATGAACATCGTTCTTCGTAGGATTTGTGCCATGTTAATGTTTGAACATGCCAAATGAGGATTAACACATGTTGAATTCTCGTCAAAGAAAAAAAATTCTAGATGAATTAACGGGATTTGGAGCATATGCGATTAAATCGCACAGAGTTTGTATCGAGATTTAGGGTGGGGATGCAACGAGTAACGATTAAACTGACAGGAACGACGAGCCGAATGAAATGGTCAAAATATCATTAGTGAATGACAAGAATGAAAGTAGTCAAAATGTAAATTAACATCCAAATTGAGAACCCATCAAATTGGTACGAGATCAAATCGTACTATTTCATCTGTCCCACTTTAAGGGTTTTAAGGTAGTATTTTACACTTTTTAAATTTTTTTTTTAAAAATGAATAAAGAATTGCAAGTGGGTAGAAGATTAGAGAAGAGAGAATGTAAAAATTAAAACATTCATGATAAAACCTATTGGTTTTTTTGTAAATATGTTAACATTATAAGGATATAATGAATAATTTTTTTTGTAAATACTCCCTCCGTTCCAATAAAAGCTTCACTAATTACCCAAAAGGGTGTCCCATTAGAAGCTTCACCTTTTCTTTTTTGGCAAAGAATCTTTACTATTTCATTCACTCATTCTCTCTCCTAATTCACTATTGCACTCACAACACTTTTCAAATTTACTATTTCCTCCACTAATTCTCTCCCCTATTTTCAAATTACACTCACAACATTTTTTTTTTCCTCTCATTATCATAATTTGCGTGCCCACCCAAAAGAGTGAAACACTTATTGGGACGGAGGAAGTATATTTACATTATAAGAATATAAATGTCTAAAATATTATTCAAAATTTGTTATTTATAAAATGAGACTCTTAATCTAAAACTAAAACGAAGAAAAAAGAAAAGTAGAACTATTAAAATGGGCCCGAGGAAGTATTAAAGAAGCCAAAATGTTTATTATAAAGGAAGAGGGGCACTTCTTTTTTCTCTTTATCGTTAAGAAATGTATTTGGGTAAAAAAGGCAAGGAATCTTACTGCTTTCCAAGGAGGTTCAAACTCCGATAAAGTGAGAATCAATCCTTTAACTCCATCAAAGACTTCTTTTTCTTGGCTCAAAATTAAAGAAAGAAACAACTCCATATTCTCATTTTTTTTAATCATTATTACAAAATAATTTTGAGCAATTATGACTTCTTCCTTTCCAAAATACTTGAAGTGTTAGAGGTTTTCACAAATTAAGAAATGTATTTAATACATACTCCCTTCGTTCCGGAACAATCTTTACAAACACTGTTTGCACTGATTTTAAGGAGTGAGTACTATATTGAAAGTGTTGTGAGTGTGAAAATAAAATAGGAGAGAGAATGAGTGGAGAGAATAGTAAATTATAATGGTGTTGTGAGTATTAAAATAATGTAGGAGAGAGAATGAGTGGAGGGAATAGTAAAGATTCCTTTTCATTTTAGGTAAGTTTTAAATGTGTGAAGTAAGTTTTGGGACGTCCAAAAGGAAAAGTGTGAAGATTGTTCCGGGACGGAGGGAGTACTTAATATACTAAATTACTCTTAATTTTTTTTAAGTATCTAGGCAATTAAATGTTTTTAGAACAACAACTATCTTATCATAAATAAAGGTAGTTTAGGAAACGTGTCAAATTCTTATGAAAAACTTCAAAACTGTAAATATTTTGGGACGAATAGAGTAAAAATTGATTTAATTATCTTAATAAAAATATAGAATTTGTTATTGATATTATTGTTAATGGTGTATTAATTATAAGTTTTAGATTTACATCAATATAATTAAGTTAATTTATAATTATTACTCAAATTCCTTTATATTAATGACAAAAAAAAAATAGAAAAATGATTTTGTAACTGAGGGAGTATCACCAAAACTAACACTATTTTGGGATTTGGTGATTTCTTTTGTACTGTACAATGTAAAGGGCTCATGGAGGGAAGTGTTGGAAAATATAAGTGGCAGTAAAGGAAATTTGAGATTTTTTTTTTTAAATAGGTTATTTGTTAAATGATCAAATTAAATATGAGTTTGTTTTCTATTACATGATAACATTGAAATAAGATATTTATTTGTTCAAAATAGTTAATAAATGAATGCGATATTAAAACTCAAAGTTGGTGAATTGAAAATGAGAAAATGTGGTTATCCCACATGGAATGACAATGTAAAGCCTATTAAGTTTGAATACTACTACACTTTGGTAAGTGGTATGAATGTGCGGCATAAATGCTCATGGGGTGCAAATCATGGTCCGAAATGGGCTTTGGGCTACCAAACTTATGTGCATGCGCGTCATTCAAACACACGTATGTGGCTCCAAATTAAACTACTCGCGCTAGCCCACCTTTTGCTATTTTTTATTTAGATTAAGTAATAAATTATTCCCGTGATCAAGAACAAATTGTAACTGTCACTCAAACTTAATATCAGATTCGATTTTTTTTTTTTTTTTTTTTTTTTTTTTTTTTTTGTAAGTCGAATTAAGAGTAATACGAAATTGAAATGGGGTTAATTTCTTTTTGGCTAGTTACGACTATAAAATAAAGCCATCACAAACCATTTCAGTACACCAATTTTTTCAGCAACCTCTTCTCTCTCTTTCTTGTTGCATATTGTTACATCTCTTTCTTGGCCTTCTTGCATATTTTCATTGTGGTGATACTGTCTGGGCACACTGCTAATTGTCAGGAACTTTAGTTGCAAAGTGCCCCTGGTAAGCATGTTATATCCTGTGAGCCTCACGTCAAAGGAAGCTTTAAGCACTATCGGTGAGGGAACGGTAAGTTTTAAGCAGACTAATTTATCATGGTTCGTGCACAACCAAATTTTGTTATTGCCAATTTAATTTCTTTCTAGTTTATTGTTTAAATTCCAATATCAGTTTTGTGCTTCAACTTATGTAATTATATTCCCTTATGTCATTGTAATTTGCTAACAAACTTAAGACTTATTCCTTTGAGAAAGGATAGGTTTTACAGAAATATTGGACCGATAGAAATGTTTTCTGTTTCAGAAATGGATATTGAACAAAATGTGACTGGAAAGGAAACCTTGAACGTGACTCAAACTGAAAATGGTTCTCAAGGCACTGCTATTGTGACGAATCCTCAAATTGTTCACATCTCAATCCCTATGTTGAAAAGCCAAAAAAGTTTGTTGGTCACAACTTCAAGAGGTGGCAGCAAAAGAAGCTTTTCTATTTGACCACTCTGAATTTGGCTAAGTATCTTGAAGAAGATATTCCAAATGTGGTCGAAAACGAGAGAAATGTAACAAAGCCAGATATTGCTTATGTTGTGAGCAAACTGAGTCGGTATAAACCTAGGACGGACCAATAGAAGGGTATAGTAAGAATACTAAGGTATTTAAGATATACTCATGATTATGGATTACATTATACTAGACATCCAATTGTAATTGAAGGATATATCGATGCTAATTGGATATCAGATATCAAAGAATCTAGGTCTGGATATGTATTCAAATTAGCAGGTGCAACTATATCATGAAAATCTTCTAAACGAACTGTTATAACCATATCCACTATGGAATCTGAGTTTATAGCTTTGGATAAGTGTGGTGAAGAAGCTGAATAGCTATGCCAATTTCAAGAAAATATTCCAAAGTGGACGATGCCTGTGCCAGCAATTTGCATCCATTGTGATAGCCAATCTGCAATTGGTAGGGCACAAAGCAACATTTATAATGGTAAGTTTAGACATATACGTCGTAGACATAATACCATAAGACAACTACTCTCAACTGGTACCATGTCTATTGATTATGTGAAGTCAAAAAATAACTTAGCAGATCCGTTAACCAAAAGGTTAACCAAAGAAGTAGTTGACAGATTGACATTTGGAATAGGACTAAAGCCTCTTGAGAAGTTAAACACAGTAGAAAACCCAACCAAGTTGACTGGAGATCCCAAGATCTAGGCTTTCAAATGGACAACCTAACTGTTAAAAGAGTTTTAGTGTCAATGTGGGGAATCATCCCTAGTCCCATTCTGTAAGTGCCATCCCGAACGAAAGGAAAGGTTAAACTTAGAGCTTTTAATGATTCTTATGCTTTAGAAATGACGAGTTGGGTAATATAGGTTACTTATAAAAATCACCTATGTGAGAGAAAAGTTTGATCGCTTTGAGAAGAACTGCGTAAGTCTCAATTTTTAAACCTTCTCAATAACCAGGCATTATGTTTCGGGCCGTGAATGAACATAGCTAATATTATTGAAGTGTGTTAAGGAGATACCTGTGTAAAGTATATGACTGGCTAAACAAAAAAGCTGAATAGTTCAAAGACATCGCGTATACTGATTAGCGAGTAAAGTAAATATATTTTACAATGAAAGGTTCAAAGGACAAACTCCTACCTATCTTATGTAGGTGTCAACTTCCGGACTTTATCACCATATCCACATCATTTCCTTCATGTGGGGATTGTTAAAAATGAAACTGGGTGTGAAGAAAATTTAAGAATTTTTTCTAAATGAGTTATTTATTAAATGACCAAATTGAAAATGGGTCTGTGTTCTAATCCATGAGAACATTGAAATCAAATATTTATTTGTCCAAAATGGTTAATGAATGAATGAGGGTTTCGTTTGTTTCGCGTAAAACAACTTTCAAAAAATGATTTTCAGTAAAATGTTTTCTGAAAAATGAAAATGTTACCGAAAAATGACATAAACATGTTTTCGGCTATTTGGGAAGGAAAATATTTTCCGAAAAATATTTTCATTTGTTTAATAAATTAAAGAAAAATATTTTTCGATAAAAACACTATTTGAGATAAGTTGAAAGAGATAGGGTGGGGTAGGGTGATGGAGGTGGGGATTAGTAAGGGTGAGTTGGGTGGGTGTGGGGTAGGGTAGAGTAGGGTGGTGAGAGAAATATAAAGGGTAAGATAATGGTAGGATAGGGTGTTGGTAGGGTGTGGGGGAGTTGTTAAAAAATAAATAAATTTAATTATAAGCAAAAAAAAAAGTTTGACCGTGGGAGGGGGGTCGATGGTTGGTTGGTTGGTGGGGGTGGTGAGGGTTGTTAAAAAATAATTTAAATATAAATAAAAAAATTGTTTGCGAGTGGGGGAGTTGTTAAAATATAATTTTAAAATGAATAAAAAAAAATATTTTTTGACATTGAGGGGGTCGTGGGAGTGGGGAGTTGTTAAAAATAAATTTAAAATGATTAAATATTTTTTTACTCGACGAGAGGGGTGGTGGTTTATTTATTTATTTATTTATTTAGTTTTTTTATTTATTTATTTTAATTATTATTATTATTTATTTTTTCCAACATCCTTTTTATACAAGATGACATATGAGGATTCATGTTAGCCGATCCCAAATTATTTTATGAATAAGGCTTTGGTGGTGGTGGTGGTGGTGGTGGGGGGGGGGAGGGGAGAATTGCAAAAAATAGTTTTAATATAAATATTTTTTTTATAAAGGGATGGGGTAGTAGTGGGTGATTGATGTGGGGTGGGTAACATGGGGGTGTATGAAAAGTTAGGGGTGTGTGTGTGATGGTGTTATCATTTTTCGAAAAATGTTTTAATCAGGAAAAATTTGTAAGTCATTTTACTTAGAAAAGTGGGGAAAACATTTTGCGAAAAATATTTTCTCCATTTTTCGGTGCTTAACAAACAACGGAAAATGAGAAAAACGTTTTTCGAAAAACATTTTACGGAAAACATTCCCCCCAAACAAACGGAGCATAAGGCTCAAATTTAGTGGGTCGAAAGTGAGAAAATGTGGTTATCTCACATGTAATGAGAATGCAAAAACTAGAAAGTTTAAATACTTCGACACTTTGGTTAGAGATTTGTGTGACATATAGACTCTCTCTCGCGTACGGGTGTGCAGGTGGGGTGCAAATCATAGTCTGAAATTGGTTTCGGACCCAACAGATTGTAACTGCCACTCAAACTTAATATCAAATTTGTTTGTTTTTTTTTGTAACAGTCGAATCAAGAGTAATATAAAATTAAAATGGTTAATTTCGTGATTGATTCAGACCGTTCATTTTGGCCAATTACGACTATAAAATGGAGCCATAACAAACTATTTAGTACATCAAGTTTCCAGCAACCTCCTCTCTCTTTCTCTTATTGCATATTATTACATCACTTTCTTGGACTATTTGTCTATTTTCATTGTGGTGATGCTGTATAGGCACAATGCCAATTTGTCAAAAAATTTAGGTGCAAAGTGCTCACAGTACGCACGTTCATCCTAGAGACTCAAGTATAAGTAAGCCTCAAAAACTATCGGGGTGAGGAAACAAATCTATATATATATAATAACAAGATAGTGGTAATTAAAGGGGGAATGAAGGGTATTTTCGTCTTTTTACATCGTGGCATATTTGCAATTACCAAGGACAAAAGGCAACGTGGCAGTCTCTGATTGGGAGAAATTTTTTCTTTTTTTATTTTTAAATCAATTTGGACAAGTGTCGCTTACTAGGAGAGGGGCATTTTCGTCTTTTCATTGGCGCGTGGATGACACGCGTCGACAAGGGCACGTCCGATGCAGATTTTCTTTCTTTTTTTAAAAAAAAAATTGACATGTGGCACCGTTTGATTGGCTGAAAGGATTTAAAAAAAAATTTATCCCATTTCTTTGACCTCAATTTTTATATATTAAATTATTTTTTTAAATTTTTTTTCACCAAAATTCATAATTTTTTTCCCTCTTTAAATAGACACTTCTTTCATTTGATTTGGACAAAACAAAAAATCCTCTTTTTAAATATAAATTTGTTACTTATCCTTTACTAATTTTTTCATTTCTTTTTAGGGAAATTTAATGAAGTGTGAAGTAATTTTTTTAATTATTAATGATAGTAAAAAAAATCCTCTTTTTTAAATTAATTATTTTAATTTTTTTTTCACCAAAAATCATAATATTTTTTTCTCTTTAAATAGCGACTTCTTTCATTTGATTTGGACAAAGAAAAAAAACCTCTTTTTTAAATATAAATTTGTTAATTATCCTTTACTAATTTTTCAATTTATTTTTAGTGAAAATTAATTAAGTGTGAAGTAATTTTTTTTAATTATAAATGATAATAAAAAAATTCCCCTTTTTTAAATTAATATTGTTTTATTTTTTTTACACCAAACTTCATAATTTTTTTCTCTTTAAATAGAGACTTCTTTCATTTGATTTGGATAAAGAAAAAAAAAATCCTCTGATTTAAATATAAATTTTTTTATTATGCTTTACTAATTGTTCAATTTCTTTTTAGTGAAAATTAATTAAGTGTGAAGTAAAATGTTTTAATAATAATAATAATAATAATAATAATAATAATAATAATAATAATAATAATTTTCCTAAAAAAAAAAGAATATAATTTTTGGTTTCTACTCCCTCCGTCCCGACCAAGGGTCATCGGGGGATTTCACGCTTCTTAAGAAAATTTTTAAAAAATGAATAAAAGTTAAATGTGGGATAAGAAATAATAGTTAATGATTGTTTTTTTTTTTTTTTTTTTTTGTAAATATGTTAACTTTATAAGGGTAATATGATTATTTTGTTTATTTTAGTTCGTTATATCAAACAATTTATTTAATTTTTTTAAATAAATCTTTGAAGCATAGTAAATAAAGTATTAATAAATTTGTCAATTTTTCTATTCGTCTTAAAAAATTGTGTATTTATAATATATGAATTAATTTGATTGAAAAAATTAAAAAATACTGAAGAAAATAAATAATATTTTTAGAGAAAGAAATTATTATTTCAATTTATTTTATTTTTTGAATTTGTTTTATGTGGGTAGAAAATGGTGTATGTACTCATTTTACTAAAAGCTTGGTCTCAATTTTTTTAGTCTCCATCTATATATTTAAAATTGGTCATTCTTTCAAATTTATATCTATATCTATATATGTATAATAACATGATTGTGGTAATTAAAGGGGGTTTGAAGCGAAATTTCGTCATTTCACGCCGTGGCAAAATGGCAATAAATCCGGCTAAAAAGACACGTGGTGATCTGTGATTGGCCTATATTTTTTTTTATTTTTTTTTTTGGAAATGAGGACACTTGTCGTCCGTTTGTTCAAGGGAGATTTGGCCATTTCCTTGGCGCGGGTGGGACACGCGCCGACAATGGCGCGTGAAGGCAGATGATTTTTTTTTTTTTTTTGGTTTGGACACGTGTTTGGCCGTAGGATTTAGGTTTTTTTTTAACCCATTTCTTTTACCTAAATTAGTTTATAATAAATTAATTTTTTATAAGAAAATAGTCTCTATTTAAAGAGAATTTTTTTTATCATTCAAATGGGTCATTCTTTCAAATTTATATCTATAAATAACATGATTGTGGTAATTAAAGGGGGTTTGAGGGGCAATTTCGTCATTTTACGTCGTGGCAAAATGGCAACAAAATCGACTTAATAGATACGTGGCAATTTGTGATTGGACTTTAATTAATTTATTTTTTGTATTTTGGAAATTTGGACACGTGTTGTCAATTTGGTGAAGGGCTTTAATTTATTAATTATTATATATATATTTAATATTAATAATTATTAAAATTATATATATATATATATATATATATATATATATATATATATATATATATATATATATATATATATATATATATATATATATATTTTATATTTAAAATTATATATGTATATGTATATTTTATATTATATATATATGCATATAAATATAATTACACCTACCTTAAACTTGAAGCCTCTTTATATACCAAGGCCAAGGCCATTTTTGATTTATTTTCTTTCTATGTGGGAAATCTGTCTTGGCCTTGGCCTGCCTTGACCGACCTTGGCCTTGGCCTAGGCTTTTATCCCAGATAGAAAAAAAATCAAAGTAAGATGGGTTGCCTTGGTTATATAATGAGGATGAAGCTTAGCCAAGCATGCATGGTTTGTCCGTGGCTTTATCCAATGGCCGGCTTGACCTTGACCGGCCGTGGCCTTGATTTTGACTTTGTATTTTTTCAAAAAGTTGGTCAAATCAACTATTTTAATTGAATAATTCGAATTTCAATTTTGAATGGAATATAAATAATTTTTTATATTTAAATACGAATTGAATACGAATAAGAATCAAAATTTTATATTCGAATACAATCGCACGGATGTAACACAATATTTATTTTAGTGACCTTCAATCTGATATTTTTACTCATAATATATGTTACAAATAATTTTTTTTCAATGTATACAAACATCTCTATTTCTTTTGTATTCATTTAGATTTCGATCAGTTATTCGTTATTAACTGTTCGTGCATCGCACGGGAGTTAAACTAGTAAGTTTTAATGACACTGATTAATCAAGGATTATGCACAATCAGATTTTGTTACTATCAATCTATTTTTTTTTTCGATTTATTGTTTAAATTTCAATTCCAAATTTATATCTCAATAATTTGCCAACAGAAGGGAGGGGTGTAATAATTTGTGAGTGCCTTTCTTTTCCCATTGGTATGGGTCTCGGTTGAATTTGTTAATGCGGGAGTTTGCTCGAGCGGCTATTAATGGAGTAGTCATGTGTTTTAATCAAGGTTGTAAAAAGCGCTAGGCGGATGTTAGGCGGCGAAGTCGAATCTAGCACTTAGGCGGAGACTATTTGGGATTAGTCGGGACCTAGGCGGGGCTTAGAACTAGGCGTGGGAGAGGGGCCTAGGCGCCCTGATGCGACCATATAAAATGAATTGGGCCCAAGCGCTGCTTAGGCCCACTAACTGGTCATGGGCCGAACCCAATGGGGCCAACCTAGAGAATAATGGCAATGGAGCGACATTAAAGGAGTAGGCAAAATGTGGTTGTCGCCTATGCGGCATGTGTGCCTGAGCATCTCCGCTACTTGGTTATAGTTGGCGCCTGTTCCCTTAACCCTAGCTACTTGTGATGTGTGATTGATGTGACAAGGTGAATAGTGAAATTTCACTAACTTAAGGTTGGTTGGGAGCCCTCCTTGGATGATTGACAAGTGTCCCCCCATGTGCAAGGCACATGGGGGCTTGAGAGTATAAAAGAATGAATAGTGTCATTTGCATGGTATGTCTCTCTCTCTAATCTCTCTCTCTCTCTCTAGGGTTTTCATTGATATTATTACCACCTTGAGCATCTAACCTTACTCTCACGCCGAAGGGGGTTCGCCGGAGTCACCCCCGGCCTAGTTCACGTGTTTTCTTGTGTGTAGGCGACCATTCAAGGAAGAAGCAAGCCGAAGTATCCTCTACAATTCAGTTTCTGTGCAACCACGGTATTTTTTGGTAGCATCAGTTGGTTCCGTTGCCGGGACCTGAATTTCTTTCCTTGTTTGGGTTGATCAGCTGTTGGTGGTAGTGGTAGCGTCCTGTTTTGAGGTGGTTGTAGGTGGCGGAGTGGTGTTCTTGAGGTTGACGCTACTGTTGGAGTTGCCCAGAAGTTACATCTGCGATTGTTGTTGGTGTTGGGTTGGCTTATCTCGGCTGGAGGTTGTGTGTAAATCCAGAAAGTGATCAGAATGGTACAAGAAAAAAGCACTCAGGCTAGAGCTACCCAGAATCCGATGATGGAAACTCCAAATACGAAGGATGCCCGCCGGGCAAGATCGGGGACTGCGCGGGAAGGCGAGGTTCACACTTCCGAAACGGATTCGGCCATCAGGATGGCGAGAGGGCAAGGAGAGAGGGAGCGAGCGAGAAGGGGAAAATCTTTAGATGACGAGCAGGATCCCGCTCCCTCAAAAGCGGATAATGCGAAAGCGGTGGCTGAGCAGTTGAGAAAGGAGAATGAGTTCATGATGAAGGTTCTCACCAATAATGAAAGGTTAAGAAAGATGGGTCAGATACCCACAGAGATCCCGCCTGAGATGTCTGTAGAAGTGGATGGGCGAGACCAGGGAGGAGAGCGGAATGTTAGTCATGGTGCGTCAAAAAGGGATGATAGGCGCGAAGGACATGCCGCCGCCTAGAGGCGTAGAAGGTCATAGAAGGCGGGATATAAGCCAGGAGAGATCTGGGGGTGATAGAGGCAAGAGAAAACACTCAGATCGAGATGACGAAAGGAGGAGAATCTATCACAAGTCAGGGAACTCGCGTGATGATTCTTATTATTATGGATATGAAAGCGATGAAGGATCGACTGCGGACAGAGATTATGTGCCAAGTCGCTCAAGATATTCTGACGAGGAGATGTATGTAAGAGAAAGGTCACAAAGATCAAGGCATTCTGATAGAGTTCACCGAGATGAATTGCCGCAGTGCGATAGAGATCGTAGGCAGCGAGAAAGGAGGGATAGGGAAAAGGCGGAAAAGGGCGCAGAGTCCGAGAAGGTCGCGGAGGCAATTAGGGTTGCAGAGGCATTGAAAGTCGCAGAGTTGGCCAAAGCCGCCGAGTTAGAAAAGGCCAAGAAGAGTGAAGATGATAAATGGAAGTCCGAGATGGCAGAAATGGCGAAGAAAAACAGAGAACTAGAGGCGGGATCCAAGTCCACTGATGCAAAAGGCTCTTACTTGGCCCCATTTGTGAAGAATATTCAGGTTGTCGCCCTCGATCCGTCTTTCCGTATGCCCAATTTGCCAAGTTATTCTGGGGTTTCAAGGGCGAACACTCACATTGGAGGGTTTGAAGTAACGTTGTCGCTGTTGACTGATAATGAAGCCGTAATTTGCAAGGCGTTTGCGAGTACTCTGGCCGATCACGCATTGGAATGGTTTTTGGCACAACCGGCGGAATCAGTGCTTGGATATCAGGATCTTAAGGATAAGTTTCTAGCGCGATTCAGTGGGTCGGGAGCCCAGCCCGCGCAAAAAACCGAATTGTGCATCTTGAAGCAGAATGAAGGGGAGAATATATTGGCTTTTACTGATAGATTTATGGGAATTGCCAATCGGATTGCAGATGTCAGCCAGGGCGAGATCATCATGCTATTTAATTCGGGATTGTTGCCTGGGCACTTCAAAGCGGAATTTTGTATGCGATTGGCAAAGACAACTGGCGAGTTGTATGAGCGGGTTAAGGCATATTGTAGTGGCAGTAATGATCCAGGAGTTAAAGTTGCCCCTGCGACCACAGGTTCTAGTAAGAGGAATGTTAAGGAGAGAATAGAGGTTGTGAAAGAGGAAAGCAAAGGCGAGAAAGGAGGTCGCAGCGGGAATCGCTCTGGTGGAGGCAGAAGTGGCCGCGGTCGAGGTCAGGATCAGGGGAGAATGATTAAATTTAGTAGGCTGAATACTACTTTGGGTGAGATCTTGAGAAAGGAGGAATTCCCAGAACCGTATCCCATCAGAGAAGGTTCTTATGCGGCTCGGGATCCGAACAATTACTGCGACTTTCATAAAGACAAAGGGCATGGTACGGAAGATTGCTATAATTTGAGAAGGATAGTCTAGGGAAGAATTGATAATGGAGATTTCAAGCAGTATCTTGAAGGCAGTAAAAGGCGAGATGAAGGAGGGCAGCAAGAGAGAGCACGGGATCGAAATGTTGTTGACGTGATTCAGGATCCATTGCCCAGTGTCGCTCAGTTGGATAACCAAATCATGATGTTGTCACACAGTTTTGACATCCCTCCGTTTGCCGCAAGCGAGGACAGGGTGATTAGTTTTTTGAGGAGTGAGCTGGCTACGACCAAGGGTCATGGGAACCAACCGGTGATCATCACTATCTGTCCAGGAAACAATATAGTGCAGCGCGTGATGGTGGACTCGGGGGCGAGTCGAAATGTGCTGTATTATGAGTCTTTTAAGAGGATGAACTACACTGATGCCAACTTGGTACCCTACAAGGGATATCTAGAGGGATTTACCAATCACTCAGTAAGAGTGAAGGGGACGATCATACTGGAGGTAGAAATCGATGAAGGTGAACTAGCGAGAAGCGAGCAAGTGGAGTTCATGGTGATTGATTTGGTTTCCGCATATAATGCTATCGTTGGAATCCCTTTTCTGTTAAGTTTTGAGATGGTGCTTTCTATCCCGCATCAGAGAGTGAAGTATCCAAATCCTGGGGGTGTGGGTTGTCTGAAGAGTTAAGCAATTACAGTGGCGAGAAAGAAGAAAGAAATGATAAAGGCCAAGTGGGCTTCTACTAGTTCGATGACGACAAAGTCTGATTCTCGCCAGCTGAGGATTAATATGATTGAATTTGTTGAACCTAAAGATGATTGGGTAGTTACTGAAAGTATGGAAAATGGCACGGCATTGATTGTCGCAGATGCGAGTTTTATGCAGGAGCGGGAAGAGGAGGTAATAGATGCGTGAAAACCTGATTGTATGAGCTATGGGCAGCATGTCGCAGGAGAGATTGATCTTGGTATGGAGATAATGTATATGGCGCCAAACCTGAGCTACGCTAGGGCGGTTCAGTTTGTTCAGATGAAGGATCCCAGAATTGAGGAGATAATAGTGGAAGAAATTGTTGATGAATCTGATGAGGATTGTGAAACAGTGGAGGTTGAGGATGAAAATGGGCGACCTACTGGCAACACATTCAATAATCCGGTGAAGGTGATTCCCGCCAATGGCCCAATCAGCAAAAAGCGAAAAAGAATAGAGGTGGAAACTTTAGAAACGCGGGATGAGCCCGAGATTCAGGCTGGCGAGGAACGGGAAGAAGTCGAGATCAACAGATACTTCCCGGAGCAGCGGGTTAAAATTGGGAAGCAATTGTTCAGGGATGAGCGAGAAAGGTTGGTTGAATTTCTGAAGGATAATTTGGATGTGTTCGCTTGGCGGCCAGAGGATATGAGGGGGATTGATGAGAATGTCGCTTTGCATTGCTTGAATGCCGATCCCAATGTCGAGCCGTTCAAGCAAAGGGTTAGACACTTGTCGCCAGAGAAGGAGAATGCGGTTATGGAAGAGGTTGACAAATTATTGAAGGCGGGAATCATAGAGGAGATTCAGTATCCAGTTTGGTTGGCATGTCCAGTCATGGTGTTGAAGTCGAACAAGAAATGGCGGATGTGTATTGATTTCACCGACTTGAATACCCCCTGCCCAAAGGATTGCTACCCGCTACCCAAGATAGATAAGCTGGTTGATTCGATTGCCGGTCATAGGGTCTTCAGCTTTATCGATGTGTATTAAGGATACCATCAGATTAAGATGTGCGAGAATGATAAGGGGAAGACTGCTTTTCGAACTCCCAAAGGTAATTTCTGTTATAAGATGATGCCATTTGGCTTGAAGAATGCCGGCGCGACATATCAGCGGATGGTAAATGAGGTCTTCAAGTCGCAGATTGGGTGAAACTTGGAAGCTTACATTGATGATATGGTGATTAAAACGAGAGAGTATGATCATGTGTTGGATCTCGCAGAGACGTTTGAAAATCTAAGAAGGAATTCGATGAAGTTGAACCCAAGCAAATGCACGTTTGGAGTTACGATGGGGAAATTTTTGGGTTTTCTGGTAAACAGGCGTGGGATAGAGGCCAATCCCGAGAAGATCCAGGCTCTATTGGACATGTCGCCTCCCAAGTCGATCCGCGAGATACAAAGGCTAAATGGGAGAATCATCGCCTTAGGGAGATTCATTTCCAAGTTGGCAGAAAAGTGTTTACCGTTTTTTAAGGTTTTGAAGGGGGTGAAGGATTTTGTTTGGAATGAGGAGTGCGAAGTCGCTTTCGAGCAAATGAAGGCATATCTGGGCAAGCCGCCCTTGCTGTCCAGCCCAGTGGAGGGAGAAGAGTTGTTCATATACCTGGCGGCTTCAGATCATGCAGTGGCCGCCGTTCTGGTGCGAGAAGTTGGTGGCAGTCAGAGGCCGGTTTATTATGTTTCAAAGGCATTAAATGAGGTTGAGTCGAGATACTTTAATACCGATAAGCTGGCGTACGCTTTGGTTGTGGCTGCGCGAAAACTGAGGGCTTACTTTGTGGCGCATACCATTGTCGTATTGAGTGAGGCCCCCTTGAGAAGAATCTTGCAGCGATCGGATGCGGCGGGAAGATTGTTGAAATGGTCTATAGAATTAACTGAGTTCGATTTAAAGTATGAATCCCGCCGGGCGATTAAGGCGCAAGCGCTGGCAGATTTCATTGTGGAAACGTCTTTCACCAGGTCGCAGGAGGAGTTGATGGAGAATGCCGGGAAGAAGAAGGCTGAAAGAGAGGTGGTACCCAGTGTGTTGGTGAAGGAAAGGCCGCCTGATTGTTGGGTTTTGTATGTTGATGTCTCATCTTCGAAGGAAAAGGGCGGTGCGGGAATCACTCTAAAGTTGTACGACTGCCAAACCGTCTGACTCGACCCCAGATCGACACGTGTCCCATAGATGACGATTCAATCCTGCTTCTCGCCAAAGCGGGTATAGAACCGTGAGAACCATCCGACGTCTATGAAAGTTCTCGCCTGGACCATAAATAGTCCTAGGCTTGAACTTAGGGGCTTCTGATGCGACCATATAAATTGAATTGGGCCCAAGCGCCAGGGCTTAGGCCCACTAACTGGTCATGGACCGAACCCAATGGGGCAAACCTAGAGAATAATGGCAATGGAGCGACATTAAAGGAGTAGGCAAAATGGGCTTAAGTGAGTCAACGATAAGAAGGCGCATGAGAGTACAGCCGCATATGCAACAAGGTCATGAGAGAAACCCAGTGGCAAGGGTAATGTTCATTAGGAGTATGTGTATAAGGGGAATCGGTTTCCCGCAAGGGCGTCTAACTTAGGGCGACATTCAGAATGTCGCCCTCCTCCCTATGGTTGTCGCCTATGTGGCATGTGTGCCTGAGCATCTCCGCTACTTGGTTATAGTTGGCGCCTGTTCCCTTAACCCTAGCTACTTGTGATGTGTGATTGATGTGACAAGGTGAATAGTGAAATTCCACTAACTTAAGGTTGGTTGGGAGCCCTCCTTGGATGATTGACAAGTGTCCCCCCATGTGCAAGGCACATGGGGGCTTGAGAGTATAAAAGAATGAATAGTGTCATTTGCATGGTATGTCTCTCTCTCTACCCTCTCTCTTTCTCTAGGGTTTCCATTGATATTATTACCACCTTGAGCATCGAACCTTACTCTCACGCCGGAGGGGGTTCGCCGGAGTCACCCCCGGCCTAGTTCACGTGTTTTCTTGTGTGTAGGCGACCATTCAAGGAAGAAGCAAGCCGAAGTATCCTCTACAATTCAGTTTCTGTGCAACCACTGTATTTTTTGGTAGCATCACGCCCTTAGGCGGGGTCTTTTAGAACACTGGTTTTAATTTGCTTTTTATGAAAAGCAAATATGAATTTTTTTTTTGACATTTATTTAGGACGAACAAAATATTTAATATTAGTAGGATTAATTTTATTAAATTAATAAATACGAGTAGGTCTATTGAAAAACTAATTTTCTTAAAACATTATGAAAAAACTAGTTTTCATTACATATTAGTTAAACTTAGTGTTTAAAAATTATTTTTTTCTTATGTTAAGAAAAAAAATATTTTTTCACAAGATTTTGATTTTTCAAATTAAAAAAGTAACTAATTGCAATTTTATGGAATACAAGCTAATAAAACATACTCCCTCCGTCCCGCTAATATCCGCACTAACACTGTTTGCGCGAGAATTAAGGAATATGATATTTTAATAAAATGTTGTGAGTGTAAAAGTAAAGTAGGAGAGAGATATAGTGGAGGGTGTAATAAATTATAATGGTGTTGTGAGTATTAAAATAATGTAGGAGAGAGAATGAGTGGGGTTGGGTGAATATTTTATTAATATAAAGTTTCCTTTTTGGGAGTGTGCGGATATTAGCGGGACGCCCAAAAAGAAAAGTGTGCGAATATTAGCGGGACGGAGGGAGTATTTATTAACATTGTTGACATTAATTATAAATACCACAAACTGCTGGTTTTGTGGCGTAGTCAGAAATTTTGGTAATGGGGATCGAGATTGTTTTTGGAATAATTAATATAATTGATTTATACAAATTTAGGATGCAAGGGAGTCAAACAAATAATTTTGTGCAATTTTTTTTTCAAAATTATGAGGATCAAGATGTATAAATTCACTATTTTTAATAGTAAAATTTAATTTCCTAAAAACTCGATAGTGTTAAAATTGACAAATTCAAAAATTGAAACGGGTCAATGACCCCTTGGAGTTGAATTTTTTTCTCAAATAATTCTTTTTTACTTTTTTATTTACCAAAATGACTCACTGTTCAAACTATTGTCCAGAATGTCCATTTTTTTGAAAATCGCTACACCGTGTAGCGAGTTTGACTTGAGTCTGGTCAAAACTCGCTACACCGTGTAGCGAGTTTAGGGTAATTAAATTTAGCCGTTTGAAAATTAATTAGGGCATTTAATTAACCTAAACTCGCTACACCGTGTAGCGAGTTTGGCCAAACCTAATTAAACTCGCTACACGGTGTAGCGAGTTTGATTTGGGTCCGAAATCCCTTATTTTATTTAATTCTTCTCTTCTCTTCCTTCCTTCTTTCTTTCTTTCTATATTATATATATATATATATATATATATATATATATATATATATATATATATATATATATATATATATATATAGTCTATTATAATGAGAACCACATTTATATGAGAACCATAAGAACCACTAACAGTCATTGGATTAAAAAACACATCAATGCTCCAGATTAAAAAAAAAAGATAGAGGGGGTGGCATTTTCGTAATTATTTCATTTAAAATCCCCCTCAAATTTCAAAATAAAATATCTCAATATCTATAAGTCAAAAAAAAAAATTTGAAAACACTGATTTTTTTGTCTTGACGAGACGATTCAAACTAGATCCCTGAAGATAGGATTTGAAAAAATAATATTGAACAACGGGTGCTGACAAAAAATGAAGAAAGACTTTCAGTTTTGATGTGAAGCGAACAATATTCATGACTACTGCACCGCCTAAGAAAAAGTTCATCATAACTAAATGCACAAAATCGTGTTATGTGCAATTTTTAAGGTAAAATAGCAAATAGTAAAAATTGCAGAGAAAAGGATACGACTCAAAGGCTTTACACGAAAATATCGAAAGATATACACTAATTAGTCATTCTAAGAAAGCAAGCGTACATAAAAACAATGAGATTTACTCATTAACTTAGTGAACACTAGCTATGTTTACACTAGCTATGTTGTCTTAGTGAACACTAGTTGTATTGTCTTAGTGAACACTAATTAATTAGTGAACACTAGCTGTAAGTGAACACTAGCTGTAAGTTAACTAGTTATGTTGTCTTAGTGAACACTAGCTATGTTGTCTTAGTGAACACTAGCTGTGTTGTCTTAGTGAACACTAGCTATGTTGTCTTAGTGAACACTAGTTGTATTGTCTTAGTGAACACTAATTAATTAGTGAACACTAGCTGTATTGTTCACTAATTAATTAGTGAACACTAGTTGTATTGTCTTAGTGAACACTTACAGCTAGTGTTCACTAATTAATTAGTGAACACTAGCTGTATTGTCTTAGTGAACACTAGCTGTAAGTGAACACTAGCTGTAAGTGAACACTAGCTATGTTGTCTTAGTGAACACTAATTAATTAGTGAACACTAGCTGTAAGTGAACACTAGCTGTAAGTTAACTAGTTATGTTGTCTTAGTGAACACTTGCTATGTTGTCTTAGTGAACACTAGCTGTGTTGTTTTAGTGAACACTAATTAATTAGTGAACTCTAGCTGTAAGTGAACACTAGTTGTAAGTGAACACTAGCTATGTTGTCTTAGTGAACACTAACTAATTCAAATGTGAACACTAGCTATGTTTAACTTAGTGTACTCTAGATATGTTGTCATAGTGAACACTAGCTGTGTTGTATTAGTGAACACTAGCTATCTTAGTGAACACTAGCTAGTTGTCTTAGTGAACACTAGCTGTGTTGTCTTAGTGAACACTAGCTGTGTTACCAAGCTTCATAAAACTAGAAGAATCCAAACTCAAGGTACAACATTTTTAAGCATTTAAAAACCCCATGCTACCAAGTAATTCTTCAGAACCAATGAAAATGACAAACGAACACATGAGGTAGTCAGGCATCAACTCTTTGTAGTAATAAGTTGGAAGTACATTTTAAAGTGAAACCAACCTTCTGTTACTTTCACCAATCCTCACTTGAGCTCCATATGAATAGATTTTCTGGACCGTCCCTTCCAAAAGTGTTCCGTCTATGAGGTTAAGATATTCTGTAACATTCGTAAAGCCAAGTCATCATGCTTTGAAATATTCATATAATCAGACCAAAGTAAAAAAGCAAAAGTGTACTCTAGTTATCTTAGTGTACACTAATTAATTAGCTAGTGTTTTAAAAATTAGACGTTGTTCAATATTATTTTTTCAAAATCCTTTCTTCAGGGATCTAGTTTGAATCGTCTCGTCAAGACAAAAAAATCAGTGTTTTTGAAAAAAAAATTCGACTTATAGATATTGAGATATTTTATTTTGAAATTTGAGGGGGATTTAGTTCACAATAATTACGAAAATGCCACCCCCTCTATCTTTTTTCTTTTAATCTGGAGCATTGATGTGTTTTTAATCCAATGGCTGGGTTTAGTTCTCATGGTTCTCATATAAATTTGGTTACCGTTTGAATAAATTTTCCTATATATATATATATATATATATATATATAGAAAGAAAGAAAGAAAGAAAGAAGAGAAGAGAAGAGAAGAATTAAATAAACTAAGAAAAAAAAGGGATTCCGAACCCAGGTCAAACTCGCTACACCGTGTAGCGAGTTTGGTCAAACCTAATTAATCTGGCTACACGTAGGTTAATTAAATGCCCTAATTAATTTCCAAACGGCCAAACTTAATTACCCTAAACTCGCTACACGGTGTAGCGAGTTTTGACAAACCCTAATCAAACTCGCTACACGGTGTAGCGATTTTCAAAAAAATGGACATTCTGGACAATAGTTTGAACAGTAAATTATTTTGATAAATAAAAAAGTAAAAAATGATTATTTGAGAAAAAATTCCCTTAAAGAGTTGGAGTGAATGTGGTTGCCACTGTGCTGGCTTGTGTCCTATGCCCTAAATCAAATAGGGTAAAGAGCTACTACGATTGGTAGGGCTCCTCTGTTGGCTGTCGCTACTCTTTTGTGCATCATGAATTTTTTCTCAAATAATATATTTTAAAATTTTATTTATCAAAATGATTTACTGTTTAATTTTTTTTTTTTTAAAATGTCCCACTTTTTTTAAACTCACTACACCGTGTAGCGAGTTTATAATTTTTCCAATTAAAATCGCTACACGATATAGCGATTTTAAATTTGCTAAATTTTATTTAATATTTATTCTTTAAAAAACAAAAAAAACTAAATTTAAAATCGCTACAGGGTGTAGCGATTTCAACCCTGTAGCAATTTCAAATTTAACCCAAACAAACAAAGTCCACCTTGTACGTACGTACTAATAGTACTAATAATAAGTAATTCCTTCCACTTTAAATTACAAAATAATAATATAAAAATTATGTATTAATAAAGAAAATTAAATAGAAATATTATTTTTTTTCATCTCAAATAAATATTTTAAAAAATGTACTTCTATAAAAAAAAATTCATTTCAAAAATAAATATTACTTTCGACTCAAAATGAATAACCAAAAAATAATACTACATTTTTTATTCCAAAAAAATAGCATTACTTCCTTCATCTCAATGAATATTTTAAAAATTAATACTACTTCATTCGCCTCTAAAATTAATGTTTGTAATGTTAGTGTCTTCGTCTCAAAATATGATATTAATTTTTAAGGCAAATGAAGAGTATTATTTTATAAAATATTCATTGAGACGAAAGAAGTAATGCTCATTTATTTGGACAAAAAAAGTAGTACTCCCTTCGTCCCGCCCAAAAGGGCACAAATTTCCTTTTTGAGCGTCCCATTTAAAAGGGCACAACCCCAAAAAGGAAAGTTTTTATTATTTTTATACTCTTTCTACCCCACTCATTCTCTCTCATACTTTACTTTTACACTCACAACATTCTCTCTCCTAACTATTTCTTTCACTCATTCTCTCTCCTATTTAATTTTTTATACTCACAATATTTAACCTTTTTCTCTTTCTTACATCACTTTCCTTATTCATTTCTTAATTTTCGTGCTAGGAGGCAAAATTGCCCTTTCGGGCGGGATGGAGGGAGTATTATTTTTGGTTATTCATTTTGAGTCGAAAGTAATATTTATTTTTGAAATGAATTTTTTTTATAGAAGTACATTTTTTTTAAAATATTTATTTGAGATGAAAAAAATAATATTTCTATTTAATTTTCTTTATTAATACATAATTTTTATATTATTATTTTGTAATTTAAAGTGGGAGGAAGTACTTATTATTAGTATTATTAGTACGTACGTACAAGGAGGACTTTGTTTTTGTTTGGGTTAATAGCGATTTCAAATTTTTTTTTAAAGCATAAATATTAAATAAAATTTAGCAAATTTAAAATCGCTACATCGTGTAGCGAGTTTCAAAAAAGTGGGACATTTTGGGAAAAAGTTTGAACAGTAAGTCACTTTGATAAATAAAATTTTAAAAATGTATTATTTGAGAAAAAATTCTGTGCATCATGCTCTTCCTTGTGACTTCTACGTGCAAAATTATTACTTAGCCCCTAGTGCATATTTAGTACTAGTAAAAGCTCGTGTTCAAGGATACGTGTCTTTTTTAAATTAATTTTTTTTTAATTTAAAAAAAAAAAAATTAAGGGCAAAATGGGAAAGGAACAACTTAGTGAGGGCAAAATGGGAAATTTGGCTTATGAAACTGTTCATTGTACTGTTCACGGAGGGGTTGCCATTTATACTATAGATATTTAGGGTAGGAGGTGAGGGTGGATCAGGATGTGTACCCGGTTAAACTTTATTTCTAGTCGATAAGATTATTTAATTTTCACTTTTGCTATTAATAGATCTTATAGCCAGTTTAGTTAATAAGTTGTTAAAGTTTATCACTAAAGACTAAGTTTCAAATCCTAATATCTACAAATAATTTCAAATTATTTTTAGCCTCTAATATGAGAAATATTTTTTTTTCAAAATCTTACTTAAATTCTTTTATAATCATATCATAAATAATTTTTATGTATTATTCAAGTTAAATTTTTGGTATCTATTATGATAAATGGTTTTTTCTTTTTAACTATTTTTATATTTGAATTCTTTTGCTCATTACTTTAACTAATATAAATAAATTTTATATATTATCTATTAATTTTTCATCGTTTATTGTTTGTAAAAAAATAAATTTGAAACATATAAGAAATAAATTACAAGATTAATTTCAAAAAATACTTACTAAAATGATGTAATCATTAAAACAACTATAAAGTAAATATCGTTTTTATTTCTATTTTTTCATAACATAAGTTTACTATTTTTAAGTAAACAATAAGAAAAAACTGGTTGGTTATGTTTACTTAACTTATATTTTAAGTTTTTTATTATAATCTCGTCGCGTTTGAAAAAAATAGTTTGAATTTTTATATTGTAAAATATGCACACGCTGTTAAAACATGCTAGATTCGCCACCGCCCCTCCCCCCCCCCTTCTAATTCGTCCAATCTCCTCATTTTCACTCACAATCAATGGTAGCTTTGAAAGCCGAATAGACCAAAGGCTTCGTTAAGTGGTATTCGAGTGTGGATGTGTGTTAAGGGTCTATATATAATGTAGGTCTCAGGTTCGATTCTCTAAGAACAAAGTGGAGAACCTATATTTCTTTTGGAATAATTACCAACTTATTCAATATATTATACTTTCAATTTCAATAAATGTAGCGTACTATCTAGTGACAATCTAATATACAATACAAGGAGGTAAAAACCGCCTCTTAGCCCCCCATAAAGACAGGCTGAGATTGATTCTTGGAAAATTGATCCAATGGCCCAAAATAACTCTAGAGCCCACGTTCTCTCTTTCCCCATCCCACGACTTCATTCTGCCCTTCCCCTCCCTGTTCCGCTCCTCTCCGTCTCTTACCCTCCAGCCTCATCCCAAAAGACGGTAACACAAAATTGGCCTACTCTCCTTCCCTCGCCGAAAATTCGCCCATCCCCACTTCGTTTTTTATGAGAACACCTCACCCAATCCAAGGTTAGTGTTTCAATCCTACTTTTATTATTTTGTTGCCCCATTTAACCAATCAAATTTATGTGTTGATTGTGTATTTTCTGCAGTATTTGCAGAGATTTATTTTCTGCAGTATTTGCAGAGATTTTGAAGGACTTAGGTTAGTGTTTTGGTGTTTATCAGTCCTAGAGCAATGGGGTCTCAAAGACTCCTATTTGACTTCATGGCACATGAAACCATTACAATCAAGCTTCTTAAATTAAATCAATTCTTTTTTATTTTTTAAAGTGAAAAGGTGATTCTAAATCTGTGAACTGGGTTGTTGTTGAAATTGGTTATGGGGTTTACTTTGAATTTTGATTCTAACCCAAGAATTTCGTTTCTGTTTTTTATTTTTGGTGTGTAAATGCAGGTAAATTTGCCTTCTGGAAATTATCGGCTCCTTAATTGATGCAGGTAATGGACTTGATGATGCATAAAATGGGTGATACCGGGGGTACCTAATCAGTCGGGAACGCGGCGTTGGATTCCTGGACGAACGAACGGACGATCTGCAAAACAGACACCGTTAGGGCGCGGGGAGTTACCCCGCGCAAACCCTCCGGCGTGAGAATAAGCATCTGTGTTTTGAAGAACAAATATTGTAAATGAACAGTCGTATTCAAATGACAAAATTGCAGTTACCTTTGAACCGTTGTGGTTGTTCTCTATTTATAATTCCATGATGATGGCGGTTATTTTTGGCATGACTGCATGAGCTCCATAATTTAAGGGACAGTTACATGATTGGAGAACGTGTCCTTGAATGGCTCCTGATTTGTAGGGAACCGGTTATGAAAAGAGTGGTGCGTACGTCTGGACCCATTAGGTCGACGCTTGTTGGTCGAGGTCGCCTGTTGGGACTAGGTCGACCTGACTGCTTCTGTAGGTCGACGCTTAATGGGTAGGTCCAGGTCGACTGTTGGGACTAGGTCGATTAGGTCGACGCTTGTTGGTCGAGGTCGCTGTTGAGCTTAGGTCGATTAGGTCGACGCTTCTTTGGGTAAGTCGAGGTCGCTGTTGGGACTAGGTCGATTAGGTCGACGCTTGTTGGTCGAGGTCGCTGTTGAGCTTAGGTCGATTAGGTCGACGCTTCTGGGTAAGTCGAGGTCGCCTGTTGGGACTAGGTCGATTAGGTCGACGCTTGTTGGTCGAGGTTGCTGTTGAGCTTAGGTCGACTGGCGATGAGTAAGTCGAGGTCGCATGTTGGGACTAGGTCGACGACTAATGGGCGAGGCTGGGCCGTGCCGAAATAGAACCTGGATCGTAGAGTCGGACCAAGCTAGGTCGGGACCTCGTAGGTCGGACAATGAGCTTAGGTCGACTGATCGTGTTGATGGGCCTTGGGCCTAGTAATAATTGGGTCGACCTAATAGAGATGTGGTGGCAATAATGTACGAATAATTGGGCTTCGCTTGTTGGGCCTGGCAGAGTCACTTTTATTCCGTTCGGTGGCTGACTTTCGAGTTGACTTTGTCGACCGGGAAGTTATAAGAAATTTGATGAAGACTTGGGTAGGTCATGTCTAGATGCTCGAACAGCTAGATGGTCGACCATTGATGACGTGGCTTAATCTCGACCTTTTAATTGTTTCGAAGACCAGATCTGGATGCAACCTATGATGCTCTGAACCTTATGAGAGAGGCTGCGGTGGTTGACAGGGCGAGGCCCTTGTAGATCTTAAAGAGGCCGTAGAAGATCACTTTCTTTGAAGGGGAGATCGATGCGGTTGGCCGAAAAGTCCATATTGATTTGAAGATTTACCAAAATCATGGATGGAGAAGCGGTTTAACGAAGGCGACCAAGGTTGTAGTCGAGCTTGTTTAGAAAACGGAGGCCCGCCCTAAATTTTCAGTCGGACCTGCTTAAGAAAGAGGTCGACTTAGGACATCGGTTGTACGGTAAGGAACGAGATCGCCTAAATCTTCGGTCGGACTGTTTAAGAACGAGGTCGACCTAGGACATCGGTCGAGTACGTTAAGGAACGAGATCGCCCTAAATCTTCGGTCGGACTGTTTAAGAACGAGGTCGACCTAGGACATCGGTCGAGTACGGTAAGGAACGAGGCGCCTAAATCTTCCGTCGGACTGTTTAAGAACGAGGTCGACCTAGGACATCGGTCGAGTACATTTAAGGAAGGCGCCTAAATCTTCGGTCGGACCTGTTTAAGAACGAGGTCGACCTAGGACATCGGTCGAGTCTGTTAAGGAACGAGGCGCCTAAATCTTCGGTCGGACTGTTTAAGAACGAGGTCGACCTAGGACATCGGTCGAGTACGGTAAGGAACGAGGCGCCTAAATCTTCGGTCGGACTGTTTAAGAATGAGGTCGACCTAGGACATCGATCGAGTCGGTAAGTAACGAGGCGCCTAAATCTTCGGTCGGACTGTTTAAGAACGAGGTCGACCTAGGACATCGGTCGAGTACGGTAAGGAACGAGGCGCCTAAATCTTCGGTCGGACCTGTTTAAGAACGAGGTCGACCTAGGACATCGGTCGAGTCTGTTTAAGAAACGAGATTTGTTGTAAGTTCGAGGTGACCGAGTTGAGTTCGGGTCGGCCTAACTAATTTTGAGCCGGACTGACGGGCGAAGTTAATTGTTCTTTGACGATATTTTAAGGGAAGCCGATTGAAAATTTTATTTGAACTGATGGAGAGTGCACTCTTGTAATTGCCTTGGTGGAGTCAATTTTAAGTGGCCCCCATTCTTTTGCCACAAATAGCCACGTGACCATGTTTTGAACATATCTGTCTCCACTTTGTAGTTTGTAATGCCAAGGAACTTTCCTTCATTTCTTATTTCGCACAGCTAGCTAGAGTCTTTTCTGAAACTGAAGGTTAAGTTTGGGTTTCACCGTCAACGACAAAGAGAGACCTGAGCTTTGGAGCCCAACCAGTATGCACCGACTAGGCGGTTTCAGGTCGCCAATATTCAGCAGTGTGTGGCCATTTATGCTCGACCTGTAAGCTATTCGAGTGATACTGGCTATGTTTGCTCGTCATTGTTGGCCGCTAGTTCGAGCTTGAGTTTGGTCGACGCCTAAATTCACAGATTCCGCTTGCTGTGTTTGTGGTTTGCTCGCCTAAATTCTGCCCGTTACTCGAATTTCTTATGTTGCTCGCACCATATTTCGAGCTGCCTCACTCTTGTTCGACTAAAGTCCTCAAAGAAGGATATTTGGCGATGTCACTAATCCGATCACCAATAGCTCATAGCGAGCTAAGGTCAGCCAGTCTGGGCCGAATAAGGATGTGGGTACCTCGGTTGATATGTAAGTTTGAGGCTGCAATCTTCTTTTAGTGATCTGCCATCTATACCCACTGTTGTTCGACCCACCATCTGAAGTGTAAATGTGATCATTGGTTGTGCTATTTGTTCATTTGTTCAAATCTGGGTGACTTGAGCTTTTCATCTGTCTCTCCTCTCGACCCGTTGAAGTTTGGGTCTTTAAGATAGATTAGGCGTCTGCAATTCATAGCCAGTTAGTCTTGATGGTATTCGACGTTTCCTCTTGGCCTGTCTTAATACTCGTTTGGCTATATTATTCGACATGCGAGTTGTTTCTTGCCGCACTGCAAATCTGGTCGTTGGCTCGATCATGGATACATCCTGCTTGGCCTGCTTGGGCATGGGTGTTAACAGATCGAACGAGTTGTGACCTTATGAACTGATATCCTAACCTGCGAGCTATGTTGCTCGCCATATATGTTTGGAGGCCATGGCCTCTCATTGTAGGGAGCCTGGAGCCGATTTCCATGTCATTGCTATTGCATTAGACGAGGTAAGATCTTTCTGTTTGTTTGAAGTGCTCGTTGGTTTGTTAGTCGACATTTCAATTGAAGAGTTAATTTGTATCCAGTCGAGCTGACTTTGTCAAGATGCTTCACGATGAGACCATTTTCCAATTGAAGTGTGAACCCTCTAGGATCCAATTTGGGAGTGGTCTAACTCTTTGACTCTGTTCGAGGCCTTGTGTCAGGCCTGATCTTGATTTGCAGTTTCCTTGGTCCACAACATCTTGAGCTTGCTTGGACCGCTTGTAGGTCGGCCCTTCTTGGTCGAGCAAGGATGTGAGCTACCTGGCTAACTGTTACATTTATTAGCAGGCCTTTTGTTCTCCTCGATTAGCCTCGCATAAGTGCACGCAATCAATCAGAGATACATATAATTTGTAAATTGCATATTTAAGCATGTTAGTATGTTTGTAAACTGGATTCAGAAAATTGAGCGTAGATGTGGAACCAATGCACCTGATAAGGGTCGGGTTTTGTCTGATTGAGCGTGGCTTTCTTAACGATTTGGTGATAGGTAGTTGGGCAAGGTCAAGCACATCTTGATGGTTATCAACATGGCTCTTGGCGTATCCTCATGCTCGTCCTGCAAGTGTGTTCGTCCAGCTATAGTACTTGACAGGTAAGTTGGTTTTCATGATGTACTTCAACTCAGGTAGTTCAAGCATGGATACGTCCTGCTCGGCCTGCTATATTGCTTGGCCTGTGATTTACTTTCTTCTCTCGCTGTTGCCCCAAAAGTCATCTGGGCCTATTATTGTTGTTCCTATCTGATTTGCACCACCAGCACTTCCGTAGGTGGGCAAAGATGTCTGCGAGAAGTGCATATGCTGTTGCTGCTTGCTAAGTCCATGCATATGGAAAGTGCGGTCCCGTTCTTGATTTACTGCAATCAAATTCGAAGAAAACATTTGAATAAGCACATTACCACGTGAATGCGAGTGGTGATCCACCCTCGTGATGCTTGAGCCTCATTGTCGATGGCCATATTGCTTGAATCAGCAGAAATTTGTGCTGCTGGGGAAGGAATATGAGATGAATTTGCTGTTGTTATCTGGAGATGCTGAGTTGAAGTCTTAGCCGGTAAACGAATTTGGTTGGCTGCTTTTGGTGAGTTTCGAGCAGCCTGCCCCAGCAATTTATAGACTGCCATTTTCAGTATTTGGTCTCCAACAAAACTCTTCACGTGCTGATAAAATGCTTCTTTGGGTATTTTATTTGTCTTCAGTTCAACATATAGAGCATGGAGTTGCATTGCCCTGTCTTGATCGAGTTGTGGTTGTGTTTAGTCGTGCATTGCCTCACCCACATATTCTTTGCAGCAACATGTCATGAGAGAAAAATAGTGCCATTAATTGCATGCTAATACTACCAGAAAGACTAATGTCGAAAGCAAAAGTCAAGGCAATCCATGTTATAGCCCCATATATCTATTCTGATTGAGATGCTTGCACGCCAATAGCTAATTTTATTATTTCCCTAGCCAAGCAATTGATGAAAGCAGTAATCATGGCAGCAATATATGCATATATTTTTCCACATATTTTCAAAGGTTGAAGTTAGGACTGTTTGTGAATGCCTAAGTATAAAAATGGGCTAAGTTAATGATGGCACCCAATTTAAGCAATTTCACATCCACAGGCAGGCAATTTAATTGCAAATAAAAAAAATTATGCACATACGATTTGTTTGTGAGCAAGATATTTAAATAGAGTACACCTGGATTTTTGTGCAAGTGCTTCGGTGGGCGGCATGTGTTGTTAATCTCTCAACCTAGTCCACGAATTTGATAAAACTAGGCACCATTAGAGGGCCTGTTCTTCCGTGTATATACATCGTGTGGTACATGAATTTTTCCATTGTCACTGTCCGCCGTTCTTTGTGTTCTCGTTTCCCGGCAATGGAACCAAACTGATGATGCATAAAATGGGTGATACCGGGGGTACCTAATCAGTCGGGAACGCGGCGTTGGATTCCTGGACGAACGAACGGACGATCTGCAAAACAGACACCGTTAGGGCGCGGGGAGTTACCCCGCGCAAACCCTCCGGCGTGAGAATAAGCATCTGTGTTTTGAAGAACAAATATTGTAAATGAACAGTCGTATTCAAATGACAAAATTGCAGTTACCTTTGAACCGTTGTGGTTGTTCTCTATTTATAATTCCATGATGATGGCGGTTATTTTTGGCATGACTGCATGAGCTCCATAATTTAAGGGACAGTTACATGATTGGAGAACGTGTCCTTGAATGGCTCCTGATTTGTAGGGAACCGGTTATGAAAAGAGTGGTGCGTACGTCTGGACCCATTAGGTCGACGCTTGTTGGTCGAGGTCGCCTGTTGGGACTAGGTCGACCTGACTGCTTCTGTAGGTCGACGCTTAATGGGTAGGTCCAGGTCGACTGTTGGGACTAGGTCGATTAGGTCGACGCTTGTTGGTCGAGGTCGCCTGTTGAGCTTAGGTCGATTAGGTCGACGCTTGCTGGGTAAGTCGAGGTCGCCTGTTGGGACTAGGTCGATTAGGTCGACGCTTGTTGGTCGAGGTCGCTGTTGAGCTTAGGTCGATTAGGTCGGCGCTTCTTTGGGTAAGTCGAGGTCGGCTGTTGGGACTAGGTCGATTAGGTCGACGCTTGTTGGTCGAGGTTGCTGTTGAGCTTAGGTCGACCCGATGATGAGTAAGTCGAGGTCGCATGTTGGGACTAGGTCGACCTGACTAATGGGCAGGGCTGGACCGTACCCGAAATAGAACCTGGATCGTAGAGTCGGACCAAGCTAGGTCGGGACCTCGTAGGTCGGACAATGAGCTTAGGTCGACTGATCGTGTTGATGGGCCTTGGGCCTAGTAATAATTGGGCCGACCTAATAGAGATGTGGTGGCAATAATGTCTGAATAATTGGGCTTCGCTTGTTGGGCCTAGCCCGTCACTTTTATTCCGTTCAGGACTAATTTTTCATCTTTCTCTCATTGCCATTTACTCCTCTTATGGTGACTGAGATTAATTGATTATTCTCTGATCCAACGAATTTAAGCATTCTTGACCTAATTTCTCTCAGTTACTGAGCAAAGAGTTTTTGGGGTGAAATAATCCAAATACGAAGTATCACTCCTTTTGTAAGACTTTCTTTTCCAAGTTCTTCATATGTGATTGCAATGTCTTCCACCCAATTTCGATTCAATTTCAGCTTAAGGTTTGATTTTTATTTTTTCCTTTTCAGTTTAAGTAATTAAGGATGTATCTGGTAAGCGCTCGAATTTGAAACGATTCTTCTATATCGGATTTGTTGTTGGTGTTACGGTTAGATATTGACTTTAAGGTTTTTAGTCATTTTTATAGTGATTATTGGTTAGGGTTTTTATGCCTCCCTCCATCAATTAATCTTTAAGGTTTCCAAACAACCCATTACATTGAGTTATGTTCTCAATGTGATGGGTTGTTTGGAAACCTTAAAGACTAATTGTACTTATGTTGGATGTTTTTGAAACTTATGGATATAATTTTGTTATGGAATCTGGTTTGACAATGCCTGTCTAACCCTCTTTCCATTCGCCATTATTTTCTTTTAGCAGTTTCCAATTTAATTTCTGTTACTAATGTTTGTTTGTGCCTCTAGGAAGAACAAGACGATAGCAATCGCAAAGAGAGGAGGGAAGGTACGTTATTAAGATTTTTTCCTTTCTTATTTATTCTTTCGCTCCCTAATTAATTAATTACTTGATGCTCCTGTTGTATATGACTCAATTGTGGGTAGGGAATCAGTAGGTTAGGCACACCAAAAGATGTTATCTTTAAGGTATTTAATTCGTCCCACTATGGTGTAATGGTCTCAACGAATTTCACCTCCAGGATACAAAACCTACACACTCTTATTCAAAGTTACACTCCTTTGAATAACTCGGGAACAATAATCGAAGCTTTAACTGTTTGACTCGAAGAATAGATTTGTTAAGAAGAAAGACTCATGAAGTAATTAACTCAGTGATTTCTATATTTCAGTTCCAAGGAGACCAGCCCTATTTATAGAGTTGGTGTTGTCGTCTTGAAAAGACACAACTTTTCTGAACTGGTGCCTCAGCTGCACGGCCGAGTCAACAAAGTTGCACGGCCGCTCCATGCTTTTGCACGGGCGTGTCACCAAAATTGGCACGGCCGCTCCGTACCTGCACGGGCGTGCTCTACGCCTTGCACGGCCGATCCGGGCGTGCCCCTCCGAACAGTCATACTCTTTTGTAAATGACTATTCAAAGAGTCACAACCCTAAATGTTTAAACTGATTTACTTCCTCCCTCCTTAATACCATAACCGGTATTAATTTAATATTTAAATTAATTACTTTATTTATTTCTTTCTTATATATTATATATATATATATAATATAATACTCAAAACTTTAAGCCATACTTGATATTTTTCCATAATAGAGGAAAGCTCAAGCAAACTTATAGGAACTCTTCAAACCTAGCTATTATATAACAAGTTTAGCTCCACAAGTTTTAGTAGTAATCCCATGTGGGATAAAGAAGACACAAGAAAACAAGAAATAAAGAATAAGACTTTATACCATGAATGAAAGGTTGGTTTACAAACTCAATATGGGAGATGAACAAGTATTATATGTGAATACTATTACATATAACAATCCCCCACTTATTTACATATAATGACACTAAACAATTTCAGCTTCTTTACATAATGAATACCCATTAAGTGGACGAGCCTTAAACTTTATGGTTGAATGTGAAACCTTTAGGGAGACATATCCTCGTCATGTATGATTTCATGTTCCTTTTGATCTTGGCAGCACCTTGTAGTTGGGCCTTGTGCTTAATCCTGGTTTTCACAAGTACTTTAGAAATTTTACCGGAGTAATCCATAAGAAGCGGCCTCTCACTTCTTTACTTGTATAGGTAGATTTATCGAGAATGTCCACAACGCATTCTACGAAAGCTATAAGTCTATTAAGGATTTTGAATCCATCCTAATATTGTTGTGGTAATGAAAGTGCATAGGTCAGATATGAAACTTTCAAATAGTGACACCCCCACTATTTTTAAGTTATGCACTCGAAATGTATCAAAGTTTCCATTTCACCAATGTCTAATATTGAATTTCCTTTTAACTTTAAACATAAGGTGACAAATCTATGACTTGTACCTTAAGATAAAGTTGGTTTCAATTAAGACATTGTTTAGACCGGTAATAGTCCCATATCTCTCATGACCTTTGTAATTTTATTCCCTGATAAAGATTTTGTTAGTGGATCAGCTAACATCTGATTTGTAGGAAGATACTCAAGTGCTATCTTTCCCTTTTTAACCATATCTCTAATATGATTATATCTCATAGCAATGTGTTTGCTATGATTTGATATTCTCTCATTCTTTGTATTGAATATGGCAGCTTGATTATCACAATACAAAGTTGTGGCTCCTTTCTTAGAATCAATAAATGGTATTGTTCTTAGAAATCTTCTAAACCATATTAAATCTTTACTAGCCATTGACATGGCTATGTACTCAGATTTCATAGAAGATAAAGCAACACATGTTTGTCTTTTTGAAGACCAAGCAACTATGGCTCCTCCAATGGTAAATAACCAACCACTCGTTGATTTGGAGTTGGTTACATCGGATGCCCAATTTGCATCACTATAACATTCAAGTATAGGTGAATTACACTTGTAATGTAAGCTATAGTTTATTGTGAATTTTAAGTACCTTAGTACTCTTTTTAGTTCCGTCCAATGTTCTTCACTTGGATTACTTGTAAATCTACTAAGTATGCCAATTGCACATGCAAGATCAGGTCTTGTATGATTAACCACATACATTATGCTACCAATTATCTTGGCATATTCTTCTTGATTTACGGCCTCGCCTTTATTTGGAACTAACTTCATATGAGGGTCAATAGGACTTTTACTTATTTTGCAATCAAAATAATTAAACTTCTTTAATATTTCCTCAATGTAATGTGATTGAGTTAATATGTAAGTTTTGTCCTTTTTGATCACCTTAACCCCCAAAATGACATCTACTGGACCTAAGTCCTTCATGTCAAACACTTGCTTTAAATAGTTCTTTGTTTCATTAATACAATTAATATCAGAACCAAATATTAGCAAGTCATCAACTTATAAAGTTATAACAACTTTATAATTAAGAGTAACTTTAGTAAAAACACAACTTTCTACTTTACTACTCTTAAAATCAAACTTTCGAATTTCTTGCTTAAACTTCTTGTACCATTGAATTGGTGCTTGTTTAAGTCCATATAGAGATTTCTTTAATTTACATACTTTATGTTCTTCTCCTTTAGAGACATAACCCTCGGGTTGTTGTATGTAAATCTCTTCATCTAAATCTCCATTTAAGAATGCTGTTTTAACATCCATTTGATGAACCTCTAGTCCATAGGCGGATGCTATAGCAAACATAGTTCTAATTGATGTAAATTTAGTGACCGGTGAAAATGTTTCGAAATAGTCAATTTCTTCTTTTTAACTATAACCTTTGGCTACTAATCTTGCCTTGTACTTATCAATAGTACCATCAGTTTTGAGTTTCTTTTTCAAAACCCACTTGCATCCAATAGGTTTAGTATTAGGAGGAGGATTGACTAGAGTCCATGTTTCATTATCAAGTATAGATTTGATTTCATCATCCATGGCTCTTTTCCACAAGTCTGAATCAGACAAAGACATAGCTTCTTGAAAAGTTTTAGGATCCTCTTCTAACATATATGTAAACATGCCAGGACCAAGGTTCTTTTCAATTCTTTGTCTTTTGCTTCTCCTTAACTCAACTATTTCATCATTTCCATTGTTGTCTAAATTTTCATCATTAGCAATGGCATCACCATTATCATGTGAACTTGATGCATTTTCTACTTCAAGTTCTTTTGACAATTCATGGTTTATATCTACCTTGTCTACATTTTTTATGTTCAAAAGTTCATAAAAAATAGCACGCGTAGCTTCAAACACACGATTGTCATTAATTCTCATAAATCTATATGCTTTGCTTATTGAAGAATAACCAATAAATATAGATTTCACAGCTTTACTCCCAAGTTTATTTCTTTTCAAAGTTGCATCTAAAACATATGCAACACAACCTCATACTTTTAAATGTGAAATATTAGGCTTACGCCCATTAAATAATTCGTATGGAGTTTTCATATGTTTATTCACAATTCTGTTACAAATGTAAACAGAACTTAATAGTGCCTCTCCCCAATAGCTCATTGGTAATTTTGAATTTATAATCATGGCACTAACCATCTCCATTAAGGATCGATTTTTCCTCTCGGCTACTCCATTTTGTGGTGGAGTATTAGGTGCTGAAGATTCCCTAACAATTCCATTTTGTTGACAAAATGAAATCATCTCGTTTGGGAAATATTCACCACCTCTATCCGATCTTAATCGTTTTATCCTTAGATTGGTTTGATTTTCAACTTCGGCTTCGAAAATTTTAAACTTGTCAAAAGCTTCATCTTTTGTTCTAAGTAAATACACATATGCAAACTTAGAAAAATCATCAATGAACGTAATAAAATAACGTTTTCCACCTCTTGTCAAAATATCTTTGTTGTCACAAATATCGGTATGAATTAACTCAAGTAACCTAGTTGATCTTACTACACTTTTAAAAGATGTTTTAGTCAACTTAGATTGAGCGCAACATTCACAATTATTCATACAATAAATAGTCGAAGATTTAGGAATATACTCATATTTAATCATACGACTCATTGCATTCATACCAATATGTCCTAATCTAGAATGCCAAAAATCATGCTTTTCAACATTAAAATTAGAATCAACAAAGTAAGAAGAACTGGTAATTTTATTATCAATGCTCAATAAATACATTTGGTCTTTAATGTAGCCCTTTCCAACAAACGTCCCATTTTTAGTGATATTCACTTGTTGGGCGCGAAAGGTTACTTTAAAGCCATTTTCGTCCAATTTAGGAACGGATACAAGATTCTTCCTCATAGAGGGAATATGGTACACATTTTTCAAAGTAAGAGTCTTTCCCGAAGTGAGGGGGAGAATAATGGTCCCTATGCCCAAGATCTCGCTTGTAAAAGCATTTCCCATATAAACTGCTTTTGGCTCTTTCACTTCTTCATAAGTTTTGAACAAGCTTCGATTTGGAGTTACATGACATGTAGCCCCTGAATCAATCCACCAATCTGAGTCGACATTGTTGACTAGACAGATTTCGGAAAGCATGCTAATGAAGTTGCTCTCAACTACATTTGCTTGTTCATCTTTCTGTTGTCCTTTGCGGTAATAGCAGTTCTTAGCCAAATGATTTGTTTTTCCACAAACATAGCAAGAACTCTTCTGCTTTTTCTTAGCCTTACCATTTCCATCATTTTTAAAGTTGTTTTTCCGTTTGAACTTTCCTTGGTTTCCCTTGGAAGTTCCAGCAACATTTTTATTTTCCACATAGTTTACACCATCAATCTTCTCAGAAATTGAGCCATCACGTTTGAGACTTTCAGTCTCAATTTGGATGCCTTGAAGAAGTTCATCTAAGGTGATGGCCTTCTTCTTATGCTTCAATTTCTTTTGGTAATCTTTCCAAGAGGGTGGAAGTTTACCAATGATGGTTGAAACTTGGAATGTCTCAGAAATGGGTTCACCCGCATCGGCACATTCGATGGCTATGTCATTGAGTTCATTAACTTGATCAATGACAGGCCTCGAGTCTACCATCTTGTATTCAACAAATTTATTAACCAAAAAAGATTTATTACCAGCATCTTCATTGACGTACCTTCGTTTGATTGCAAACCAAACTTCAGCGGCGGTTTTGTGTATATGGAACACGTTGAACAATGTGTTGTTCAATGCTTGCAAAATGGTGAATCGGCAAATGAAGTCATCCGATTTCCATTTCTTCACTTTTTCAGCAGCCTCGGTTTTCTGTGCCTCAGTTGCTTTATCATTTTCATTCTCCTTTGGACAAGGATCACATAGCACGTAGAATACCTTTGCAATGGTGAGAAGGTATTAATTCCATCTTCAAGCTCCAACGCTTGTAGTTCAGCCCATTTAGCCTCTCTAACTTATCTGCTTCGGGTAACTGTCCCTTCATTAAAACTGACTCCATCTATACAAAAATTTAAATACCTTAAAACTGTTGTATATGACTCAATTGTGGGTAGGGAATCAGTAGGTTAGGCACACCAAAAGATGTTATCTTTAAGGTATTTAATTCGTCACACTATGGTGTAATGGTCTCAACGAATTTCACCTCCAGGATACAAAACCTACACACTCTTATTCAAAGTTACACTCCTTTGAATAATTCGGAAACAATAATCGAAGCTTTAACTGTTTGACTCGAAGAATAGATTTGTTAAGAAGAAAGACTCAGGAAGTAATTAACTCAGTGATTTCTATATTTCAGTTCCAAGGAGACCAGCCCTATTTATAGAGTTGGTGTTGTCGTCTTGAAAAGACACAACTTTTCCGAACTGGTGTCTCAGCTGCACGGCCGAGTCAACAAAGTTGCACGGCCGCTCCATGGTTTTGCACGGGCGTGTCACCAAAATTGGCACGGCCGCTCCGTACCTGCACGGGCGTGCTCTACGCCTTGCACAGCCGATCCGGGCGTGCCCCTCCGAACAGTCATACTCTTTTGTAAATGACTATTCAAAGAGTCATAACCCTAAATGTTTAAACTGATTTACTTCCTCCCTCCTTAATACCATAACCGGTATTAATTTAATATTTAAATTAATTACTTTATTTATTTCTTTCCTATATATATATATATATATATATATATATATATATATAATACTCAAAACTTTAAGCCATACTTGATATTTTCCCATAATAGAGGAAAGCTCAAGCAAACTTATAGAAACTCTTCAAACCTAGCTATTATATAACAAGTTTAGCTCCACAAGTTTTATTAGTAATCCCATGTGGGATAGAGAAGACACAAGAAAACAAGAAATGAAGAATAAGACTTTATACCATGAATGAAAGGTTGGTTTACAAACTCAATATGGGAGATGACCAAGTATTATATGTGAATACTACTACATATAACAGCTCCTTCCCTTATTATCAACAAACCTCCTAATTATGATGTGCCATAATACTTAACATAATAATGTTGTGAATTGTGTTTCTTTGACTTTATTTCAATGTGATTATAATGTGACAATATGTTCCATTAATTTCATTTTTCGAGGCTTCTAGATCTCTTCTGCTTTCGATCTTGATGTTGTTGAAGCTTTTGGCTTCGATGAAAAATGGGAGGTGCTGCCCCTCATACTAATTTCGTTGGCCGGGTTTTCATGAAATGTGTCTGGTACTCTTTCTTCTCTTAATCTGATTTACTCTTTCCCATCCCACAATGTTCTAATTCCTTTCCCTCTTGATAAAGTCCAAGTTTTCTGTTAGATTGAAATTGATCGAGTCTGTAATAGCTCCTTTAACTTTATTTTATTTAATATCTAATGCTTCAGTCCCAAACTAATAAACTATTATGTTTGGATCGAAGAGGTAGTTAAAACCTTAATTTGTTCAACAACTTGAATAAAATTACATATTCATGAGTGCTGGAGAAGGGGATAGTGTTTTTTTGTCAAAATTTATTTGAGACATAATATGAGACACTATTTTCTTAAAAAAAATAAATTGGGACAGTGTGAGTATATATTATGATTCTTAATTACTTTTCTCAAATTAGACAATGAAAAAGCAACACAAAGTTTCTATAGGCATGTGCTAAAAGTGCTAAAAGATTCAACTCCACTTAAAACCTGGTAACAATCCCAAATGAATTGTTTATTTGTTTGTATATGTATCCAAATTTAACTCCAAAGTCCATTTTTTTTTCTTTTTTTAGTTTTATATGCTCATAATGTTGTGTTTATAAAGAGCATTCATATGTACTACATTATTTGTGTTGTGTAGTATTTATTTGGAGGGAGAGGGGGAGGGGGAGGAGATTTTCCTCATGACAGTTGAGCCCCATAACATAATATTCCCTCCGTCCCAAATTATTTTGGAGAACAAAGTTACATTGCTATTGATCTGAATGCTTATGAATGTCCACAAAGCTCTATTGAGATTAATCTCCTTGCCTCTTAGGAACTTTCTTTTTTCATACTTGATCTATCTATTATATATTTATAAAGTAGGTTATTTTGTGTCATTGTCTCCATCCCCAATTGATTGTTATAATGAGGTATTTGCGTGTCTTTTAGTTTTTGAAATTGATGATATATAATCATTATTTTTCCTCCATTCCAAAATAAATTTATACAGTAACATTTTATGATACTTTGAAAATTTTACTTTTCCAACGGAACCACCTCAACTTCATAAATGCAAAACTACTTAATCTCCAAAAAAGACATTGCACTCTTCCTCATAAACACGAGTTACTTTGTTGTCACCTTGATATTTGTTCAATTAAATTATTATTATTTTTTTCTTTTTGTTCTAGGTTCAAATGTATTCAAGTTCTTAGGTTCAACTCAATGGACCGGAATTCAAGTAAAGGAAAAGAGCTGACAACAGCATCACATGTATTCTTTTGACTATTTTTCATCCTTATATTTTCCAAATTGTGATAGGAATTCTATTATAGTCAATGAGACATTAACAAATACATTTATTTGTTTCATTTGTACTTAGAATTAGTGATTAAACATGAAACTTTTAAAATTTAACAAACATACTCCCTCCGTCCCGCCGATATTAATAAAGTTTCAAATGGCACGGGGATTAAGGAAATAATAAATGTTGTGAGTGTAATAGTAAAATAGGAGAGAGAATGAGTGGAGGAAATAGCAAATTATAATGGTGTTGTGAGTATTAAAATAATGTAGGAGAGAGAATGAGTGGAGGAAATAGTGATAAAAACTTTCCATTTTGGAAATTCTTAAGATTGGTGGGACGCCCAAAATGGAAAGCTTTCTTAAGATCGGCGGGACGGAGGGAGTATATACTTATTGAAGTATCTTATTTCGACTTAGTGGAAGTAAGATTTATATCTTCGTCATCTATATATGCCGGTATTTGATCGACTTGAATTGGAAGTGGTATTTTAGGGTTTCCATAAATTGATATGAATCTCAGTCAATAACATTAGTTGCAGAAATAGATATAAATGAATGGCTTTTGTACATTTAGTATTTACTGTATTCTTCAATGTGTTGATTTTTTCGTTGCAAGTGTTAATTTATGAGTTAAGATGTTTGTGAAAAGTTTTCTTCAAAATGGAGTAGCCTTAAATCAAGGAGATCAAGCCTGTACCTGAGGTTAACAAAGAGGCATCCTTCTGGTCATTTTGTTATCTTACGTGTATGTACATTACCACGTGGTATTTAGTTTCTTTTACTTTATCTTTGTGTTCTAAATTGCAAATTGGTTTTGTGAAGTGAGTTAGATGAAATTCGTTGCAGGGGACTCCATTGTTTTCATGAAGACAACTAAATTGTGATCTTTGAGTAGGAATTAGGCGCGCTAAAAGGGGGGAAGGGATTGGCGGGACTGATTCCCCAACTGAATTTTTCTTTGAGAATGTGTGTTTCTTTTACCTCAGAATGGGACTCCTTGAGCACGCCAATGGAAGAGAATGCAGCTTAAAACCATCTTCCAATCGTCTTCAAGCTTAGGACTGAGGTCCGTCACGTCCATTCATTTATGTCTGTTGATTTAACAACTAAGGTTCTTGGATTGCGTCCTTTAGACACATTTTTGTGCACTTATCTAGGCGCAATTTTATCATGAAAATGCTCAAGTAAGTGCAATATTTTTTATTCAGTTTCCTTTTTTTGTACCTTTGGTTATTAAATATAATAATTCTTTTCATAATGCATTTTGTTCTTTTTCCAGTCATAAGGGTTTTTTTGCTTTTAGATACAACTATGACCTTTTGCCAATATCACCGAATATGAAGTTTGAATGTGAAAGATAGTTGATGATGAGTAATGGAGAAGCTTGGAATAATGAGAAAGGAAGTATTTGATGGGGATGGTGATATAAGTGGGGGTACTGACCCGTGCGGTCCGCACGGGCTCAGAGTACTAGTATAATACAATGTACATTCTAATTTTGTTACAAATAATGCAATTTGATTGCATTATTTGAGTCAAAATTGAAAAGTACGCTACATAAAACTAGTAAATAAATTACATAATTTGTAACGAATCGATAAATTACATTGAATTAAGGTGTCAATAGATAGTACGTTGCATTATTAGAGTGTGCAAGAAAACTGAAAAAATAAAACCAAATCGGAACCAAATCGAAAACCAATAATAACGATTAATGTATGGTATTAAATTATTGCGAAATCGAATTTTCGAATTTTATGAATCCAAAATTGATTAATATACCGAATTGAATCGAAATTAAAAAACTATGTTATTTTTATGAGTGTTTATATATGTCAAGCTAATTGTTAATTGATAGTAATTGATAATGTTACGTAATATATATATACTAGTAAAAGTCTGTGTTCAAGGACATGCATGCTTTTTTTTTTTTTTTTTTTTTTTGAAGGGCAAAATGGGAAAGGGTCAAATGTATTTGGGCAAAATGGAAATTTCACCGCTTGAAACTGTTCACACCAATGTAGCAAGTACAATCTTCCATTTATACTATATATATATACTCCCTCCGTCCCGCTAATATTAGCACACTTTCCTTTTTGGGCGTCCCGCTAATATCCGCACACTCCCAAAAAGGAAACTTTATATTAATAAAATATTCACCCAACCCCACTCATTCTCTCTCCTACATTATTTTAATACTCACAACACCATTATAATTTATTACACCCTCCACTCATTCTCTCTCCACTCATTCTTTTACACTCACAACATTTTATTAAAATATCATATTCCTTAATTCCCGCGCAAACAGTGTTTGTGCTAATACTAATGAGACGGAGGGAGTATATATATATATATAGTATAATCCCTCCGTCCCACGTAAATGCAAACTTATTTCTATTTTGGTCCGTCCCACATGAATGCAAACTTTCCAAAATGGCAAAGAATATTCACTATTTCACCCACTCATTCTCTCTCCTACTTCACTTTTACACTCACAACATTCTCTCTCCTCACTATTCCTCCCACTCATTCTCTCTCATATTTAATTTTTCATACTCACAACATTTAACTTTTTCTCTTTCTTACATCACTTTTCCTTAATTCCCACACCCAAAAAGTTAGTCCACATTCAAGTGGGACGGAGGGAGTATATATTTCCTTCGTCCCACTCCATTATAAACCAACTTTTTGAGCACGAAAATTAAGAAAAAGTATGAGAGATAAATAGGTGGAGGAGGTGTTTGTGAGTATGAAAAATTAAATAGGAGAGAGAATGAGTGGGATGAATAGTTAGGAGAGAGAATGTTGTGAGTGTAAAAGTAAAGTAGGAGAGAGAATGAGTGGGTGGAATAGTAAAGATTCTTTGCCATTTTGGATAGTTCACAATGGATACTCCCTCCGTCCCACGATAATATGCAAAATAACCCCTTTTGGACGTCCCACAACAATCTGCACTTTCCCAAAATGGAAATGGGACCCACTTCTCTCTACTCACAACACCTTTCAAATTTACTATTATCTCCGCTCATTCTCTCTCCTATTTTACTTTTACACTCACAACACATTACCTTTATCACTTTTTACCTTAATTCTCGCGTCGATGCAAAAAGTGCATAGATTTGTGAGACGGAGGGAGTATATATCTATAGTATAAATTGGAGTGGTGTGCTACAGTACTATGAATAGTGCCAAGCGGCGAATTTCTCATTTTGCCCTCATACATTTGTCCTTTTCCCATTTTGCCCTTAAAAAAAATTAAAAAAAAAAAAAAAACACCCGTGTCCTTGAACACTGGCATGTACTAGTATATATGTAGAGAGAGAGCAAGAGAGTTAGTATATCTCTCTCTTTTTGATGATTACAATTTTGCCCCCATCATATATATAGTTACTTTGAGAAATGAGGGACATTTTTATTCAAAAATAATGGGTCACTTGTTAGGATACTCCTATGGTGGGTATCCTAACAAAATCATACTCCCTCCGTCCCGGAACATAATTCACAAACACTGTTTGCACTGGTTTTAAGGAGGGAGTATTATATTGAAAGTGTTGTGAGTGTGAAAATAAAATAGGAGAGAGAATGAGTGGAGAGAATAGTAAATTATAATGGTGTTGTGAGTATTAAAATAATGTAGGAGAGAGAATGAGTGGAGGGAATAGTAAAGATTCCTTTCCATTTTAGGTAAGTTTTAAATGTGTGAAGTAAGTTTTGGGACGTCCAAAAGGGAAAGTGTGAAGATTGTTCGGGGACGGAGGGTGTATATATATATATATATATATATATATATATATATATATATATTTGTTTTATTTATTTATTTATTTTAAAGAATAGATTAGTTATTTATTTTAGTGTTGCTAATATAAGTTGTGCAATTAAAAATTTGTTTCATTTCAATAATGAACTATTCATTTTTTGTACTATCAACCTTTCAGATTCGTGGCATTAATGGATCATTTAAAATTTGGATTAGCGATTTGTTTTCTTCTGGCGAAAGTCCAAATAGCATTTAAAAATCGAATCGAACATAAACCAATATCGAAAATTGAAAAAATCTTACAGATAAAACAGAAATAATCTAAGGTATATGTTTGGGGCAATTATCAAATCGTCATTCATCCTAACAAAAATTACCATCTAGTACACATATTTTCAAAAATGATCATAGGTGCTCTCTTTATAAATACACGCGTGTAACAGCTGTCACTCCCTATCTCCTGATCCTCCCTCGTTTTTCTTTTTTCTCTTTTTTTGCTCTCAAAATTTTAAAATGAAATATTTTAAAATTTAGAGGTCAAAAAAAAAATTACGAGAGTACCGTTGTGTTCGTATCGTCAAAACGAATCAAACTAGTAGCATCAACATATAATCTAAATCAAATTTCTGAATTTCTAAATTGTTCCAAGTTCACAGTTGTTTTTTAGAAGTTTACAGTTGTTTTTTATAGTTGTTCAAAGAACAATTAATAGGAGTTCGTAATTGATTTAGTTAAGTTAATAATTTTGCATGAAAATATCTTATATTTTACTTAATTCACTATTGTTTTAGCTAGTTAACAATTGTTTTTAGTCTTTTATGACCTTCATTTTTTATTTTTATTTTATGAAATTAACAAAAACAATTGTGAACTTAACTTAAAACAAGTATGAACTTTACAAATATGACAAATAATCTTATAAAATTGCAAAAATAGAAGAAATAAAATAATAAAACAATTGTGAACTTAACAAATATGTTAAATAATATCATAAATTTGCAAAAATAGAGGTTATAAAGATAAAAAAAAAAAAACAACAACTGTAAAGTTAAGTAAAAACAAATGTGAACTTAATAAAAATGTCTAATAAGCTCATAAAAACTAAAAAATAGAAGCTATAAAAGACTAACAACAATTGTGAAATTAGCTAAAATAATTGTGAATTAAGTAAAATAGAAGATATTTTCATGCAAAAATTATGAACTTAACTAAATCAAATGTAAACTTCTTTTAGTTGTTATTTGAACTACTGTGAACTTCTCAAATTTGATTCAGATTATATGTTGATGCTAATATTTTGATTCGTCTTTACGATACGAACAAACGGTGCTTTCAGATTTTTTTTTTTTTGACTTTTGAATTTTAAGATATTTCATTTATTTAAGTTTTGATGGAAAAAAAAAAAAAAAAAGAAAAACGAGGGAGGAGAGAGGATGTGACAGGCTGTATTTTAATGACACGCGTGTCTTTATACTATCGAGGGATTAGGTGGAATTTTGATTCTGTTGTCAGGCTAGATGGTTAAATTTTATAATCCTTATCTTAATTGATTTTTTGATTTGGGGTGAAGGAAGTAGCGATAATTTCCCCTATATATGTTTTTGATATGCATAAATATTTTGATACAATATCGATTTTATCCCAATATTGAACCATACTGTACCATGTACCATGCTCATCCCTAGCTTTATTCTCTAAACCCAAAAGCCCAGTGGTTAAAATATCTTTACTTTTAATAAATATGAATTGGGCTTTAGATGTTATCTTTAAATAACGGCCCATAGACTTAAATTTGAGGATGGCAGAATTTAAAACGGTCTTCAAGGTACTTATTGTTCACCATTTTTCTTAAATTTATGATTAAGCAATTTCGAAGTTTGGTAATCTAACTTGTTAAGTCCATCTTCTTCTGTACCACATACTACCTCCGCCCCGCTCGAAGTGTCTCAACTTTTCTTTTTTGGTGTTTCATTTAAAATGTCTCAACCAAAAAAAGAAAAGTTTTTTATTACTTTTTTATTTGTGGGATCCACTTGTCATACTCACAATAAATATCCACTAACTATTCTCTACCCTACTTTCTCTTTCCTACATCACTTTCATACTCATAATATTTATTTCACTATACACTTTTTACATTATACTATATTTATTCCTTAATTCCCATACCGAACCCATTTTGAGACATTTATGTTGGGACGAAGGGAGTATTATGTACCACTACTGATTTAACAGTTATACATTATCAATATCGATATTATCGATTATCGGTCATAATAATTTATAAGCCTTAAATCACTATCGGTACATGAAAGTGGTCTAAGAGATGATCTCAGTCAAATCATGCATGGGTCGGTTTATCGGTTTACTCTACCATTGCTTACTGTAATTAGCGATTCTCTAACGGTTGAATTGCTTTATTTTAGTTAATAAGATAATTTAAGGGCGTGGTTATTTGCAAGGCACCTTATTTGCAAGGCACGGAAAATGGACAAAATTGTCCCTCCCGTACGAGAACGTTTCGTGTGATTATACACGACGTTGTCAGATATGTTTCGTATAAAAATACACGAAATGTATTGAGTTATTTCGTGTAGATTTACACGAAATATTAACAAATATTTCGTGTAAAATGATACGAAATGGTTCTCAACATTTCGTGTATATTCACACGAAATCCACAGGAGAAATTTTCCTTTAGATTTCGTATGAATATACGCGAAATGTTAAGAAATATTTCGTATGATTTTACACGAAATGTCATTCTACATTTCGTGTATAATCACACGAAATCTAAAGGAGAAATTTTCCTTTAGATTTCGTATGAATATACACGAAATTTACTGATCCTTGAACAGCATGAGCGTAAGATTGCGCCGAATACCGATTTTGCTCAAATTGATTCCCCAAATTTGTAAATTGTTGAGCTCCACTTGGATTAGAGGTAGGGATTATGTTCGCGAGCAAAACCTGAGTGTTTTTATCTGTTGGTTTGATCATCTCCGGCGTGAAATTGACGGCAGCAAAATTATGTTTCGCCATTTGCGTCGAACTCAAATTCTTCTGCGAGTTGATGATTTCTGGATTAATGTTTGAATTATTGGTAGGGATTGTGTTTGGGAAGGTTGCTGGATCATTTAAATCCGGTGGCTTGGCCATCGGTGCCGGATATTGGCCGGAGAAGAGAACACGCACTAAACGCACCTTGAATCGCCAAAATCGCCCGCACAAGACGCTCTGCCCAGACAGGGGTTAGTGTTTATATATAAGGGTATTTTCGTCATTTCCTAGTGCCTTGTATTTTTCATGCCTTGCAAATAAAATTCACCATAATTTAATGATCGAGATTAGTCAATATTAAGATAACGGCATCTTAATACGTGTGTGTAGTGTGTTATGTAATTGTGTAAGAGTGCAGTCACTTGTATTAGTCTTGTCTTTTTAAAGCCGTTTTCTCAGTTTGAAAATTGAAAAGTGATTAGCAAAAAAAAAAACTGAAAAATGTTTTTGTGTGTATAAATGTAGCATTTCGATTCATTGTATTCTTTCTCACATAAAAAAAAACTATAATTTTTTTTTTCAAAATATCCTTTGGTAAAAAAAACAATAAACCATCTAGAACCGTAAGTAAGTCGGCGGTCCAATTTCGGTCGGCCTTTTCGTCAAATCGTAGATCGGCGATTTTCAACCGTGAACCAACAATTAATCCGATCCGACCGAGCATGTCTAAGATGGAGGTAGTAGCATCTGAATGTTTTTTGCCATTAATTAAAAATGAAAACAAACATTTTTAGAATGGTTCTTAGATTAATACTCCCTCCGTCCCATTTGAAGCTCCACTTTTTGTTAAAATGGGTGTCTCGTTAAAAGCTTCACATTTCTTAAAATAGCAAAGAATCTTTACTATTCCACCCATTAATTCTTTCTCCTACTTTACTTTTATACTCACAACACCAATCAATTTTACTATTTTCTCTACTCATTTTCTCTCCTATTTTACTTTTATACTCGCAACACTTTTTTCACTAACCTTTTTTTTTTAATTTGTGTGTCATGCTAAAAAAAGGGTGAAATTATAAATGAGACGAAGGGAGTATGTAACAAATACATTCATTTTGGTACTGATGACGCGGTAAAATATTTTATCCCCAATTTTTTAACAACATGCCATTATTTTCAAACATTCCCAAATATTACTTTCTTTATCGAGTATTTTTTGTGTTTGTTATTGTCGGGGTGGTTAAATATAACTATCCTTATAAATGCTCTCATTGTTGCTTGGGAGTTTGAACTATAAGTTTTTTGTTTTTTTTTTAACAGATCACTTTCTCAAGTTCTCATTAAATTAAATTTAAATGTCTTACAAATTCTTATACATTAATATCTATAGTATAAATCACAATATGTCACCTCAGTTATGTGAACAGTACAATGAATAATTTTAAATGTCAAATTTTCAATTTTGCCCTCATTAAGTTGTCCCTTTCCCATTTTGTCCTTAAAAATATTTTTTTAAATAAAAAAAACACGTGTCCTCGAACATGGGCTTTTACTAGTATTATTATATTGTATACAAAATGCAGTAATTGAAAATTAAGATAATACATCATCAATAATACTAGGGGTGTCAGCGGTTCGGTTCAAATCGCGGTTTGAGACCGAACCGAACCAAACTATGTGGTTTGGTTTGGTTTTTAACGATTAACGGTTCAGCTCGATTTCAAAAATTTATAAACCATGCAGTTCGGTTTGGTTTGCGGTCTGACTGCTCCAAACCGAACCGAACCATTTCGAGCTGAACCGCCAAACCGTTGATTATTTTTTATTTATTTTCCACCATTGATTTTTCAAACCCTAATCACCTATTTCAAAATCTAAATACCTAATCCCTTTCCCATTTCCTTTCTTTCCACCAGTTCCAACACCAACAGCGGTGCCTTCTCTCTCTGCGCCATTCGCCCATTTCCATCAACGACGAAGAAGACAACCAGGTTTCCGATGACGCGCCCCGAACCGTGGACCTACTTGGCCACACGTCGGAACACGCTATGAAGACGCCATTTAAAAAAATAAATTGAAATGTCCTTTCCAAAAGTTATCACTTTGAAAACCTGTTTAACGTTAAGGAAACTTTCCTAACTTACCATTACAAGTAACACCATTTAACTTCAAAAACTAACTCACACCACATTCAAACCAATTACAACCACACACAAAACTTATTTACAAACCAAGGAACATACTTCCTAAATTTAAAAATATTTACAAAGTCTTTAAAAAGTTGCAATTTAAGGACAACAAGTCAAAGTCTAGGAGTACTACCCAAGGTTATACATTTACATAATGTAACCTTACAAAATACCTTGCTCAAAATAATCCCCACTAGGCGTCCTCTCGGTGTTCAATGTGTTCTAGCCCCTGGCTCGGCTCTAGCTAAGAAAACAATAAAAGGACGGGGTAAGAAAAATCTTAGCAAGTTATTATACATGCAGCAATATGATATGCAATCACATTAGGAAAGCATATAACATCATCTCATCATATATATATCACATTCTTATCACACAAAGAAAGATATATACTCCCTCCGTCCCCAACCTAGGTGCCTAGTTTGACTTTGGCATGACATTTGACCATACAACTACGAGAAATTAGAACATTTTGATAAAATTTTAAAAGTTGTTATTGATTTATTACTAACAACACTAACAATTAAAAATTATAAAATTTAATTATAATATATCAATTTCTCGTAGTTATATGGTCAAATGTCATGGCAAAGTCAAACTAGGCACCTAGGTTGGGGACGGAGGGAGTATATATAACACATATGTAACGACCCTAACCCTAGGCACTATTTTAGCATCCCATTATATGCGTTTTATGTTATTTGTTGACTTTATGTGCTTATTTTATGTCTTTGATTTTTATGAAAAGTTAAGATGGTTATGAATTAACTTTAAAGCTTTAGGGTTTAAATGGAAAATAGGATAAAGTAGTATGGTGAAGTTATAATAATTGGAAATAAATAAAATATTATGAGTGTGTAAGGTGTCTTTGTGTGAAGGAGAGAAGTTGAAGTGATAGTTGTACTACCTTAAACCTTGGAGGACTTAATTGTATATTGTTGAAAGATCTCATTTAATTTAGTCATGGGGGGGCATACTTCCCTTTTTCCATCACCTCCTTCATTCAACCTCCCCATACCTTCTTCATCATCTTCTTCCACCTCCTCAAAATCTCCATGAAAAGCCCTTTCTAAATCCTTCCTTCTAAAAATCATAACAATTTCAACTCCTTCTCATTTTACGATCCGTTTGCATATTCTTGTTTGGGGCGATGAGGGGAGCGCATCAAGCTAGAAAAATCGTTATTTCATCTCGTGGTGTTAAGATGAGTTATTATGACTTCCTTTCAAAACTAGATCATGAAATGTGGATTTTGTTATTGTGTTGTTATAATTGTTGTTTGAGGTGTTAGAACACTTTCTTGGAGTTGAGAAATTGAGTAATGACCTAAATATAATGTTGTTGTTCATGGAAGTTGATAAAGAGTGTAAGAATATGGTTCGAGTTAAAATAAGAAGGTTAAACTTGAAATGTAGTGGTGAAATGGGTAAGTAATCAAGTTGTAAGTGGTCTAGGTCTATAATACTTTGGTTTAAATGATTTAGTATGAGATTTGTGAAGTTTAGTAACACCTTTTATGTTCACAAAACAGAGGAAACTTGGTTTGGGTCAACTTGGTGTAGTTGCTGATGTATTTCCAGGTTACGTTGAGATTACGGACGGAAGGGCACGACTCGTGCTCTGGGGCACGAGTCGGGCACGAGTCGTCCCCTAGTTTTGGCCTAAGTCGTGCCTATGCTGGGACGAGTGTATCTGGAGGGGGTTATAGGGGGCACGAGTCGTGCCCTACCCTGCAGTCTCTGAATCATTTTCAAAGGCTTAGAAACCTATTCAAACTAAAACCAAAGTGAACCCTCTTTAACTTAGATTAAAGTAGAATACTTTAGCTACACAATGATGCCTTAATTGGTTAAAATGGAATTGTGAAAGTAGTTTAAATATTGCTCGAAAAATGCTTGGTAGCCTTGTTTGGCAACTTTACCAAAGTGACTCCAACTTGGTAAATTGATATTGGACCTTTTATAGAGGTTATGAATTGTTACATATTGATCATGTAGAGTTGGTTGATGATGCATTGTAACATTACTTGAGTTCATATCCATGGTTTGTGATATAAATAGTGTATGAATTGTATGTTACACTATGGTATTGATTGGAACATGAGTATGATTTACCATGTTATTATATTTCTTATCCCTTTGGTGGATTTTATTTCAAGTAACTATTATGTTCTTGGACTTGTGTTAATCAGCTGATGTTAGGGGTATAGCGGAATACGATCAATTATGGAAATTGTTACCTAATGTGATCGGATTACGTTATACCTGTGATTGTCCCCTTCTGTGGCCACAGATTGGGGTTATAGCATCTGTATTGAGCCAAAAGCCTTCAGAGTTGCTAGTATCTTATATGATTCCCTGAAAAATGGGTCTTATAAGAGTGAATAATGCTTAAGCAGTTCACAAATGAGTGGAGTTTCATCTCCCGATGTTGTACGACTTATTGGTCAGACGGGAAAAGGTAAACCAAGGTAATGTAATGTGTTTACGGCTTTTCCAATATGTTATATGCACCTTGCTATGTGTTGCATCTTACTTGGCATATTGCTGCATTCATAATAGCTTGCTGAGATTTATTCTCACCCTTCTCCCTTTAATGTTTTTAGATCCCGAGACAGGCGGACCAGCCAAGTAAGGACGGAAAGGAGTTTGGAAGTGGTCTTTTGGGATTGTCGGGGTATGTATAGGTTGGCGTAGAAAGATGTATTTTGGTATAACCCCTTTATGGAGTTTGTGTATATAAAAACTTGGTTTCAACGTTATACCCGAAATCTTAACTAAAACAGGTTGTTACTTTTCAAAGTTGTTTCACTCTTCCTCCAAGTGGAGATGAATGGAGTTATTTTGCAATGGTTATGTTAAGTATGTTTAAGTGTGTAAGTTAAATCAAAGTTTTAAAAATTTAGGAAGTTTTGGAGTTAGTTTGGGGACGCTTCCGCTCGGGACACGTGTTGGTTCCGGGTCGGGGTCTCCACAACATAAGTGCAATAATGTAACACTTAGAAGGATACTGAGCCAAGGTTTCATCCTCAAAAGGATATCACGATCCGAGCAGCATCAGCAGCTGAAGAAGCGATTCCGAAACCCAATCACAGTAACAACAAACGGGAACACTGACACAAAGTCATACACAATGTGCAACTAGACTATACCCTAAAAAGGGGAGCTAGCCCACTACCCAAACCATGGGCAACATGGGAACCCAGTGTATGGATTATAACGAACTCGGCTCGGTGTCATTATAATCCCATAACACTGCCCAACAATCACGTACCAGCTAGACTTTAAACAGAAGCATAGTACTAAATACTTGCTTACAATAAACGATGATTCCAAAGTAGGGAACCATACTAATATAGCATATCAAAATGATAGCAACATGATAACAAGTATCAATTAAAAGTAGCACTAAGGCTAAACCATCCTTGAACCAATTCAATGAACTTAGGATTTCAAAGTAGGGAACCCTAATCAAACACATCATAAAGATGTCAAACAATGCAAAAGGTGTACCACATAAGATCTACACACTTGTAATAGTCATTCAAGGATGTATCAACAATGGTATAATGATATTAAACAAGTTAGGTTAAATGGTTACAACATACTTTAACCAATCATTTAAACATCTTCCAATTATCACAATTGGTATGTTAATACATCATTTTGTTGTTCATACATTTTACTTGGATTGTAGTGTTCCATTGGTTGAAAGATAGGTTATAAAATTGATCATACATAGCTTCGAAATGCCATTATTGAGTACAATGAGTGCCATCACATGTAACTAACACTAAAAAATAATAGTGTTGACATTAAACTGGTATAGGCAGTGTTAGTAATAAAGAGTGTCAACATTAGTAACAAGGAGTATCAGTGCATGTACCTAACATTAAAAAATACTAACACTAACATTTAAATGAAACAACCAACATTAGTTATAAGGAGTACCGGTGTATGTGTTTTACTAGTAAAAGTGTTGTGGTATTAGGCATGTACGCTAAAACTGACATATTTTTTTAATTATGATGAATCACGAAATTCACAAGTTATCGAATCGAGGGAATTTCGAGACCTACAAAAGTCACTGTCCTTTGCCCCGTGATATAGGGTTTATAAATCCCAAAACACGTTATTTCAAACGGGGGTTTGAAGTTTTTGTAAAATTTGAGCGATAGAGTATGTGTTTTGATAAGTGTCAGCACATGTGTTAAAGAGTGCAAACACGTGCATGAAAGAATGTCAGCACTAGAATTAACGACTATCAGCTTCATTTGAAAACCTCTAGTGTTTACAAAAATGTCACTGATTCGGTTCAGCCGGTTCAAAAACACGTTTTTCATAGTTTATGAAAAAACACGTTTTTTTTTCAAGATTATGTGTTACTGTTATTTATTTATTAATTAGTTGGATAAATACAAAAAATGCAGTTCACTTACCTATTTTTTAAAAAAATGAATACTCCCTCCGTCCCATTAATAACTTCACCTTTTGCCATTTTGGGTGTCCCATTTAAAGCTTCACCTTTTCTTTTTTGGCAAAGAATCTTTACTATTTCACCCACTCATTCTCTCTCCTATTTTACTATTACACTCACAACATTTTTCAAATTTACTATTTCCTCCACTCATTCTCTCTCCTATTTTACTATTACACTCACAACATTTTCTCCACCCTTAATTTGCGTGCCGTGTCAAAAATGATAAACTAATTACCAAGGTTCTAAAAAGCGCTAGGCGGATACTAGGCGGCGGAGCCGGGCCTAGCGCCTAGGCGGGGACTAGTCGGGATTAGTTGGGATTAGTCGGGACCTAGGCGGGGCTTAGAACTAGGCATTGGAGAGGGGCCTAGCGCCTAGGCTGGGCCTAGGCGCCCTTAGGCGGGGTCTTTTAGAACACTGCTAATTACTGGGACGGAGGGAGGGAGTATATAATAATTTGGCACCTAAATATACACTTAGTCCTATAATAAGAAAATTCTAATTTGGTACTCAATTTTGATTTTTTATTGTAATGTGGATGAGGGGATTTATTTATTATTTATTTATTATTTATTTATTTATTTATTTATTTATTTTTTGTTATTTATTATTTATTATTTTATATATATATATATATATTTTTATTTCAATTTTCATGTTTTACTTATCACTTATTTTTCTTTTAAATATATTCATAGCTTTCACAATTATCTATATATTTTATTTTATTCACTTATTATTATTATTATTATTATTATTATTATTATTATTATTATTATTATTATTATTATTATTATTATTTATCACTTTTTCATTGTTTTTTTTTCATTTTTTTGACAAAATTATACAGCAATTTATGTTACTTGACGTAAATTATTTTTAATTAAAATTTTGTTGTTGTTGTTGTTGTTGTTGAGCACTTGTCATGTTTAAGAAACAAAAGTACTTGTCATTGAATTTCCTCTGCTGGATGGATTAATCCGCTTGAAGTGACTATTTTACCCTTATACATATATTTTGACCACAAATTTATGAGAGATTAATCATGTTCATGACATTCTAAAAGTTGTTGTTGATAATATTATTAATGGTGAATCAATAGAAATTTTTAGAATTTCATGAATATAATTAAATTGTCATATATTTGTGATCAAAGTTCAACAAAAAAGTCAAATGGGATAAACATTTTGAGACGGAGGGAGTATTATTTTCAAATTAATAGAGTAATAGAAGTTAATTAAATTGTAGATTACATTAAGTAGATGAAGAAATCATATTGTGGGACCTTGCAATGGATATATATCAACATCAAAAGTAGGTAGGTATATATTAAATTCTAAAAATGGAGATGATGACATTTATTTTAATTAATTAATTAGAGAAATTAGCCACTCAGCTCACCAACCAAACTATACTGTATATGGTTGATGTTGAAGGTCGGCAAAACCTTTGTGAAATCTCTTCGCAAAGGGTCTTAGGGCTGTACAAAAAATTCGAGGAATCGGACGGGCCAGGTGAAAGCCGATTTGGGCCAGGTAAAAACCGGGACCAGAAAAAATAGTATTGGTCGGTCCTGGTTCCAAATTTTTATGGAACCGATTATTTGGTCCGGTCTGGTTTTGAAAAAATATACGCGGTCCTGGGCCAAACCGGACAGAGCCGAATATATATATATATATATATATATATATATATATATATATATATATATATATATATATATATATATATATATATATATATATATGTATATATAATTAACTTTGTTGGTCTTCATGAATGACTCTTGTCATTTTCTCGGAGTTATTGCAACAAAAGACTTGATATGCATGAAAAACCTTGTGAAAAAATTAAGTTGCAATTTAAATCTTTGTCTACTTAGTCTGTAAAAATAAGTTTTAAAAGTTCACTTACACCCCCTAACTTATTTCAATTTGTAACGTTTTCAATAATATTTTTAATTCCAAAATGAATATCATATCGTAGATTTTGTTATTGTAAAAAAAATATATTATATTGTAATTAACTGTTGATTTTGTTATTGTAATATTGTTCAACAATTTGGTTTTTAAATATGCTTTTACTTGTAGATTTTGTTATTGTAAAAAATTATATTATATTGTAATTTGTAGAACCGATGGAACCGGACCGGAACCGGACCATTGGAACCGGACCGATGGGACCGGTCCTATAATATAATGGTCCGGTCCTGATCCTAAATTTTTACAGAACCGAAGTATTTGGTCCGGTCCTGATTTTCTAAAATTTTGACAAAAACCGGACCAACCCGGACCGTGAACACCCCTAAAGGGTCTAAATAAATCTTCTTCTTTTTTCGCATTAATCCCAAAATAATTGTTGTGTTTTTATTTTTTTCATCTTATTTTATAAAATAATGATTGTTGCGTTTGTATAAACTATATAGTTTTAATATAATTATATAATGATACAATAAGGGCGTTCAATGCAGTTTTGGTTCACAATTGTATACTCCCTCCGTTCCGCTTGAAAGGACACAAATTTCCTTTATGGACGTCCCATTTAAAAGGGCACAACCCAAAAATGAAAAGTTTTTTATTACTTTTTTATTTGTGGGACCCACTTGTCATACCCTCACAATGAATATTCACTAACTATTCTCTACCCCACTTTCTCTTTCCTACATCACCTTTCACTCACAACATTTATTTCACTATACACTTTTTCTCTTTCTTACATCACTTTTCTTAATTTCCGTGCAAAAATCAAAAATTGCCCTTTCGGGCGGGACAGAGGGAGTATAATTTAACAATTTATTTTCATGTATTGCATGAGGCTCCGACTTTTGTGCAATGTCATCTTTTAACATTTACCTAGGTGCTTGAAATATTCAAAGGATAATTTAGTCTATTTGGTATGTATAAATTGATTTTTTTAATATATGTGAAAAGTCTAAAAATTGCAAATATTTTGGGACGGAGGGAGTAATTTATAATATTCGGGTGAAATGACGTTGAAAATGTCATAAAAACATGCAAATGAATAATTTAAATGTATATATAATGAAATTAATTTAATTTTCAACTGAAAAATACTTATTTTAAAGTTTGTAGGCAGGGCCCTAGATAAATTTGAAGTTAATCGTGATATTTTAATGAAAATTTAATGCATTTTTTTTAATATCTTATCTATGCGAATTTAAAGTTAACGACGACGTTTTATAAACGACTAGCACCTAGACGGGGACTAGGCGAACGATTTTTATTAGAAGATTTTTGGTAGTACAAATTTATGTTCAACCGAGTCAAAGTTGAGAACTTTATTAAAAATGAAAACGCATGGGGAAATTTTCTGATTTTTGTTCAAGTTAGGTTAACTTATTAATGTATTACTCCGTATGTAATAGTAGTGGGGTTTTCGATCAAGAAAAAGCATTCAAGGGGTAGAACATACAAGCCGATGATAGTTTGAGGGGTTTACTGTAATTTACTCAAATAATTAAGTGATGTTAGCTAGTGCTAAAGTTGTTGGGACGGATTATTGACCCAATCAAGACGGCCTCGTGTTGAATTAGTAATATCAAAAAATATACTAAATTAACCTCTTAAAACATGTTTTCTATGGTGAAATAATATATTTATTCGTCTCAGAAATATAGTATTATATCTATTTTAAAATAAATGTTAAAATTTGATATTGATCAAAAACAAATTTGTAGAGAAATATTATATTGATGATTATACTTACTTTGCTTCAACCACCATTTATATTATAGTAATTATTTGACTTATTTAATTACAAACGGAGATTAGTAGTAGTGAGTAGGAAGTTTCTTTGACCATTTTCATGTTCACGTGTGCACCTCTAGAAAGCCACCTTCCTTTCACCACTTGGATTTATTGGTGCGTCACACACTATGTATGATACCATGGGCGGATTTAGTTAATACTCTCTCCCTCTCAATAAAAAATTCACCAATTATTTAAAAAGGACATTCCATTAGAAGTTTCACCTTTTTTAAAATGGCAAAGAATCTTTACTATTTCATCCACTAATTGTCTCACCTATTTCACTTTTATACTCACAACACTTTTCAAATTTACTATTCCCTCCACTCATTATCTCTCATATTTTACTTTTATACTCACAACATTTTCTCCATTTACCTTTTTTTTTAATTTGTGTGTCGAGCTAAAATGGTGAAGCCCTTATTTATTGGGATGGAGGGAGTATATATTAAAAATAGCTTTCACCATCGTTAATTTCTTTGTTTAGAAAGCTCATGCGCGTTTATAAAGCCACGGTTGATTATCAGGAGTTGATCAGCTTTGACTATAATTTACACTTCCTTTGATATACCTACACATTAAATTGAGGTAGGATAGATAAGGATAGTATGCAATTTCAGCACAGTTAAATCTATATTATAAATGGAACCGGTGTTTCCACTGTAGCATGAACAGTTTTAAGTTGCAATTTTCCCATTTTGTCCTCACTATTTTGTTCCTTTTCCATTTTGTTCTTATAAAAAAAAAAAAAAAAAAAAAAAGATAACCATCAGCTTTTTCTTCAAACGAATCCCAATTTATCAAAACCCTAGATCTGATCTGCTCTTGCAGCTCCATAGCAATTGTTCATTGAAGATAATTAATCTATCGATCGGAGAATTGTCTAATTTGAAATTTGGGATCTCCACTGGATCGGAACCATGCCGGTGGCTGCTTCCGCTATTTACTTCTTAAATCTCCGGGGAGATGTCCTCATCAATCGTCTCTACCGCGATGATGTCGGGTAAGCGTTCTCTCTCTCTCTCTCTCTTTCTCTCTCTCCGTCTATCTCACACGCACTCACACACACTATTATATACATACACATTTATGCTAATATGTACATGTCTGTTGCGAATATAGGCTCATTATTATATGTAAGAAACTTTGTGCTTTGAGAATTTTGTATAGTGCAATAATGTTTCGGTAATGATAAGTAGACTAGCCTGCTTTACTGTAATTTGGATTATGAAGTGCGTTTCGTATATAAATTTGAGTTCAGTTGGGAAAATTCAGATGGGTGTTGGTTTGGTGGTTTTTTTTTTTTTTTAATTAAAAAAAAAAAAGCGTGTCCTCGGACACGGGCTTATTCTAGTTGTTCAATAATTTAATAATTTAAAGGGAGGGGTTGTTTGTTGCCACTACAATAATTATTTATCCACTACAATTTTTGTAAATAGACATAATTATCCTCCCATAATTTAAGGAGTTATAATGAAGCACTTTAGAGTTTAATTATATTCACTACAAGTTTTGTTTATTCACTACATTTTTAAATAAAAATTAAATTAATTATGATAATAGCAAAAATTACATTTAAATATTTCACTTATTTAATAATGCATAAATTTTCTGGTGTAAAAAAATAATATTTTAAATAAATTTTAATATATTTTTTAATTTAATTAATATTTTTATTTTTATATGTCCATTTTCTAGTAAAATAACTAAATCACTTGTGATCCGTTAACTTTCATTCTTTTATACAACAACAAAAAATTAAAATATTTTATATAATATCAAAAGTACTCAAAGAAAAATATTGATAAGGTGAACTATTTTTCTAGGAAAGCGAAATGAGTATTGTACCAATTAAACTCACATTGAAAATATATCATATTTGATGTCAATTTTCTCATGTAGTTTGATTATTTTAATTTTATTATTTTTAATTTTATTATTGTCCATAGAAAAATAATCAATCTACATGTGATTCATTATTATATTCATTTTTAATATGACATTGATAAAAATATTTATTAGTAAATTAACCACTTAGTTTAGTTTAGTACTTAAATTAATAAATTTTAATATTAATATAAATTTCAAACATAGTACCATTTTTGAATTTACAACAAAAAATATTTATTACTAGATTCACATCTCAAATTTTATAGTTCAATATTTGCAAAACCCATTCATAAAATTTTTATACTTTTTTAGCACTTTGTCTAATATTTTTTTTTCTAACTAATTGAGATTAAAAAAATGGAATAAAAAATTAGTACGTAAAAATCGATATTAATCTATGTGAATAAAGATATTAGCTTCTAACATGTAAAAAAAACTAGGTAAAAATAACTAAATGTATTTTCTATTAACACTTGCATCGATGAATTATAATTTTAAGGTCTCGCATTTAAATCTTTTAATAAATTAAAAAATGATTAAAATAGTTTAATTTGTGAATTGAGAAAAATAATAAGTGAATATTTAACTTTAATAAATGATAATGGATGTAGTGTATAAACAAATTTTGTAGTATATATAAGTAGTATCTTTTAAGGGTTAGGGTAATTGTGTCAAGAAAATAACTAATTTACCAAAAATAATTACGATGTAGTGAATTAGTATTTATTGTAGTGGTAATATCCCCTCCCTAATTTAAATTAGATTTTTTAATATACAAATGGGTGGTCCTGAAGGTGGAAGTAAAAATTAAAAAAAAAAAAAGGAAAAATTGCAAAAAAAAAATAAAAAAAAATCACTCTACTCTTCACATTTTGTGGGTTTCACCATTAAACTATTTTTTTTTTTTTTTTGCATACAACACATTAAACTCATTTATTTTTGCATCCATTGTCACTATCACTAACTCCGTCACTTTTTTTTCGTTAAATGGTTATGTGCAACACATGTGATCGAATTTTGTGGGGTATTTTCGGTAGTTCAGTACAAGAGGTAAAAATCAAATTGACAGATTTAATTTATCTTTGAAAAAAGTGTAGGGATTTAAATGAAAAAAGAAAAAAAATACTAACTTAAATCGAAAACTCAGCCACCCTGAAACCCTTCGCCTCCTCCATGAAATACATATATCTCTCTCTCTCCTTATCCACCATAATCAACAATGGAGGCAACTATCTTCTCCTCCCCCTCCACAAATTTCCCCCATTTCTCCTTACGCCCTCAATCCCTAAACCTAAAAACTCATTTCTTCAGCCCCAATTTCAACCACTCTCGTTCGGCGCCACCACAATCCGCTTTGCCATCAATCGCTCAAAGAAGGAAGAAACCATCCAACAATTTCGTAACCTCCACTTTGCGTTGCCGGAAACCACCAAACTCCACGTTGCGAGGAAAACCCTTGTTTATAAAGCAATTGAGGACACAGGGGCGGAGCCAGGGGGACATGGGGGGGCACTCGCCCCCCCCCCCAGCGGCGGAAATGCAGTGGAAAAATTTTTTTTTGCCCCCCCCCCCATATTTTTTTTATATATGTATATATATAATTAACTTCAAGATTAACACAAGTGAGTGGTGTGGTTCAGCGGTAGAAGGGGTGAAGTTAAAGCCTTTGATTTTGGTGTTTCCTTTCAAATCCATGTTCGAGCCCTGCTACCTACATTTTCAATTAATTTTATTTGTCCTCCATCTTTGCTATTCTCTCTTTCTCTCCATCCATTTCTTTTTCTTAACAGTTTTGTTTTTCTCTTTCTCCTAATTTCCTCACATTTTTTCAATCTTAATTAATTAGTTAGGCTTTTCCCATTTCTTAATTCTTTACATTTTTAACTAAAATACATTGTATTTCATGGATCCGACCCATTTTTTACTTGTCCGACCCGAAAAAAAAATTCGGGGACGCTGCCCCCGAACCCCCATGAAATCTTGCCCCCCCCGGGGCAATTCCTGGCTCCGCCCCTGTGAGGACACCCCTTGGGCGGAGCAGAAGCCATGTAGGAAGGGGATGAATTCTTTGTTGTTTTTTCTACTTTGTTCAATTTGTACCCGATTTCATCTCCAAAGTAAGACAAAGCTCAAGACATCATGTAAAGCACCATTCTGCAGTCTTGTATATGAGTGTTAATTTGTTCAATTTTTGTAAAATAAAATAAATTTGGTTGTTTGATTTTGAAATGTTTGATATTTTTGTTGTTTTGAATTTTTTGGGTTTTGAACAAATTTAGAATGACGTCTTTTGGTGTGGTGAAATGGTGGCAGAAGGTAGTGATGAGATGGTAGAAGAAAGTGGTGACAGAAGGTGGTTAGTGGTGGGTATTGGTGATATATTTAATGGGAAAAACGGCATAATTGAAAATAAAAATAAATATGAATAGCTAAAGTGAAAAATAAAAGAATATTAGTGACATATGAAAAAATTAATAAGTCAGGGACTAATTTACAAAATTTTAAACCCACAAAAAGTTAATACAAAGTGAAATACCAAAAATACCCCTTTAAAATATGATCACATGCGCTACATATGATTATTTAACGGGAAAAAAGTAACTCTATTAGTGATAGTGATCTTGGATGCAAAAATAAATTAATTCAATATTTTGTATGCAAAAAAAAAGTTCAGTGATAAAACACGCAAAAAAGTTAAGAGTACAGTGATTTTATTGGCAATTTTTTCAAAAAACAATAATATCTTAAATGAATAATCCAGCTATTCAGATCATAAAAATAAGACTGTTTTGCATTACAATCGCACAAGTCGACCCTTAAACACTCCTTGTGTTTGGTTAATACACTCATGATCCCTTTAATTATTAGGCATATAATTCTCATGTGAAATATAATATTTTTGCCCTTATAATTAGATATTAAACACATATTTGTCACTCAACTTCATTTTACGCAGTGTTCTAAAAAGCGACCTATGCGGGGCCTAGGCGCTAGGCGGTGGCCGGGCGCCGCGCTTTTCTTCAATGTGCGGAGATTAGGCGTTGGGCGGGGCTGAGCGGAGCTGGGTGGTGTTGGGCATAGCTGGGCGGGCTAGGCGGACTGGGCGGTTCTAGGCGGGTTGGGAGGGTATAGGCGGAAATGGGTCTTTTTTTTTTTAATAAAGTCAAGTTAATTTTAGATATTTTTTAGGGGAAAATATCGAAAATTACCTTTAAAAAAATTCCATATCCAAAAAACCCTACGAATAATTATTCTATCAAATAAGCCATGAAACTAGATTTTCAATATCAAAAAGTCTAAAATTTAACGATTTAACTGATTTCATTAATTTAAGAATTTAAAATGATGAAAACTTGATTTTCTTTTCAATTATGAGTTTTACAAAGATAAAATTTATCCATCTTTAACAATAATAGTAATAATAATTTATAAATAATTATATTACTATTACTATTAATTTAATTGTAAAAAATTAAATTAATAATTTAAAATAATTGTGATAGTGATGATATATGGAAAATAATTCATGATTATTTTAATTATATTTTTTTAATTTTTACAATTATAAGTTATAACAATTAAATTTAATAAGACAATGTAATTGTTTTTCTAATTATTATTCGACATGGGATTAAGAATATATCTTATTATTATTACTTTTTATAATAATATTTTTTTTAAAATACTATGTTTTTATCATTTCTGAATATAATAAAGTCTTGCATTCTAATAGTCAGAAGCGCATGTGCTACCTTACTATTCTTAAAAAATAAATTTTCATCTTTATAAAAGTTTCAAACATAACGACATTCGTTAAATAGTTAATTTTTGGACTTTTTGGCTTTGAAAATTGAATTTTGTGACTTTTTAGATTGAATAATTATTTTTAGTATTTTTTGGATATTAAAGTTTTTCAAAGGGGTTTTTTGGTATTTTTCCTTATTTTTTATCCTCTCGAAAGTATTCGTTAGGGCTCTATCTCTTGGTTTCTCGATAACATTGTGTCTCTACTCTCTCCTATCCGCCGTTCTCTCTCCATCAGTCCATCATCTTCATCGTTTTCTTTGCTCGTCTCCACGAGTCGAATCCACCATCTCTATTATCAACTATAAATTCATTAAATTGTAAGCCCTCTCTTTCACATCTCAAAGAAATTGGGTATTTGATTATTTTATTTAAAAAATGTGAAGTAATGGTTCTATACTTTTTGGTACAAGAAAATGTTGTATTGTTGTTGACTTATTTTTTTATTATTGTTAATATTGAAACTGAAAGTCCATTTTATATGAAATATATTTATAATTTTTTTTAATTTCTCAATCCCGCCTATGCCCCGCTTAGGCCCCTAGGCCCTAGGCCAGACTCTACCACCTATCATCCAATAACGCTTTTTAGAACCTTGATTTTACGCACATATACCCTCAAATAAACATTTAATTAGGGAAATATGACCAAAATACTTTCCGATCAATTTTTTAACAAAATTGTTGATTATGGTGACTGTATGATAATTTCACACATATTCGTGAATTAATTTTGCCAAATAAGCATGTTGACTTTAAATTTCACTCATTTATTATTTATTTATTTTATGATAAAAGTATAATATCACTTTAATTTATAATAGTCAATTTAATTAACTTGTAAACATTTAATCATCATAACAAATTTGTAAAATTTTATGAAATAGTGGAAAAGGGAGGGGGAAGATGGCGGTGAATATGAGGATGGGGAAGGCCCGCCGATTGTGGTGGTGGGGTTAAACAGAGAAAAAGAGAGAAAAGGGAGGCGTGGATTGTAAATTCTCTAGAACAGATTTAGATTTAGGGGATAGGAAAAATTTTAATGGGAGGAGGTTATTTTTAAATTATTAATTTAATTAATTTATAAAAATTAAATTAATATTTTTTATCAACATCATCATAAAAAAAATTAATCTACGTAAAAAATAAAATTTACAAATTCGTTATGATGCTCTACTAAAATACTATGAATAACAATTATAGAATTTTATTAAGATAATTAATTATTTATAAATTAATTAAATTTCTATTAAATGTCTATTATAAATTAAAGTGGAATATTTTTTAACAACAAAATAATAATAATAATAATATGTGTGTGAAATGTGTAATCGTCATGCTTATTTGGAAAAATTAATTCACGTGTATGTGTGAAATTAACATAAAGCCATCTTTGACAGCAATTATGTAAAAAAAAATTGACAAAAAGTTAACTTTAGTCATATTTTCCTTAATTGAGTGTTTATACGAGAGCATATGTGCGTAAAATAAAGCTCAGGGGTATATCTACGTTCAATTTCTAAGTAAAGGGGCAAAAATATCACATTTTCCTAATTCTCTTATACTATTAGCTATTAAGAGTTGCAACCGTTACTTTTTCTGTTAAAATTGATGGCGTGTCCAAAAGCCAAATGTTTGTACTATAATCTGAAAATTGGGAGAATATTTTATAAGTTCTAAAAAAATCCATAATGCTCCATAAGTTACTTTTCATATTGTATTATTCTTTAATAATATTGCATACAAAATAATGCATAATATTGTATACTTATATAATACAACATTGATGATAACAATAGGCGTCGGCGACCGTTGATCGGGTTCCGGCGACCGACGACCGGATTCCGGTGACCGAATTTCGACGAGTTTTCGGTGATCGGATTTCGATGAGTTTTCGGTAACCAGCGAACTGTTTCCGGCGACCGTTGACCGTTGAGGATGCTGTATCATAATTTTTAAATATTGAATATAGAATACAGTATAATAGTATAATACTGAATAATAACTTATGGAGCATTTAAATTAATGAGAAAGCTGAAAAAAAATGATTTATCCCAAAAAAAAACTTATGGATAAAATTCCCCTTTATGGTGTGGCCAATATGCAAATGTCCCGCTATAATTTACCACATTGCCAATTTAAAGGAAAAATAACGGCTGCTACCCCTGCAGTTATGAAGAGGGATGCATGGTTTGTATAGTTGGATGAGTTTTTTTTTAGCAACCGATATATTCATTTTCATTCAGAATATGAAAAAAGATGACACTTTACAAAGGTTACAGGCTCACGCCAAATAACAATAGTAGTTTCATCTTTTAACCTACAACAAATATATTTTTTATCTAAATTTTGAGACGTTCAAATTCAATTTCAAGTAAAACTTGAAAACTGCCTCACTCTGCATTTAAGAAATTCTCCATCTGATAATATTTTGCATTGAGTACTTGATATGTAGAATCCTAGTTGACGAGAAAACGCCCATCAAATATCTCAAAATTTACGAACCATGCTTGTGCAGTAAGAATATTGACATCCACTTCATTGCGAAAAAATTCAAAAATCGTCGCCATTAAAAGATGATAAAAACAAAAAACAAAAAAACATGTACTCTCACAGAGGAGAGAAAGCAACACACTCTAAACAAAGGGGAAAATTATTATACAATAAAAGAAAAAAATTCAACAATACAATTGTTTGTAATCTCAAAAAAATTGAAATTATAAATAATTGTGTTGTTGTAGAATGTGGTACAATAAAATTAACAGAAAAAAGAAAAGGAATGAAATTGACAGATTTGATGAAGAATTGTTTTGGTAGAAAAAACAATAATGTCGAATATTAACTATGAAAGTGTATGGATTTAATAATAAGGAGGGGACTTTGGAATTCGATCAAATGGAACAAATATATGCATGAAAATAAAGATGGACACAAGGATTTTGTTAACGAGGAAAACCTTAGAGATGATAACCTCTTGATCGGGAAAAACCCCGAGAGTTAGGTCTCCAACCTTAAATGTTTCACTATGAATATCATAGTTACAAGCTGAAAGACAATGGAGGTGTTACAAGCAGTGCATACGTAGAGTGATTGTGTGTGTATTCATCTCCATGTCCCCTTTAAATAATAAAAGACTTAAAAGGATAATAACGATTTCCTAAAATCTCGGCATGCTTAGTTATCCCTTCAACGTCCAATGACCTAGTCCTCCTTAACGTTGAAGAAGTGTATGTCGTGTTTGGATATACTCCGGATTTAACTCCCTTGATCAGCTGTAGAATATTAATAAACTAGTAAAAGCCCGTGTCCAAGGACACGTATTTTTTTATTTTTTTTAATTAAAAAAAATTTAATTTTAAAAAAAATAATTTTTTTAAGGGCAAAATGGGAAAGGAACAACTTAGTGAGGGCAAAATGAGAAATTTGATTTATGAAACTCTTCATTGTACTGTTCACGGAGGGGTTGCCATTTATACTATAGATAATATTAAATAAATACAGTAAATATTATGCAATACTTACAGTGGAATATCATCTTGACATGACATGCAAGAATAACTGAGGATGTCATCATGTTGAAAATATCCATAACAAGAATAACAAGAATGAAGATGGAGAAGGAAGGAGTGGTTGTGGGAAGAAAGTTGGTGAAAGTGAGAAAATTTGGAGAGTGTATAGTCGGATGAGTTATACTCCCTCTGACCCAGCTCACTTGACACTTATTTTTATTTTGGGCCGTCCCAGCTCACTTGACACCTCCCAAAAATAGCCTACTTTTTATATTTTTATATTAGATGGATCCCACCACTCATTCTCTCTCTTCATTTTTCACCACTCAATTTATTCAACCAACACTACTATTTACCCCACTCATTCTCTCTCTTCATTTTCTATCACACATTTTTTTTATTTTATTCTTTTTTCTTAGTTTTTGTGCCCACCTCTTAGGTGTCAAGTGAGGTGGGACGAAGGGAGTATTTTATAATGTGTTATATTTTATTGGAATGAGATAACAAGTGGAGTATAGTGCACAATATATTATATTTTATAATAAAAAAGGTACATATTATAATAAAATGAGTCATATTTTATTCAGATTTATGTACAGTCAAACTTAATAAACCCCAACTCCTAAAGAGGGGCCATACTTGATATTGTACTCTCCCACCTCACAAATAAAATTTCATTTTAATGTTAGTGGTCAAATTAATTAAATTTTGATCATTGATATATAAAATACTAATAATCCTCATGAAATTTATAAAATTGCTACTAATATTATTAAACAAAAAAATTTGGGGGGGGGGGGGGTTTCATGATGCCTAAACAACACATTTTAAAATTTTATAAAAATGATCAACTTTTCATAGTTTAAAGGTCAATATTCAATTAAATTAATAATTATAATCCAAATAAGATTATTTTCTGAAAAAATGAAAGTATTATAAAGGTGTCCTCCACACACTAACCAAATTGTAGTTAGTTTAATATTAATTCAACAGATTTATTGTTTAATTTATTGTTTTTGACAGAGTTACACTTTCAAACTTTTAGCTCTAAGATTTCAAAATTTTAGACCAACATTGACATATTTTTTTTTTTATCCTTTTATTGATTATGAAATAAAGCAAGTGGTACGCAATAATTTTAAACATTTCCGTGGACTAATCTGTCCCGCGTGAGAAAGGTAGTGAGAGAGAGAGAGAGAGAGAGGAAACTTTTAAGTTTCAACTACTACAAAGAAACGCAATACAACAAAAATAAACTCTCTTTAGTTCTCTACCTACAACCATAACACCATTTGACATCATCAACTTCTTAGCATTACCTAACAACCTTTATTAGTCCGGTCGAAGCGCTGCAGCGAACGGTTTCGATTTTTCTGTCCGCTTTTTATTTAATCAGAATCAAATTAAATATTTGTGAATCTCGCTCGACATGAAAATTATCTCGTTTATCATGTTCTAAAACAAGGTGATTTTGGGGATATCAACACACGACTTGCTGCAACACGCAGGAGCGGTGCCAAGTCCACCTTTCCTTTTAAGTCCTAAAAATGAAATATGTTTTTAAAAAAATTGAAAACTTAATTCTAAAAAGAAATATCATGATTTAACACATTTTCTAAGAATATATACATAAATAATATTACACTATTAAAAAATTAATTTATTAAATAGGGCTAATTTCACTGTCCGCCTTTGAAACTTTGAAAAGTATCACAGTTATTTGAGTTTTGGTTTCATCTCACTTGCGCTCTTTAATTTTGTCAATTTTAATAAAATGAAATGACTATTTTATTTTTAATCTCCTTAATGCATTCTTGAAAAATTAAATTATTCACTTTAAAAGTAAGGGCAAAATAATTATTTTGTTTAAAATTAACCTTATTATTTCTTACAACATGTCTTTTGGTATTGAGAAGCATTGCTGACGTAAGATGTTGCTCTTACTAGTTTACATTTATAGTAAAACTAATCAAAACAGCCACCGCCCACCAGATATATGCCAAATAATAATACGCCACTTTTAAAATAAAACTAAAAGTTTAAATATAATAATACCAACCAATTCTTCCCGTTTCTGTAAAAAACACATATGTAAAAATACTCCCTTCTTCATTCTAAATAAATTTCCATTAAAATTGAATTTTTATTTTTGTAAAACTACTTACCTCCTTTTCAACTACTACCATTTATTTTATACTTATCTCGTGATGTTATATTCCCCCTTCCCGAAAAAATTGTTTCATGGTTAACTAAATTAAATTTTCACTAAGGCCACTCACATAGGTGACTCCTTGTGAGAGACACCAAAAAAAAACAAAGCATGGAAAGTCATGAATATGTTCAACCTAGGTTGGCCAGTTGCCCTTGGGTTGGCCCAGATTGGGTCACCATTTGATTTTTTTTTTTTTGTTTCACCAAATTATTTTGATTTTGTGTTTATATAAATATATTTTTAAAATTAGTATATTTTATATAATTATATAAATTAAAAAAATAAAAAATATATCAAAATTCATTTTTTTTATAATTGTATGGATAATTATTTTTAATAATTTTACGGGTAATTTTAAAAATATTATTACTAATACATTATTTTAAAAAATAAAATGATAAGTATTTTAGGTAAGTTGAAGTAAAGAAAAAATAAATATTTTAATTTTAAAAGGTTGGGTTGGGTCACTGATGGGAGTATAAATTATATAAGATTGAGAGTGTGTATATGAAAGTGAGAGAAATTAATATTTTATTTGAAATTGAGTTGAATTGAATTGGGATCACTGATGAGGATAGTCTAAAACCTTCTTGAACGGTATAAACCGAGCTACGAACATGGGCTTGCCCGAACTTGGGCCCAACTATATTGGGCAGTGGATATTGTCTAATTATGAAGTATTAGGGCCGAGTAAGATCTTCCTCGTATGCCGAGGAACATTTATCTCGGCCTTCTATCATCATTTTTGGGCCGCCATGTCGGAATTACCGAGGAAAGAGAAGTTATTTGCTCGGCATATATCCAAGTGACGAGGAAAGAAAATCATTTTCCCTGGCATATCTCCGTGTCGGCCATTTACCAAATGACGAGGAAGGAAAACCATTTTTCTCGGCCTATTTGTCAAAGGCCGAGGAAAATCATTTGCCTTCCTCGGTGTTAAGTTCGATTACAATCTTTATTCAACAAGGATTATACGGTTGTGATTCAATCAGGATTACAATTACCAATATCAATTCAAGTCAAACAATGACTCCTTAACAGATATAATTCTCTTAAGATTATATCTTATCTCTCTACAAGTTCACTCCAACATGGATTCTATCAATCCATTCCTATAAATACAAGCCCCATGGCTCATTAATTGGTACGTTACTTTTTACATTGGAGAAACTCTGTCCATTTGATTTCTCTAATATCAACCGTGAACTTACTCTCACGCCGGAGGGCCTTTAGCCGGATCCGCCCCGGCTTAGTTTACGTGTTTTCTCTTATTTTCAGGCCTTGCAATCGCCGGAGCATTCAACGCTTGGATTTGGGCTGTTTTGACGATTTTGGCATCATCAATTGGTTCCATTGCCGGGAAATCGATTCAAACACCCTTTGTTTGGCCTGGAAAATCTCGCCTGAGAAGCTATTTTCCGTTGGATTTGTTCTTGATCGGAATCGGAAATTTTTGCTCCGATAGGCTCTGTTCTTGATTCGGTCGAATTTGTAAACTCCACCTAGGAAGCTGCATTAAGTCGGCGGAAGCGCTAGTGCACGTCTGAAGCGAAATTTGTGGCTTGAATTTTTGTGTTGGAAGAATTACAATTGGCTGTTTGTTTGTGGTCAAAATTTACCCTAAATTTAGCCATAAATTCGGTTCTGGTGAAATTGTGATTTTTGGAAAATTTCGCATTTAATAATCTGTTTGTGATTCATAATGGACGGACAATTCACAAGTGTTACAGCTGAGGATCCCACCCAAGTGAATGGGGAAACACTTTGGAGCCGAGGAGCATTGCCTCCTCCTCCTCCTCTACCTCGGGCCGATGCCATTCCTCCCCTTGCCATGACTCTTCGTTCCATGGGACGAGCAAATGCCGAGGGAGAGGGCAATGCCCTTCCTCGTCCTACTCGTGCTCGTGGGAAGCAAGCAGGAAGGAAGAAAACAAAGAATGCCGCCGCCGGTCAAGCAGGAGGATCTCGGCCGTTCACCGACGCTCTTTGTTACACAAACAAATGGAGACTTTGCAAAGGATGTATGAAACACAAGTTGCTCTTTTGCAAATGGACCCGGATCATTCCATGGCTCCATTCATTGTACCATCAATGGGCCCACCTTTGAGAAAGGAACGGGGAGAGCATCGGGCTCCTCCCACGAAGGCTTGAACTACCGATGCCGGCTCCCGGGGATTCTCCTCGTCCTCGGCATAACGGTAAAGCGTAAGGATCACGTGGTCGACACGAGAAGCCAAATAACTCCTAGGGAAGAGGAAGTGAACTCCAAGGACCTAAGGACAAGACTCGGCTTGAATAGGCGCCTATCCCTGCTCGCCTCATCATGACACCTAGGCGTCCCACGTCTCCTCGAGCTCGTCGGCCGATTCTCCTCGTCCTCGTCGTTCGAGATTCTCATCGTCCTCGTCGACCGGACTCTCCTCGTCCTCGGCATCGAGAATTTGCTAGGCCAAGGACCCCGAGCCCTACGGGATGATACTTGGCGCACAAGACACGGAACCAAGACGTGATAAGGCCCCCTCCGGACGTGATGGCCACCGACATGAAGCGGAGCATAGTAGGGTGAATGATCGCCCCAAAGACAAGTCGATCGAAGCTCCCAACGAAGCACTCGCTCAAGCGGTGAGAAGGAAATAGAAACAAAGCAATGGGAGCTGTTGAAACAAAGGTGGATGATATGGAGAGGGGAAAGAAATATAATGACGACGATTATGATTGGGCCACCCGTCCGTTTTCCTTAAGGATAAGCTGCTGCACCTCCCATCCTAACCTCAAGCTCCCAAATTTCGAGAAATATAACGGAACCACCGACGCCAAGGACCATGTGCAAAGTTTTGAACAAACCATGAATCTCCTCACCACTGCTTGATGACTTGCTCTGCAAAGCTTTCGCGAGCACCTTTTAGAACTGACTTTGACTGGTTCCGTGAGCTCAAGAAAGGTTGCATCGATTCTTGGAGGGGCATGAGGAGAATGTTCTTAGATCATTTTGCCACGGTGGGAAGAGGAAGATGAGATTAACCGACTTGGCCAACATTGAGCAAGGGAAGGGAGAGACCACCCTCGGCTACTACAATAGGTTAGAAAAATGGCGGACCAAGTCGAAGAAAGCCTCGGCGATAGGGAGGTCATAGTTTGCTTCAACTACGGGTTAAAATGTGGCCCCCTCATTTATGAACTCTCGGCCCGGGGAACCTAGCTCCAAGGCCGAATTGTACAAAGTGGCTTATGCCATTTCCATGGGCGAAGACAAGACAAAGAAAAGGGGAGGCGACAAGACGGAACCTGAAGCAACTAACCCCGACGGAATGACAACGGGAACGCAAGGGTTCCAAAGGAAAGAATAGAACCGAAGCAACCGAGAAGGCTGGAGTTCACCCCTCTTACAAAGCCCATCTCCGAAATCATGCGGCTAGTGAACCTTCCTCCACCTCGTCCGCCGACCGATCACCCAAAATATCCCCGCAACAAGAACAAATGCGTGATTTTCACAAGGACAACGGGCACACCACCGATGGTTCTTTGGGCCCTTAAGAAGATAATCCAACAATGGGTTGACGAGGGAAAGTTAGACCGTTATGTCATGAAGAAAGATGGCAAGCGAAAGCGGAAGCAAGAGGAGAGTGAAGATGACTCCAAAAGTGAGGATGAAGATCGAAGGCCTCACTAGGGCTAAGCTACATGTGATCCGTGAAGAGGTGACCTCCACCCGAGAAAGCTAAGGGACCGGATCCACGAGCTAAGCAAAGTATACCATGTCCCTGCTTGGATCCATAAAGCGAAGAAATCATTAGTTTTTCTCCGAATGAGTTGGCGGGAAGTCGAGCGGCTCGTGAGCGGCCATTGGTCATCGAGGGTCGAATTGACAATGTTGAATCCGAAAGACTTCTTGTTGACACGGGGGCCTCCCGTGACATCTGTACTATTCGGCCTTCCAACAAATGGGGTTGAAAGACACTGCGCTAGAGCCGTATCATGGAAGGCTTGAAGGATTCACCAACCGTAAGGTTGGAGCAAAGGGAACCGTAGAACTAGAACTCGAAGTCGGCGAGCATCCCTTCCGAGCCAAAGCTACTGTCACTTTTATAGTCATGGACTTGACTAGTGACTATCATGCGATTATCGGCATTCCAAGTCAAGCCAAACTCGGGATGGTAGCCTCCCTTCCTCACCAACGAGTTAAATTTCCCACTCGTCTTTGGCATTGGATGCGTGAGGGCAACCCCAAAGATTTCTTGGAACATGTTGTCAAGAGCGGAAAAAGTCAAAAGCGTGGAGATAGATACGCCGGGAGAACATCAAGATCACCAAATCACGGAAGACCACGGAAACTAGCTCTAGGATGAACTATATCCGTGAAGTATGGGAAAGTGAGGAAGAGGAACCTATGGTCCTAGAAATTGTGGATGACCAAGGCGTAACTCTACCCACACCGGAAGAAGATCCTATGGTCCTAGAAAGCTGCGGATGACCAAGGCATAGTTCTACCCATCTCCGAGGAAGACCCCATTCTCGTCAATGACCGAGAACTCGGGGGCCAACCATGACTCGGGGAAGAACGATCTTCCGGACATCGATAAACTTATGGAGGAAGAAGGCCTCAATGTAAACGACAATGAAGGGAGGAGAATCGGAGAGATCATCATCGAATCCCTAGAATTTCGAGACGGACCAGAAATGAAGCACGTAGATGAGCTAGAAGAGGTAGTCATTAATCCCGACTATCTGAACAAAAATCAAGCTAGGAGGCCGGCTATCACGGGGAAGAGAAAGAAAGAATCATATCCCTCTTGAAAAACGGCCTCGACGTCTTTGCTTGGAGAGTCGAAGACATGAGGGGATCAATGAAGAAGTAGCCCTCCACCGCTTAGAAGTTGATCCTTTAGCGAAGACCATCTCCCGAGACAAGGAGAAATTTTGCAAGGGACAAGGAGGAAGCTATAAAAGAAGAGGTGCGAGAAATTACTCGGCCGGAATAATTCGCGAAGTCAAATACCCCGTTTGGTTGGCTAATGTCGTTATGGTGAAGAAGCAAAATGGGAAATGGCGTATGTGCATGGACTTTACCGATCTAAACAAAGCCACGCCCCAAGGACGGCTATCCTCTCCCAGAATCGACAAGTTGGTGGACTCCATTTACGGACACCAAACTCTCGGCTTCTTAGATGCCTACTCAGCTATCATCGAGATAAAAATGGCGAAAGAAGACATCGAGAAGCGCGCCTTCAAACACACAGCTGGGGAATTTACGCTACATCATGATGCCTTTTGGGCTCAAGAATCTTTGGTGCCACTTACCAACGGATGGTAAATCAAGTTTTTGCAAGTCGAGATAGGTAGAAACATGGAGGCTTATATTGATGACATGGTCATAAAGACCAAGGAAGGCGACAGCGTTCACGACCTAGAAGAGACCATTCACAACCTCCGAGCAAACAACATGAAGCCGAATCCAAGCAAGTGCGTGTTCGGAGTTCTGCGGGGAAATTCTGGGCTTCATGGTTTCCCGAAAGGGGATTGAAGCAAACCCGAGAAAGATCAAGGCGCTCGTTGACATGAAGGAACCTACCACCATCAAGGAGGTCCAAAGACTTAATGGAAGAATTGCGGCCCTTGGAAGATTCATCGCCAAATCCGCCGAAAAGTCACCGCCTTTCTTCAAGGTATTGAAGGGTACCAAGAGCTTCTCCTGGACTCCTGAATGCTCGGAAGCGTTCCTCCGGTTGAAGGAGTACTTGGGTTCCCCTCCCTTGCTTAGCGGTCCGACTAGGTGAGATGCTATATGTCTTCCTAGCCGCCGCGATCACTTGTCGCATTGTCTTAGTTCGAAAGGATGAAGGAATTCGAAGCCCGTCTACTATGTCTCAAAGGCCACTGTCCGATGTAGAAACGAGATATTTCAATGTGGAGAAGATAGCATACGCACTAGTCATTGCTTCAAGAAAGGCTGCGTGCATATTTTTACTGCACACCCTATCACCGTCTACACCAACGAACCATTGAAGAAAATCCTTCACAAGTTGGACGGCTCGGGACGTCTCCTTAATTGGTAAATCGCTCTAACGGAGTTTGATATCACTTACCAACCAAGGAAGACCCTCTTAGCACGACCTTTGGTTGACTTCATGGTCGAGGCTGCCTTTATGGGTGAGCATCTCCCCACCTCCGGAAGCAAAATGCGCCAGGAGGAAAAAGACTCTCCCATTGAACTCCCGTCAACCTGTTGGATCCACAGTATACGGACGGATCGGCTACCAAGGAAAGAAGCGGAGGCTGGAGTTGTACTAGCAAGCCCGGAAGGAGAATATACTATACAAGATGCCATCCGCTTCGGGTTTCTGCCTCTAACAACCAAGGTGAATACGAGGCTCTCATATTTGGCATCGAGTTGGCCTCCTTCTATGGAGCAACTAAGGTGGGCTGCTTTACGTGACTCCGGCTTGTTGTCAAACAAGTGAAGGGAGAATATAACACTCAAGATGTCACCCTTGCCAAGTATAGAGACTGGTCCTAGATATGACGAAGAAAATGGAATTTTTCGAGCTCAAGCGAGATAGGAAGGGAAGACAACCAAGTCGCGCACGTTCTCTCCAAACTAGCCACCATGGACGTGTCTCCTTCGGAGACCAACCCATATGTAGTTTATGCCGAGGAACCTGCGTATGAAAGATTACAAGTCATGCTTCGGACGAGGAAGAGAGATCTTTGGATCGATGACTACATCGAATACATTGAGAAGGAGAAACTCCCGAGAAGATGATGCTCGAGCCAAGCTTATCAAGAAGAGGTCTCCAAGATTCGTGGTGATCAGCGGAGTTCTCTACCGAAGATCTTTCACGAAGCCCCTGCTAAGGTGTGTCTATCCCAAGGAAGCGAGAACCTCCTGGCGAAGTACATGAAGGTGTTTGCGGCGGACACCGGGGGCAGAACCTTAGGCGACAAAATCATATCGCTAGGTTACTACCGGCCAAACCTAAGTGGAAGACGCGCACGCCTATGTTCGAAAATGTGACAAATGCCAAAGGTTCTCGACATTCCAAGACTACCTGCAGTCGAGCAAACACTAATAATACCTACGTGGCCATTTGATATGTGGGGGATCGACCTCATTGGACCCTTCCCACCCGCCCGTGGTAATTGCAAGTACGTGATAGTAGTTGTTGATTACTTCTCCAAGTGGATAGAGGCGAGGCATTGGCCAAGATAACGGAAGAGAATGCGATCAACTTTGTTCATGACAACATCTGGTGCGAGATTTGGCCTTCCGCATACAATTGTTTCGACCATGGACTCCAATTCTCCACGGCATTTACAACGGAATTGGGAGAGTCAAAATACGCCATGCAAAATCTTCGGTTAGCGAGACCCCAAGGCAACGGTCAAGCGAAGGCGCCAACAAGGCGGGTCCTAACCGCCCTCACCAAGAATCTTGAAGGTCGCGAGGGTAGATGGTTGGACGAACTTTCCCCTAGCTTTATGGGGCATTCGCACAACCACCCGGGGCAACAGGAAACCCCATTCGCACTAACCTTCGGTTACGAGGCTATGGCACCCGGCGAGAGATGGCCATCCCTACGGTAAGGAACTCCCATTATGATGAAGCAAGTCAACAAGGTCAATAGGCTCCTAGACTGGACACGATAGATGAAAAACGACTAGGCTGCGAGATGAGGATGGTGAATTACAAGCAAAGGACCAAGGCATATCACGACAAGAGGGTCATCAAAAGAGTATTCCAAGTTGGCGATTGGGTACTTAGAAAGATCGAAGCCACGGTCGGAAGGCGAGAACGTAACAAGCTCTCCCCAAATTGGGAAGGTCCCTATATCATCACGCAAGTCATCTGAGAAGGGACCTACAGATTGAGGACCAAGGAGGGGAAGGATCTCGAAGCATCCATGGCATTCCGACAACCTCAGAAAATATTATCACTAGTCTAGTTTATTTTGCAATAGATTAGCTCTTTATTTTCGGTCTTTTATTTTCGGTCTTTTGTTTTCTTTTTGTCTTTTTAGTTGATAGGATTGCAGTTCTATGTAATCGCATTTCAGTTCTACGAAAGCAGTTTCTTCCAACATGCAAAGCAACTACCAGCTCTTCACCCCAGCACCGGAAGATGAGGACATCACTCCCGACTCTCCGATACACATAGCCGAAGACCAAGGATCTTCCTTGGCACGATGGCTCACCAACGGCAAGACCAAGTGGTCCACCTCGCGATGGCTTAACTGCCAAGACCAAGGATCCTCCTTGGCCTGATGGCATACTCAACTGCCAAGACCAAGGATTTTCCTTGGCCTGATGGCTTAACACTGCCAAGACCAAGGATCCTCCTTGGCCTGATGGCATACTCAACTGCCAAGACCAAGGATTTTCCTTGGCCTGATGGCTTAACACAGCCAAGACCAAGGATCCTCCTTGGCCTGATGGCATACTCAACTGCCAAGACCAAGGATTTTCCTCGGCCTGATGGCTTAACACAGCCAAGACCAAGGGACCACCTCGCCTCGATGGCTTAACACATCCCGTCAAGGGTCCACCTCGACTCAGATACCAAGCAGCCAAGACCAAGGAACCTCCTTGGCCTGATGGCTTACAACACTTCCAGTCAAGGGTCCACCTTGACTTAGGAGACTAACAGCCAAGACCGAGGACTTTCCTCGGCCTAACGGCTTGATAAACCTCCTACCATGAATCTACTCTGATTCAGGATTACAACATTCAAAGCCGAGGAAAACTTCCTCAGCCCAAATGAAGTACGAGTATAGCTACAGCCGAGGAATCTTTCCTCGGCCTAACCACTTGCTCCACAAGGAACAAGGGACCTTCCTCGGATCCCACCTTCCTAAGGCTAATGCTTGCATAGCATACCAAAATATAACCAAGTTAGTGAAGTGACAAGAATCATGACAAAGGATTTTTCATTGATATTCAAATGGAATTACAGATCCTATTGTCTATTACAAAAAGCAGAAAAGGAAAAACTATCCTAAGACTGCTGAGCATCATCAAAAGGCTCTTCAAGCCAGCTGGTAGTAATGGAGCCAGGAGGAGGAAGGGTCGTTTGATGAGCTTGGGCATTAGTTTCCTCGGCCCTTCCCCCTACCTCGGCTTCCCTGGCCTCAGGCTCTTCCTCGTCCTGGATCGCCTCCACCAAGTCTTTGATGTTGCCGGGATAACAGGATGGCCTCCACACTTCCCTGCATGCTTGAGCATCCTTGGCGCTATCAATTCCAAGTTGCTTGCGAGAGAAGGGGACCAAGTGATGGAGAGCCCTAACTTCCTCACCGTATTGGTCCCGCATATTAGCATGGCTATCTTGTTGATGTCTAGGCCGGTGGAGGGATCAGCCAATATACTCCTAGCAAGATGAAGGTATCCATCTTCGAACATGGTGGCCGTTTGCTCGTCCACGGCATCCTGGAAGGCCGAGCTAGATACCACGGCATCCTTGAACGCCGGGCTCTCCTTGAAGCGCACCACAGCCTCATTCTCCTTGGCGGGAAGGGAGGCCTCCAATCCTCGGTATTTGGCCTCGGCTTCTTCGACCTTTGCACTGGCTTCGGACTTATCCGTTAATGCCTTGGCCGCCTCCTCCCCTTTTAGCCGGAGATCTTCCTCGGCTTTGGCCTTCTCTTCCTCGGCTCTTTTTACCTCGGCCTCCACTTTGGCCTTGGATGCCTCAAGCTCAGCATCCTTGGCCTTCAGAAGTTTGACCAAGGAAGTCTTGTCAGTATCACTCTTTGCTTGGGCAGCCTTGGCTTCATTCAGGCGCCTGGCCTTCTTTTTGGCTAGCACGTTCTCATATGCCGTGACAGAAGCCAACTGAAAGAAGAATTAATATTAGAAGTGCAAACAAGTGTAAAACAGATCTCACAATCAATGATCAAATGAAAGAACTGTTACCTCGGCAAGTAAGAGCCCCTTGCGGCAGAGCAAGGTATCGTCGCTGGGAGCCTCTCTGACAAGAGCATCATAGGCGTCCTCATCCATTGCTCTCTGAATTGGAGCTCGACCTAATCTCACCAAAGGTCCCTCCCTAATTTGCAAAGGAAGACCCCTGAGACGAGGAATGTCGAGGGCCATGCTCTTAGCTAGCTCATCGGCCTGCTCAACAGTTTGGATGTCCTTGATAGCCAAGGTTGGAGGAGGTGAAGGATTGGGGGCCCCACCAACGCTTGCCCGCTTGGATACCGGCTCCTCGGCACTGGAAATTTGAGGCCTTTTGGAGCCAGATTTCCTTTGAACAAGGCCGGTTTCTTCGGCCACTGCTTCCTCGGCCTCAGTAGGAGGGTTAGGCATATCACCAACCATGGGTTCAGCCCGTTCCTCGGATGCTGCGTCCTCGGAATTTACATCCTGGTGAAGTTTGAGGGGAAGGGGTTTGTCACCCTGAACCCCCAAGACCAAATTACGAGCATTGGCCTCATCCTTCCTTTCCATCAGAGCAGATTTCTTGCTCAGCTTTCTCTTTCGCCTGATCAGCTCCTGGGGACTTAGTCTCTCCATTGCAAGGGCGGCTTCTTCCTCGGCGGTTAAATCTGTAAAGACAAGGAAGAAATGGTCAAGTACGAGCAAGAAAATTCAAGGTCAAGTACGAGCAAAATAATCTGACGCAAAAATTACAAGTGTCCAAGATAAAAGTTTACGTCCAACAATGTTAGGTGCTCCAATACATTGATCACGGGGACGCTCATCATGGCACCTAATACAATCCTCGTGGAATACGAAGCCTGGATGTACCGTCCAATCATTGAAGCGACGTCCTCTTTTAACATTGACGAGGGGAGCCACCCCGTCCTCGTTCCCCGGCATCAGTCCTGCCTGGATATAGAAATGATCCGAGGATTCAACTTGCTTCCAATCCAGGACCCCTACCCTGGCAAACTCTTCCAGACGCTTGATCAAATCTTTGGTCCACCCATATTGTTGGACGGCAAAGGAAGATGTTGGATCATCACAAGGAGACTGGAACTCCCAACCTTGGCGGCTCTCAACTCGGATAACGTGGTTCTCCCAGCCTGGAACTTTGCTGGACATGGGAAGAAGCAACTTAGGTTTCCTATTGGCACTCCTAATAACTACAAGCCATTGTTCCTTGATAACTTGGACAATGTAGAAGTGACGGAAGGCTCCCATGGTCGGCTTATAGCCTAAACTACGGCGAGAGGATGATGAAGCTAACCGTAACCCTAGTACCATTGGCTCTAGCATGGCCGCACCGCCTTTACATCATCCAAAACTCACAAATGAAGGGGTCTAGGGAAGACGAAGTCCCTGTTGAAGCTGTTTGAAATAAAAGTGGACATAGTCTTGGTTATAGTAGAAGGCCGTCTCTTCTTTTTAAGTCTTCGGCTCAATCTTGCCCATATAAGTTAATTTATACTCGCCGCGGTTCACTTTGTACTTGGTATGCGGTCTCTCAATCATGGGATCCCAGGCTTTGGTGCCTTCTCGATTTGCTTTCCTCATTTTCTTCTGTAACGCCCGAGCCCAGAAGAGTCGGAACGCTCAGCTATCTGATTTGACGGACTATCCCCACAAACCACCACCTGAGTCTTTCCAAAGACGTGTTGTCCTCACTTACGTGCTCACCGAGAAAGCTTCCTCTAAAGTCACCCATCCTAGAATTTCCCCGTGTCAAGCACGCTTAACCTTGGAGTCCTTATAGGATGAGCTCAGAAAGAAGATGCATCTTGGTGATATGAGTAGCACTAATCAAATCATATCAAACATATCGAGCACACACATTTTTGGGCGCCACAATCTCCCCCAGCTTAGGATCCTTGCGGAGTCCCCGCAAGGCCTACTGAAACCCGGGCAGTGTGGATCCAAGAGGGGCTCGTGCATTTGGATTCAAGGTGACTCCACCGACTCTCGGTGTGCACTTTGTTCCGCACAACACTTTGCTCCACACTTCCGGCCGGGTCCTGCTCTGATACCATTTGTAACGCCCCGAGCCCGAAGACCGGGTCGGAACGCTATCTGATTTGACGGACTATCCCCACAAACCACCACAAGTCTTTCCCGGCCACGTGTTGTCACTTACGTGCTCACCGAGAAACTTTCCAGGTGGGTCACCCATCCTAGAATTTCCCCAGGTCAAGCACGCTTAACCTTGGAGTCCTTATAGGATGAGCTTCCGAAAAGAAGATGCATCTTGGTGATATGAGTAGCACTAATCAAATCATATCAAACATATCAGGCACACACATTTTTGGGGGCGCCACATGCTCCTCGGCCTCCTCTTCTTCGGGTAAGGCGGGCATCAGCTTGCGCACCTTCAACGAAGGCGTTAACTATCTGAGTAGACGAGGAGGGCTCTCCTTCTCTTCCCGTCATATCTGCATAAAGACGAGGAGACAACATTATTTACCTCGTCAATGGGTGATTAAATGACGGGAAGGAAGATTCCCCTCCTCGTCATTCCATAAGGCCGAGGAAGGAAAGATTTCCTTCCTCGTCATTTCATAAGGCCGAGGAGGGGGCCGTACCTCTCGGTACGCTCACGCATTTCGCGATTGGAGGCCGGGTAGAAACGGTTCGATGTGCTCCACCATCTCACTCTATCCTCAAAAACTATGATGTTGGGAGAACCAGACTCAATCCTATCTATTCTTGTGGAGTCCAGGTATTGAATGAATAAACGGGATCGGCCATAACCCCTCAACCGCTTGCTTATATCATCCAAGTTCGGCATCAACCATGGACCCCTTTCTCGTCGATAAACCCTCGGATTGCAGTATGATATCCATAACGGAATCGGGGGGAATGGTCCCAAGAACGAGCCATTTCTAAGGGGAATCAAAGATTAAAGGGGAAGTTCATTCAATATTCGAAGAAGTTTAACAAAATACAAAGAAAATCAAAAATTTGAAATTTTGAGAGTTTGAAACAAAAATTCGTGAAGAAAAGATTGAATCTTCAATAATGGCGGTTCATGTTCTTGATTCACATATGATTTCTCCTAACAACCCTAGAAGACGCTAAAGCGGGAAGGGAGTTCGTGAGAAGGGAAGAAAATCATACCCGAGTTTGCAAGAAAGAACGAAATCGGTCACGCGTAAAACAACTTCGCGGAAAAATGAAGCTCGCGGGAAGCGAGTTCAAAGATCGCTGATGTTTTCGCCGGTGAATTCTTGCCAAAATACTTTCAAATGCTTGAGGTTTGTAAAGAGTAAAATGAAGAGGGTTTTAGTTTTTATACCTCCTCAAATCGGGTCGACCCATGGGTAAAGCATAAATTCGGGTGAGGCGCCCCAAGAATTAAATGCTAATTACAGTTATCAAGGCGTGACAAGATCGGGGGCCCAGGTCATCATCGAGAATAGCAACCGTCGGTTACCCACAACCAAGGACACGCGTCAAACCCGTTCGTATTCCATGTGCCGATCTTGGGGCCGACTTTCTACTCGTCCTAAGCCAAGCTAGAAAGTCGGGGGGACCGAACGGTATAAACCGAAGCTACGAACACGGGCTTGCCCGAACTTGGGCCCAGCTATATTGGGCAGTGGATATTGTCTAATTATGAAGTATTAGGGCCGAGTAAGATCTTCCTCGTATGCCGAGGAACATTTATCTCGGCCTTATGTCATCATTCTTGGGCCGTCATGTCGGAGTTACCGAGGAGAGAAAAGTTATTTGCTCGGCATATATCCAAGTGACGAGGAAAGAAAATCATTCTCCCCGGCATGTCTCCGTGTCGGCCAATTACCAAATGACGAGGAAGCAAAATCATTTTCCTCGGCCTATCTGCCAAAGGCCGAGGAAAATCATTTGCCTTCCTCGGCGTTCCGGCTAGCAGTTACAATCCTTATTCAACGAGGATTATACAGCCATTGTAACGACCCTAACCCTAGGCACTAATTTAACTTCATATTATGTGCTTTTAATATTATCGTTAATATTGTGTGTTCATTTTATATCTTTAAATTTCTTATATTAGGATAAAATGATAAGAAAATAAATAATGTTCTAGGGGAAAAATAATAATTGGAAATAAATAAAGTAATAGAATGTAGTAGTAATAAATGGACAAATAAAATGTTGTTGATTGAGAGAATTATTTTAATTTATGAAAGAATTGTTATGGGGAATTTTTGTGTGGGGGACAAATTCCCCCAAAACCCTCCCTCTTGGCCGGCCCCCCCCCTTTCCCCCTTTACCATTTATTTACTCCCTCTCCCTCCATCATCCTCCTTCTTCATCTTCTTCCTCCTCCCTTTCTCTCTAAAACTTTCCATGGAAACCATTGTTGGAGCTTCACCTTCCAAGGCCCCTCCCAAGATCAATCTTTCACCATTTTTAGATCCGGGAGCACTTTTGGAATCGGGAGACCAAGAGGAATTCATCAAGCCAAAGAAATCCATGATCCATCTCCCATTTTGAAGTGAGTTATTATGACCCTTCCCTTCTATGAATGCTCATGAATTTGCTAATGTTATTCTTGTGATGATAATGGTTGTCTATTGCTTTAGACCACTTTTTGGACTTGAGAATGTGATAAATGACATAGAATGATGTTATGGTCCTTAGGGGTTGATTTGATTCTAAGAAATGGGTGAAATTAGTTTAGAAGATTTAATTTGGAATGTGTTATTAAAATGGGTCAAGAAGGTAAGCAAATGGGTTAATTAAATTATGGAAATTATACTTGGAAAGTGATAGTGAAAAGGGTAAATGATATAAGATTTAATCATTTCTGGATTACATGGATTAGGATGAGAATTGTTATGACTTCCCTTCTACTATTTGTTCATATTCTTCTTAAATGTCTCCTTGTTCTTAGGATGCTTGATTCATGCTTTGGGAATTTTATGGGAAGTTGAATGAGTAGAAAAGGAAATATGATGGATTTAATGTTCTTAGGAGATAATCTAGAGGATTTGATTTGGGTGTAATGTGAAATGATCCATGATCTAGGGTTCCTTGATGTTGGGTTAGATGAGTTAGAAGGAACTTTGGCAATCTAGGAAATCCTTTGGTTGTTCTTGAATTTAGAGTAGAAGGAAATTTGGAAAGGAAGAGAAAATGGTAAGAAAATGACTTAAAGAAATCTGGAAATTTTGGTCCAGGCACTTGAGCGGTCGCCCAAGGGGGCGTGAGCGGCCGCCCAAGTGTCCAGCAATTTGGTGTGCATTAGAAAGCCTCTTGGGCGGTCGCCCAAGAGGAGGTGGGCGGTCGCCCAAGCCTTCAGCAATTTAACTTTGAATCTGAACCAGAATTTATTTAGCAACCTTATTTGAACACTTATAGATTGTGGCTTCCACGTGGTAAATTGAACTTGAACCTTCATAGAGGCCTGGTATTATTGTGCAATGACCTTGTAAGATGGATTGATGATACTTCTTTGCCTTACTTGAGTTCATATACATTGTTTATATTGTGCATAGTGCGTTGATTTATTGTTGCACTATGATATTGGTTGGACATGAGTATATTTACCATGTTGATATATTGTTATCCCTTTTTGTGGATTGTATTCAAGTATCTATTATGTGCTTGAAAATGTTGAATACTTGTTATAGTATTTCTGTCGTTATGATATTGTTGTAGGATTCCCTACTTTGGAATTCCTAAACTGTACATGTTGATACAAAGATTTATAATAGTTGTGCTAAGCATATGTTGAATACTTGATATAGTATTGCTATCTTCATGATATGTTGTTGTGGTATGTATCCCTACTTTGGATCATACAATGTTTGGTTAAGCAAGTATGTTATTACCGTGCTTAGTTATGTAAATCCAAATTTGGTATTGATTTATTTGTTTGTTGGACAATGTATGGAATTATAATGGCATCGAGCCAAGTTCATTATAATTCATACATTGGTAACCCAATTGTCCCCCTTGTGTGGGATTTGTGGGCTAGCATCTCCTTTTGAGGTAGATGGTCTAGTTTCACCGGGGATATGACGTGTGTCGAGAATCCCTATGGTACCGTTATTGTTCATGGTTAGGAACCGCTTCTTCAACTATTCTTCTTTGCTCGGCTGTGTATATCCTTTTGGAGATGAAACCTTGGCTCAGTATCCTTCTAAGTGTTACTTTATCGTACTTATGTGTTGTGATATATTCATGCTGAGATGGTCGTTGTTTCCAACCGGTATGGGACGGTTGGCGGCAGGGAGCCTCTCGGGTTATGTGGATATGTCTTTTGATGTGTTGCATCTTATATGGCATATTCTTTGCATTCATAATAGCTCATTGAGATTTATTCTCACCCCTCTCCCTTTCTTGTTTTAGATTCCGAGACGGATGGACCGGCCAAGTAAGGACGGTGAGGAGTTGGAGGTTATATTTTGGGAATTGTTGGGTTTGATTAGATTGGTATAGAAAGTGTACTTTAGTATAAATCATTTACGGGAATTGTATTATTAAATCTTCATTTATTGTTATAACCAATGTCTTTTTGTAACTAAACAGTTTCGTACTTTCTAAGTTAGTCAACTATTTCTCCATTGTGAAAAGGTGTAGACTTATTTTGAAAATGGTTATAATACTTATATTTATTTTGGAAGTTTAAATAAAGATTTTAAAAGTTTTTGATATTTGGGTCAATTTGAGGATACTCCAGCTTGGGACACGTGTAGGTTCCGGGTTGGGGTCCTCACAGCCATGATCCAATCAGGATTACAATTACCAACATCAATTCAAGTCAAACAATGACTCCTAAACAGATATAATTCTTTGAGGATTATATCTTATCTCTTTACAAGTTCATTCCAACATGGATTCCATCAATCCATTCCTATAAATACAAGCCCCATGGCTCATTATTCGGTACGTTACTTTTTACATTGGAGAAACTCTGTCCATTTGATTTCTCTAATATCAACCGTGAACTTACTCTCACGCCGGAGGGCCTTTAGCCGGATCCGTCCCGGCTTAGTTTACGTGTTTTTTCTTATTTTCAGGCCTTGCAACCGCCGGAGCATTCAACGCTTGGATCTGGGCTGTTTTGACGATTTTGGCATCATCAGCTTCCATCTCCGATATTATACACTCCCATATCATGTCCTCCATACAAGTAATCATCTCCATCAAACCTCTCCACGTAATCGTCCGTAAAATATATCGAATTTACATCACACCCTTCAATCCCCATCTTCGAACTCGAAACTGCAATCGAAAGATTCCGACCCAAGAACATCACACGATTTCCAATCGTCTCCACTTCCTCCCACGCAAACGTTTCCCAATTCATGTCAAGAACTATGAACTTCACAGTTCTATAGGGCAACACACGATCGTCCACGTCAGCTTCGTGAACCGGGACCCCATCTTCTCGCACATACTCACCTACAAACCTCATAACAAGCAAAGTTTGCTCGTTCAACAACAACAACAACAACAACAACAACAACAACAAAGCCTTAGTCCCAAAATAATTTGGGGTCGGCTAACATGAATTCTCATATGTTATCGTGAAAAAAAATAAATAAAAAATTAAATTAAATTAAATTAAATTAAATTAAAAAATAAAAAAAAAAAAAAAAAAATCAAAAAAATCAAAAAAAAAAATCAAAAAAAAATCAAAAAATCAAAAAAAATAAAAAAAAAATCAACCCCCCACATGGATTTTTGCCCTCCACTCCGGCCTCTTCAACACCATACTTTCATCCCCTCCAAGTAAATTCATATCATTTTCAATTACTCTAATCCAAGTTTGTTTGGGTCTTCCCCTACCCCTTGCCATTTTATCATTTCTCCACTGTTAGGCCTCCTAACCTAGGTGCATCACTCGGTCTCCTTCTCACATGTCCAAACCACCGTAGACGATTTTCCCTCATTTTATCCTCAATGGGCGCAACTCCTACTTTACCTCTCGATCACCTCATTCCCCAACCGATCCTTTCTTGTATGACCGCACATCCATCGAAGCATACGCATCTCCGCCACATTCATCTTATGCACGTGACAACTGTTTCACGGCCCAACATTCGGTGCCGTAAAGCAATGCCCGGCCTAATTGCCGTGCGGTAGAATTTTCCCTTTAATCTATTGGGCATGCCGCGATCACATAGAAACCCCGTAGCACTCTTCCACTTCAACCAACTGCTTTAATCCTATGAGCCACATCTCCATCTAATTCTCCATCCTTTTGGATAATGGATCCAAGATAGCGAAAAACTCGAAGCTTGGATAATATTTCCATCAAATGTGACCGCCCCTGCCTCCCTACTTCCAACTACGCTAAACTTACACTCCAAATATTCGGTCTTGCTTCGCTAATCGAAAACCTCGAGATTCCAAAGTGTGTCTCCACAACTCCAATTTACTTTCAACACCCTCTCTTGTCTCATCAATCGGCCTGATATCATCTGCGAACAAAGCATACACTTTGGTATATCATCTTGGGTGGACCTCGTCAATTCGTCCATTATCAAAGCAAAAAGAAAGGGGCTAAGTGCGGAACCTTGATGCACTCCAATCTTTATAGGGAACTCTTCATCTTTCCAACACTAGTACGTACACAAGTACTAACTCCATTATACATGTCCTTGATAATATCAATATATTTCTTTGAAACACCCTTCTATGCTAATGCCCACCAAAGTACCTCTCTTGGCACTTTATCATATGCCTTCTCCAAATCAATGAAAACCATATGCAAATCTTTCTTTTGATCCCGATATTTCTCCATGGTTTGTCTCATAAGATATATTGCCTCCATAGTCGATCTTCCGGCATAAACCCAAATTGGTTATCCGAAATATCCACAATTTTTCTCGGCCTTTGTGCAATCACTCTTTCCCAAAGTTTCATAGTATGGCTCATTAGTTTGATCCCCGATAGTTGGCACAATCTTGGACATCACCTTTATTCTTATACAAAGGGATCGAGTACTCTTCCGCCACTCCAATGGCATTGTGTTAACTCTCCATATCTTGTTAAATAAGCGTTGTTAACCAATCTACTCCCCTCTCCCGAAACATCTCCAAACCTCAATTGGTATACCATCCGGTCAACGGCTTTCTTCAATCTCATCTTTTTCATTGCCATTTCCACTTCACTCTTTCGAATTCTCCGCATAAAATCTCGATTAACCATACTCGAAGAGATATTTAAATCTCCAACATCCTGCTCTTGACCGCCATTGAACAAGTTATCAAAGTACGAACTCCATCTATCTTTTATCTCTTTATCCCCGACTAAAACTCTTTGGTCTACATCCTTCACACATTTAACCGTCCCAATATCTCGTGTTCTCCTATCCCTCATACGAGCGATTACGTAGATGTCCTTTTCCCCTTCTTTTGTATCCAACTTATCATAAAGTTTCGATTCACCTTTGCTCTTGCGTCTCTTCTTGCTTTCTTAGCATCTCTTCTAGCTTCCTTATACTTCTCATAGTTCTCGTCGCTCCTACATTTCCCCAATAATTTGTAGCATTCTCGCTTGCCCTTTATTGCTTGTTTTACTTCCTCGTTCCACCATGATGTGTCCTTACTTGGTGGCCCATTTCCTCTAGATTCTCCAAGGACTTCTTTCGCCACCTCCTTTATGGTATGTACCATCTTAGTCCAAGTCAAATCTATATCCATATCCTCCATATTATCCGCCCAAATACCGGTATCAACAATCTTAGTTACAAATTTCGGTTAATTTTCCCCTTGAAGTCTCCACCACTTGATTCTAGGGTCTACACCGTGATTTTCTCTTCCTCGAAATTCTCTTACTTCGAAAATCAAGTACCACTAGTCTATGTTGAGTTCTTTGTGCTCTCACCGGAACAACCTCGCAATCGCGTATAACTCTTTCTACAAGTATTTCTTACTAAGAAGAAGTCAATCCGACTCGCATTACCTCCACTCCTATAGGACACCAAGTGAGATTCTCTCTTCTTGAACCAAGTGTTCATTATACTCAAGTCATATGCCAACGCAAAGTCCAGGATACTATTTCTGCTTCATTCCTCTCTCCAAACCAAAACCTCCTGTATGCTCTCAAAGCCATATCGACTAGACCCACATGCACCGTTCGGATCACCACCAATCACTAATTTCTCACCACTAGGTACTCGTTGCACTACCTCCTCCAAATCTTTCCGTAATACTTGTTTAATAGATGCATCCAACCCTACTTGTGGTGCGTAAAGGCGGAAATAATAGTTATAATCTCATCACGTATCACCGTTAAATGCCCATAATTCGATCACTCTTCCCGTACACTTTCACCACATCATTAATATACTCCTTATCAATAATGATACCCACTCCATTTCTACCCTTATCCTTTTTCGAGTACCAAAGCTTAAAACCCCAAGGCGATATTTCTTTTGCTTTCTCTCCAACCCACTTAGTTTCCTGTAAACACATTATGTGAATCTTCCTCCTCCTCATAACTTCCACCACCTCTCGCCGATCTCCCCGTCAATGATCCAATGTTCCAAGTTCCAAAGCGCATCCCACTACCCTTACACCTACCACTGACTAGCTTCTTTACCCGCGCACTCGTCCCGCAATGCGGGAACCCTTGCATATTTGACACCACCCCGAAGAGATGGCGCGTCGCTCCTGGGCGACGACCTAGCAACCTTGCAGATACTTATCACTACACACCTGTGTCTTTGAAGTGTAGCGCACCCTTGCATATTTGACACCACCCCGGGCGAAGAGATGGCGCGTCGCTTCAAGGGCGACGACCTAGCAACTCAGACCTTTGCATACTTATCACTACACCCAAGTCTTTGAAGTGTAGCGCGTCGCGAGGAAACGCCCAACGATATTCATAATCCGATTCATGTCATGTTAATGTGACAAAATTTTACGCATTTTGTCACATGCCTACCGCAACCCGCCCTTTATCCCGACTTGGGACAGTAAGGATAAATCTCGTGGGTTTCAAAGTTTGCTCGTTCGAGATAAGAAAATACATTCGAGCATGTCTGGCAAACATCTTGATGCGCCACGTAAAATGTGTTGCACTAACCGACCGGGGTAACGCAATCGGGCGACGGACCGGAAAACACGCTCCACGAGGTCCTAAATAATGTGGGACCTACAAGAGAAAACACCGTTAGGGCGGGGGGATTTTCCCCCCGAAAACCCTCCGGCGTGAGAATCATTAATCCGGCACATAACATTTATCACAATTTATAGAGAGAGAGAGAGAGGAGAGAGAAGCTCTCAAAATACACACATACCTCTAAAATGAATGGGGGGAGTATTTATATAAAATCCATGCCAAAGATGACATCACCATTGACATCATCATCCACATTATTTTCATTTGCCACGTGTCACGCCTGCAATGGAGGGGAGTCTAACAAAAGACTACAACATTTAACATTCAATATATACTATAAATTATGCGCCATGCGACATACAACATACGAGAACCAAGCCATATGCGGGAATCGATCCATAACCGCATAAACATAATCCTTGGCCTAAACCATCACCACAACATTAACATGCGACATACAATATACGGCATGTAACCATTATAACATTAATATCATACATTATGAGTCATGCGACCTACGATATGCGACATGACACATCGACAACCAACACCCGTCATACGGGAACCTCCATCCGAGCATGCGGGAACGACATCCGTCATGCGGGAACCAATATGCGGTATATAATATATGATATGCTGCGCCAAGCCATTGGTGGGAACCAGACCGTAACCACAACAATAAGCATAACCTTGGCTAGCATCGTAATCATAAAGCACTCACTATGCAAAGATATAACGCACAACATCTAATACGCGGCATACGAAATATAACACATAATATGCGACATCGATCACAACACATATAGTATGCGGCATATAGAATATAACACTAAACCAAACCATAATTATAACTTTGGCTATATTTTCATAAAATGTGGACCCCTATATACCATAAAAATAGGGCCCCTATCTCGATAAAATAGGGCCCCCAACGACCATATACTCGGGTGAGGCAGCATATTTAACGGGAATAATATTTTCGCCATTTAACGGGGAATAATATTTCGCCATGGTAGCATCACATCTCTCATTGAGTTCCATGTTTCAGCAGTCTTTTGGTTATAAGAAACCTCAATATTATCAACTTTCTTAGGAGGAAAATGGATATAATCCCACACCTCAATATAGCCTCGTTCCCCTAAGGCGCAGAAATACTTGCCGTGACACATTATATCGCAAACGGGTGTAGCGCCCGAACAAAACCATCCTTCTTCTCCTTTCTTGAAAAATGCTATCTTATCGGAGCGAAGACCATACAAAACAAACACCGTAAAGTCTTTTTCCAAATGCGGGTTTCCTGACAGCACCGCCTTCTGGATTATTGCCGGGTCAAACTTTATAGTAGGGAGATGAATTTGCTCGCCCGTGAATGTGCAGAGTACGAAGGGGGATGTTTTGTCCTTTAAAAGGATCAACCACCCGTGCGATGAACCGATGCACTTGTTGTTTCTGAACTCTTGATCGATAATATTTCTTTCTTGTGGCCACCGGGAAAGTGATTGGATATGATTTTCGACACCCAGAGTGAAAGAATACTTGCCATCTTCCACACTAGGAACTAGCATGATCATCGCCATTGTCAAATGGTCGTATGAAGAAGTGAATACAAACTTGTGTTTAGGACAACGTAAAACCACCCCTTTGGTCTCTATATTTATAGGTTTGTGTAATGGTAAAAATGACATTTTCCACCCTCAAGGTTTAGTGAAATTCCATTTTACATCGCATTTGTTCTTTAAGATTATGATTACCCCTTATATCGCAAATTCCGTCAATAAATGTCTCAACTAAGTCAACGGTTTTTAGTGCATGGTTGAAGCAAAAATAAAACGTGCTTCTCAAAGGAATCCGATAACAGTTAATTAATCTCATTAGTTAAGTGTATGATACAAACCAACTTAAAAAAAAAAAAAAAAAAAGCGAGGGTTTTGGTTTTTATATCTGTTTTAAATGATCATGGCTCTAACTCACTTGGCAGAAAAGCTCACATTTGTTGACATAAATCTTAAGAAATGGGAGTTAATTGTAGTAATGCAAAAAATAGGGGAGGCAAATGAAATTATCTAAATAACTGAGGTCGGCAAGTGTCAACATAGCAAAACATGAAAAATGGCGCCTGTTCCTTATACGGGGAGGAGTAGCGACTGTTGGAGGCAGATCAGTCCCGCGCTTAACATAACACCCTTTACACAATTCTAAGAAGATTGACAAGACACTGCAAAACTTATTAGGGTAGAAAGTGAGTACTCTTCCGTCCCCACTCGAATTAAAACATTTTATCATTTGGATATCCCACTCGAAATAGGACAATCTCAAAAATAAAATGTTTTATTTAATAGAATTCACTTTCACACTCGCAACAACTTTTCATTTATTATTCTCCACCCCACTTTTCATACTCGCAACACCCGATCCACTAATAACACTTTTCCTTAATCCCCGTGCTTAAACAAAAATCCTATTTCGAGCGGGGGGAGGGAGTATACAAGTTCAATCAAGTGTCTCTATACCTCTGGCAAAAAAATCTCTAATTACCAAGATGAAATCAGATTCTTAAATTGAGTTCAACGTGGTAATAGTGCTATGAACTTCTATTAATGAAATGGGGAAGAGTTACAAAATCTGTAGTATCATGATTTTTTTTTTCTTAAAATGAATTAAACAAATAAGGGAAACTGAGTGAAAATGAGAAAAAGAAAGAAAATATAAGGCTTAAACAGCTACCAAAGAATCAGAGGGAAAGGCCGTGAATCTAGAAATCTATACTGTTCTGCTTATCTGGAGGGGCGACCAACTGCCACAAAGAACGATATGATGGAATGTTTGCAACTTCCACTCCCAGAGCAGAGAGGTTCCGCCCGTATTCCTAGTCAATATTAAGAAAAGTCAAACACTACTAAATCATTCCATGATGTGAATGCAGACTGGAAAGTTTGTGAATAAAATTTTGGTTGATAAAATCATAAGCCCTCCGTCCCCTTTATATTGGTCACATTAGACTTTTATGGTCAACACAAGTTAACTTTGATCAATCATTATTATCAATCTAATCATCCTAATGAATTTCTAAAAATGTTATTATAAATCACTAAATGATAAACCCATAACATTTTTTAGAATTTTATTAAGGATGATTAGATTGACATTACTATTTGGTCAAAGTTCACTTGTGTTGACAATAAAGTCAGATGTGCCTAATATAATTGGTACGGAGGGAGTAAAAGGAGCAGGAAGAGCGTTTTATATGAAAAAGTACCTTAATGTCGAGGAATAGTTGCATGCAGAAAATCTCAGTTTCGGGGGATGCTATTATTTTCTGCTCTGTTTGCTCCAGCTCGCCTTTGGGCACCCAGCCGTATTCTCTGAAGTGAAGTCTCTGTTTTCCTAGCATGGTCAAGTTGTTCGGCAGCTACCTGATGATAACGATCAGTAATGCCAATAGCTGTCCCTTGTATAAGTTCGTCTCTGGTTTCACCCGTTAAGTATTTAGAAGCTTGCTCACCATCCAAGAAAACCTGTAATTAAAACTATGTTTAAGAAATCTGTACATGTAGAAACCAGTTCACATCTAAAAATGTCAGACATGGAAATAACCCACCCACCTACCCGAACCAAATAAAAACAATTCTCCCTCCGTCCTATAACGATGTTCCTAATTGCCATATTTGTTTGTTCCATAAAGATAATCCCATTTCTTGTACCAAAAAAAAAAAAAGAAGAAGATAATCCCATTTCCAAAATTGTTAGGTTAGAATCATTGAACTTCCACAATTGCCAACCAATGAAAGAGGAGAGGATGAGAGCCCGCAAGGAAGAAGAGGGAGTAGTGGAGTAATAAGTGAACCTCATTGAGGTTGGTGATGGAAAAGAATATAGGTTGTTAAAAAGTTTGAATAGTCAAATGGGACTATCTTTTATGGGACGGAGGGAGTAAATAATAACCAGGCAGAGGAATGAAAAAGAATATCACAGTTACCAATTGGACAAGATACCAAACTGATGTGACTGGATCAAGAGCATATCGGCAATAAAGGAAGACAGAAGCATTATATGATCGGTGAGAGGAGAATGAAAATTTTAAATGCATACCCTTAAAGGCCGTAAAGTCCTGAGACATAGTGTGAATGCCTATCAGGAAGAGCTTTCTTGGTGAACTTGAATGCCTGAATTACTCCCTTCAGTTGCCTCACGTCCTGCAATAATTTTGCACATGATTGAACAATATTCATCAGTAATAAGTGATAGCTTCGAAAATAGATGAAAAATAAAACAAGCTAATATATCAGATATTTAAAATACACACACAGAAATCCAACTTTTAAAATAAAAGGAATCAACTATTTGATAATCATTTACTATAAAACCATCAACCTGGCATTTCAACATACCTCCACAGACTTCTCAACTAGTGTTTCGATAATTGAATTCATCACTCTATTTACAAGATCTTTCAGGGATTTCCCACCCTGTAAAATACTTTCTTTAACAAGATTTAACACTTCATTGGAGCATGAGTTAAGAAGCTCAAGCACATGTCCAAGAAAACCACCACAAACCTCCGTTGACAAATGATTTAGATCATTGATCACCTGCAAAGAGAAGCTTTCATCAATACCTTTACATACACACATATAGAAAGATTCCATATCCTTTGCATAGGTATTATATATATATATATTAAGCCGTACCCATATCCTATATTTTTAGATTTTGAAGTATCGTCATACCCGCGTCATATCACACCCATACCTCGTCCCGTATCGGTGCTTCATATGGCCATACCAAACAGAGAACGATACCTTTACAACTATAGCCATGCAGTTTTCCAAAGTTGTGTCAATCAATTAGGAGTTAAAAGTTTGAGCAGATTGTTTACCCTTCATGTTAAATGCTTTGCGTGCAGATATAATAGTTTGGTATTTAACAGCACAAAAAATCTTTAGGGGTAACATTGAAGTTACAAAAAAAGTCACAAAATTTGGTTTACAAAATGATGTGTCATAATTGTGTTGGTGCTTTAAATTAGAGGGTGGCGGGTCCACAATCGATGCAACCAATAAAATAACGCCACCTCATTTTGAATCCATTTTTTTGTAAACTTATTTTGTGCCCCTACCATTGCCCAAATCCTTACAACCAAGTTCTTCAATCTTGAATACTTTTGTTTTTTGTTGAGTGCCACCAAATACCATGCATTGTTGTAAGGTGAAACTACGTAATGATTTGAGTTGAAGTTATACTCAATTCCCCTCCCCCCCCCAAATAATAATAATAATAATAATAATAATAATAATAATAATAATAATAATAATAATAATAATAGGAAAAATTGCAAATAAAATCACTGAACTATTCACTTTTTTTGGGTTTCACCACTAAATTGATTTTTTTTGCATAAAACACATTGAACAATTTTATTTTTGCATACAACACATTAAATTCATTTATTTTTGCATCCATAGTCACTATCACAAACGGGGTTACTTTTTTCCCGTTACATAATCATGTGCAGCACATGTGATCATATTTAAAGGGGTATTTCGGTAGTTCACTCTCCATTAACTTTTTGTGGGTTTAAATTGTTGTAAATTGGTCCCTGGCTTATTAATCTTTTCACATGTCACTAATCTTCTTTTATTTTTCACTTTAGCTATTCATATTTACTTTTGTTTTCAATTATGTCATCTTTCCCATTAAATATATCACCAACACCCACCCCTCACCACCATATCACCACACCAAAAGACGTCATTCTAAATTTGTTTAAAACCCAAAAAATCAAAACAACAAAAATATCAAACATTTCAAAATCAAACCAAAAAATTAAAAAAAAAAATTTGAACAAATTAACACTCTAGATCAAAACCCACCTCAAGAAAAATAAAAACAAATCCAAAAATTATGCAGTGCAAAGAATAAAACGATAAAACAAATTGAGACATTTGGAGATGAAATCGGGTAGGAAAATATTCGGGTCTCCTAAATTTCATCAAAATGAGAGAAGATTTGTTCTTGAAATGGGGAAAATGGGGAATGACGTTGATTTTAAGAGCTAGGGTGAGAATGGGATGGAGCTGAATTTGAAAAAAGTAGAAAAAGAGAGAATAGAAGAGAAAAAATGAAGAGAAGAATGAAGAGAAGAAAGCAATTGGTGTTGCAGTCGGCCGGAGGAGTAGTTGTGCCTAGAGGGATTAGGATGACGACCGGGCGAGGGAGTTTTGTGAGTGGGCGGGCAAGGTGGTTGGCAGCCGGAATTATGGTGGTGGGCGGTGAAGAAGAAGAGGAACACAAAGGAGGCGGCGGCGGAGAGAAAGAGGCAGTTGGTGAGAAGGAGAGAGAAGAGGACGGTGAAATTGGGGGTAGCAACATGGGGAGGAGATGCCGTTATTTCACCAGAGGAAAAGGCGGAAGAGGGGGGGTTGCCATGGAGGAGGCGACGGAGTATGGTAGGTGGGGAATAGGGTGGCCATGGGGAGAAGAAGAAAAGGGGGAAGAGAGAGATGGGGAAGAAGGAAGGGTTTCAGGGGCGAAGTTTTAGATTTAAGTTAGTTTTTTTTTTCTTTTTTCATTTAAGCCCCAACACATTTTCAAAGATAAATTAAACCTGTCAATTTGATTTTTACCTCTTGTACTGAACTACCAAAAATACCCCTCAAAATTCGATCACATGTGCTTCACATGACATGACCATTCAACGGGAAAAAAAGTGACGTTAGTGATAGTGACTATGAATGCAAAAATAAATGAGTTTACTGTGTTGAATGCAAAAAAAAATTAGTTTAGTGGTGAAACCCACAAAAAGTGAATAGTTCAGTGATTTTTTTTGCAATCTTCCCTTAATTGTTTGGGTACTTCATTTGAATTGCACTAGAGTTATATTCTTTTCTAGAAATGATACTATATTTTTGAGATTGACCAAAAATAAAGCGAGACTAAGCTCTGAGAAGATGGGAGAATTTTTATCAGCCACGATGACTTGAATCACTAAAAACTCCAACCAAATGGATTTCAAGTAGGAAGCTTCCAAATTGAGCAACTTCAAAATTCTAGAGAAGCTTGTTCAGTGACCGATTAACTAATACTCCCTCTCTGTCCCCAAAATGAATGTCCAAAAATTCAATTGATCAAGAGCAAATTTGAAATTTTTTGGACATTCATTTTGAGACAAAGGACAAAGGGAGTAGATGTCAAGAAAAGAAAACCAGTTGATATCAGCTGGAGAGAAGATTCAAGGATAAAGAATAAAAAAGCTAAACTCCACACACAGGTGCAGCATATGAAACAGAAAAATGGTACATACATAAAGGTAGTCATCCACAGCAGCAGAAATCACCCATTCAAATCCAGGACTGGATTCTGAGTTAGCAGTTCTGCGAGCAGCCAATCCAGCTGACAACCAATTTGAGTATCTATAAGCATTAATATTGGTAAGCATGGTGGAATCAAATGTATTTAATATATCAGATGACGGTCCCAACATAATGTTATACAAAAATCCAATCATGACATCAGACGAACCTGGATATGAGTTGCAACGACAAACGAAGAAATTTGTCTGAGAAAGAGATGACAAGAACATCTTCTATCCAGCAGGTTCTTAGGCATTCCAAAGAGTGATGCTTTGCTTTAATGTCAATTTCCCAGACTCTGACTTTTCAATTGGAAGAAGACGAGAACCCATAAGTGCAGAATCTAAAGCACCAGCAATTTCATTAAACCTGTGACAATTATAACAGATTTCCATCATTAATTGTTATTTCTTTCTTCCTCCCTCCAATTATTTCTTCAGTTTGGGAGACAGAAGGTGAGGAATTGTTTAACAACAACATTACATACCTCAATGAGAAATACACAGCGACGTTCCACTGCCTCATGAACTCAGCATAGACTGGCTCCAGCTCGAAAATTGGCAACAGCAGATCTAGATGGGCAGTATCCTAACATGACAAGAGAAGTTGCAACCAAAAAAATTAAATCCTGCGACATAACAAGATTTATTTCACAAGACAACTGAAAACCCAATACATACATGAAAAGTTTATTGACTACCTTCTAAATGAGCCAAGAAATCTAGACTTGATTTGTAATTTTTGAGGAACTGTGTAGGTCTTCCTGCAGAAAAGGCCCCCTCCTTGCCCTTTTGGATTGCCGTTAGCACCTCTTTAAGGATTGAATTTGCTAGGAAGCTAAATACGTGTAGACCTGAATTTTCTGTGAACGGCAAAAACTAAAACAGTTAGCAGCTATACGAGGAACAAGCTTCTACTTTCTTTTTACAATAGGCTTAAAGAATTGGATTCATATTGAAAAGGAATCAAAAGAAGCTATTTGAAGACAAACCGGAAATGGCAAACAAGAGTCCCTAAACTAAATCACAGAAGATTATGTCGTATGAAACATGTATAACAGCAGTAATAGTTTATTCCTATTAATTGGTCATCCAAAAGGAAAACAAAGTAGGTCTCAATGAAATAAGTATCAACAGAATGCATGCGGTTTTGTTGGTTAAGAGAAAGGTAAATGAAGGAAGGCATACAATGAATAGGAAGATATGATATTGAGTAACTCATGCAAATCATTGATTAAGATTTGGCTTAATGAAAACACTACTGGACAGCGTTTTATGTTGCAGCGAAACTAGTTGCAATATAAATGATGGCATACCTGTAGATGCAATTTCTAACAAAAATTTACACTCTTCTGCAATGTTATGCTTGATTTGTTTATAATCCTCCTCAAGTTCATCTCCTGAAGCTCCGGCCGTGGATCGCAGATGAATTGTATGGAATGACTTTCTGAACCAATGGTGCCACAACTTTTGAACGGAAAATCTCTTCCGCATTTCCAGTATTATCAACAGAAGCATAAGCACGTAAGCAATTGTATATTGCATTTTCATCCCTGTGTTCCAGTCCATCTACAAAACAATGTCCCAAGCTTGCATCCAGTGATAAGCAAACATTCTCTATCCTCTTCTCCATGCTTACTATAAAAGGCAGGTTCTGTACTGCCGCAATAGAGAAAAAAAGCATGAGTAACCAATTAAATTGTTTAGAGTGTTGTTGAAACTGCGCCTAACCATATAATTTCTGTTATACACTAGCTAACCAGCACCGAGATACAAGAATAGTGAGTCAAATATTGCATAAACCAAATTATAACCATCGCAGCACGAGAGATATTTCTTATTTCTTCTTTTAAATTTCTTCTTAACTTTCACATCTTTATTTTTAAAATTTAAAATATTTATTTTACTTTCTTTTTTTCTTTTATCATTTATTTTTCTTTTCGTTTTCTTTCTTATTTCAAAATTCTCTTCCCATCTATTTCTTCTTTTAAATTACTTCTTAGATTTTTTTCCCTCACATCTTACATATGATGATTCATCACAAGAGACAGTTTAACTATCGAGGTTCTGAAAGACTTCAATGGCAAATTAAATAATCAACGGAAGCTATAATGGTTTAAAAATAAAAATATTGATGCCAGCTGGTAGACCTGTGCGTGAGCAACGTAGAACTTTAGCCTATTCATTTCACTTGCAATTCTATCTAAAAGCATGCTTTGGGTGTCCCTCAGAGTTTTGCCATTTTCAGCATGCTGTAAGGAGATCCCATTGCTTAAATGGCCCTTTTCCTTAAGGGGTACATCTCCATTGGACCAATCAGCAGGCATGGTTGGCAGCTCTTCCATCAGTTTCTCAACCTGCATCCAGGAAAACATATATCAATGACATTTTAAGGTTGGCAACAGGACAGTAGCTTTAGTGGTAAAGTTAAAGAACTGCAAGATGAAATAAAAGATACTAATTCTGAGACTGGTAATAAGTGGTGACACTTAGATTTCAGAAACAGTTGAGTGACTCTGGATACAAAAAATTATTCACTCGCTCAACCATCTCACAAGTCGCGGGGTAGGACTCAGTTGGAGGTGAAAATCTGAGTTTTAAGGAAAAGGAAGCGAGAAATTGCTTAAGAAAAATGCAGCATAGCCTAATGGCTTCCTGCTGGAATGGTTAACGACAACAGAACATAGAGCATGTGTATTATACAATCAGAACATTTATTATACTTCTGATTCCTGTATTATTAATGTTTCACTACTCATTTGCTTAGATTCAGGTTCGCAAAATTCTGTCTTAGACCAGCTGGAGATTTAAGCTTAACTCTTGTTCATTTTCCAAATTCTATAACAAAACACTAAATGGCAAGTCAATATAGCCTTGTCCATATCCAACTCTATGGATAAAAAAGATATCATACATCCAAAGCACAAAGATCCACCTTTTCCAACAAACTCTAAGCAACCAAATTAAACAGAATACGGTTACTTCAAAGAGAAATTTAATTTCAGAAATATCGTTCAGTAATTCTTCATCAAAGACCTTTAGTCCTCAGAGATTCTCCAAGGAAGGGATAACCTCAAAGTCTTGGATTTGTTCGCCGAAACTGAAAGTAGGCAGTGAAGCCTTCTAATTCTCCACCGCAACACTGAATTGGAGGCAGAAAGAACTAATCACATCCCTGGTCTATATAGATGAAATGACGCCATTATGAGAGGCCTTCAAGTTCTGTCTATTCTCAACCAACTCTACACATCATGCTATTAAACTATGTACAATCTAAAATTGACTACAGCAAGATGGAGAGGAGATGAGGAAAAAGAACAAGTCATGTTGGAGGAACTCCAATTTCCGAATGTCCAGTCCAAAAACACGTAAAGTCTAGGATAATAACTTATACTTTGGTGCCTTCCCTTAAGAACTAGAAACAGCTAGATCCACCAGATATTGGCACTAAACGTATTCCAATTTATAGTCATTGTTGAATTTAGTATTCATATGTTATGAAGAAAACCTAATAGGATAGAAAGTTTTCTTATCGCAGTCGCCAACGATGAAAAAGTAAGACTTCTAACTCCCAACAAAATCTCGTTCTTTTACAATTGTCGAGCCTTTATAAACAAAGCTTTAATCCAAGCATTGTCCCCCTCCCTCTTTACCCACCATGTAAACCCTAAATGCACACATTATCTAAATTCCAACAAGAAAACAGCTTCACCTAAATTAATAAGTTGATTTCTTTTCTCATACTTCCACGAACAAACACAGACCACACTACACTTGTTAGTCAGTCATTTTGAAATATAATCTATTTCCATTAATCAAGGAGTCAATCCCCCACAATTCACATGCCAATCTTACAAATAATGCTCAGATTAAATCTAACTCCATCAAGTCAAAATCCAGGACCAGAATGCTCAATTTCAAAACGCAGCAGCCATAGCAAAAATGCAGCTTGATCCTACTAATTTACAAATTAATCTAAGACATCAAAGAATAGTTCAATACATTACAAACATACTCTAAATACAAAAGCTCCCAATTCCGATATCCAGAAACATACAGAAATGCTGAATCACACATGATACAATTCAGTACCGAATTTTACATACCTTGGAGATAACACGATATGTATCAATCAAAAGCTCCAAAACCTCTCTAGCCGCGGCGGCCTCTGCTCGCTGTCTCAGCCCATTCTGTAATGCCAATAGAGACCCCTCCACGACCCCACGGAACACCAAGATCTTCTCCTGATCTCAGACAACGGTGCCTGCATCCGCACAACAGCAGAATCAACATCTACAAGTTTCGTGCTGAGATTGACAAACTCGGCGTAATCACGGTTAATTAACTCAACAAGCTCGTGTTTGAGCGACGATAGATGCGACTGGAGCTCCGATCGGAGCGTTTCGAAGGGGACAAAATGCACGGAGATCGGATATGTAGGACTCGGAGTCAAAATTAGGGCTGAGAAATGAGGATTGCTTGAACCAAAGTGGATGAGCGTCGATTGGATCGCCGAAGAGGTCGGTTGTGGCGGTGCGCTGCGGCGGTGGCAATGGGGAGGGCGACGGTGGAGGTTGATCCGCCATTTTTGTAATCCGAATGATAATTTATTAATGTTTTCTCAAAAAGGTTTTAAGAATTTGCAAGATTTAATCATCCATGGAGGGAGATGGAGCTGGGGACTCGGATTTGTCTTTTGCTGGTGTTAGAAGTTTCAGGTTTGTCATTTTTCTTCTCCATTAGTCCCTGTACTATTTCATATTCTTTTATTAGTCCCTGTACTAAGAATTTGCATGCAAGTGACCTAAGTACATCATTTTTGCACACCATTGGTCCCTAACCCCTAACACTGTTTAAATTGAGTCGTTAAATTCTGAAAAAACTAATGAATGATCTAATATATAAGGACTCAAATTTAGATATTTGATGCTTTAAACGAAAAAGTTAAATACAAAACACCACTCTTGCAAATTTGTCGATCCGAGCTCAATTCCAAATCTCTTTTCTTGAAAATTGTAGTAGTACGACAAAACCAATTAATTTATGGACTTTCGCGAACATACACACACAAGATTTATATCAACTTTCGTTATCGTCTCTTAAATTTACGGATGGAGTTACAGGTGAGAATAATGAAGTCGTATCAACGGTACAATGATTAATACCGCTAAAAACTTGTAGAGCAATTAAAATCGAAACTTAATTAAATTACATTGGGTGGGTCAAAAGTGCGGTAGCCGAAATCTATCATCCACACAACCAAACATACCTACTGATTGGAATGGTGCAGACATTTTCCACAATCTATTAACCAAATAACTACATATGGCTATTGCCTACTGATGGGAATGGAGCAAAAATGAAAAATCCTTCCCTAACTCTATGAACCACACCTTAATACACAACCAGCATTAAGCACCGCCTCTGCATTTTTACTGGAAAATGCATGTTACATCCATGTTCAAAACACCGATAAAACTCCTGTAGATAATATTCGTCCATCCCCCGCAAGAAATCAACATTATATTACTATGTAAAAAATTACATATTCATATCGCATAATACCAAACCTCGAAACAAAACAAATGTTTAAGTGTGTTAATCAACATGAAATATATACACAGGCAAGCCAAGATATGCATTTCCCTTTTATTTGTTTGATTAAATATTAACTTGAATATGAAGTCCTCAAAGTAACAGCAGGGGAGATGGGGGACACAAAACAAGAGCAGAGCAGCCTCCTCACAGACAAGACAATTGCAAGGGCTACCTACCTTTATACCAACCATCTCAGATACACTTAAAGATAATACAAAAAAGTTGTACCTTTTAGATTTTAAAATTAAGAAAAAGAAAACCTATACTTCATTGTACAAACAAGATGGCTTCACAACATCATCCCTGACAAGTAAAAACACTTATTGGCTTATCAACAAGTGAAGAAAAGATTTGAGGAGAAAGAACCGTTTGTACAGACGTGACGCATTCACATGAAGTAGCTAAGAGACGTCTTTCTTCTGGACCCCCCTTCCCCGTACTGTTCATTCCATTGTAGAAGCTCGTTCATATTCACAGACTCCGAGGAAACACTTGCGCAAACCTGTCACGGTATATAAGAAAATGATGAGTCCACGCACAAACAATGATTCCACTGTCCACCCCTTCAGTTTGAACAAGTCTCCCCCCCCCCCCGGAGTTTTGGTTTCATCTTATTGCCCCCTTCCATCAACTTCATTTGAAAAAGAAAGAAAAAACTATTTTACCACTAAATCATTTTAATAACTAATTTTGTACTTGGACTTTGTATTGAGAAGATTTAGGGTTAAAATAGTCATTTCGTAAATAAAGTTGACAAAAGGGGGCAGTGAGACAAAACCAAACCTCAGAGGCAGTGGGGTGGGGAGGTAGAATTAACCCCACAAACAATGCTCATATAGTACTACAATCTTCATTGGATTAAAGGTTTTTACCCTCTCGTGAGCAAATTTGAAATCTTCAAAGTTTAGAGGTCGAATATCAGAACTGACACTCAAAGCTGGAGCTGGTTTGCCTTCGGCTATAGCTGCGGCTTGCTCCTGCTCAATTCAGAAATATTATAAAAGTACCAAAGGTCTCCCTCACCGCACCTATGGAGAAGCAAAAAGTCTCTTGCAAACTGCATTTGCATCATTCGAAACCAAAGATGCATACCTTTTTCCTTTTCCAAGATTTCTCTGATTGGACGATGTGCAGCGGTTACACACAGATTCTGCAATATGAAGTGTGCATTAAGACACTGGAGTCCTTTCAACAATTACTTTTTCATAATACTCTCCTTGTCCCTAAATGAGTGCCCTACTTTTTACTTTAGGGCTATGTTTGGCAAACCAATTCCAAGCTGTGAACTGGGAAGAGCAATTTAGACTCTACGGAACTTGTTTTGTTCCACCAATTCCAAATCCAGAGCTTGAAATTGATTTACCAAACATAGCATGAAGGAAATATAAGAAAGTCGACTTTTAAGCACTTTTAGTAGCATATACTCCCTCCATCCCACTACAATCTACACATTTACTATTTGCACGGGAATTAAGAAAAAGTGTTAGTGGAATAGGTGTTGCGAGAATAAAAAGTGAGGTAGGAGAGAGAAAGTGGGGCAGGGAATAATAATTGAATTGTTGTTGTGAGTATAACATGTGGGTCCCATTAATATATAAGTAATAAAACATTTTCATTTTTGGAAGTGTGTAGTTTGTAGTGGGACGCTCTATAAGGAAAGTGTGTAGTTTGTAGTGGGACGGAGGGAGCATACATTAATACCCTTAATGATCTCATTATATGACATCATGATTGCAAATTGGAATATGATGGTTGACAAAGGAGGATTTAGAAACTTCAACAAGAAAAATGAACAATCATGTAGGGGTAAATTTGTTTGAAAAATGAACACTCGTTTACAAAATGAACAATCATATAGGGGTAAATTTATTTGAAAAATAAACACTCATTTACGGCAAAGTAATAAACAAATACAAGTAAACACACCTTAAGATCACTTCCAGAATATCCTTCCGTCATACTAGCAACTGAGTCCAAATCAATATCGGGGACACAGTCCTCTTTAGCAAGTATCACCTTCAAGATCTTTGCTCTGTTAGGGGTATCTGGTAAATTTACCATCAACCTGCAAAAGAGGACACATCATAGCATCATAAATTCATAACTTCATATGAGAAGGAATCAGATACAAATGTTCGGAAAAAAAAAAAAGAAACAAAAATGCCTCCGTGGAAGCCTCCTGATAACAGCCTCATCAAGGTCGTAAGGTCTATTTGTGGCCGCAAGAACCAAAACACGCTCCGATTCTTTTGTTCGCAAGCCATCCCAATTCACCATAAATTCGTTTTTCATCTTACGCATGGCCTCATGTTCTCCTGGATTCTCCCTCCGGCCCAACATGCTATCAACCTTCGAAGAGGAAAATGGAAAAACAAAGAATTGGGAGGGGGAGGGGATATTAAGTCAGCAAGTGAAGAAACCAGCTCAACTATGAAAGGACACGGTAGTTCAGAACAAGCATACTTCGTCCACAAATACAACACTTGGAGCAATTTTGCTAGCTAGAGTGAACACGGCCTTCACATATTTCTCACCCTCGCCAAACCACTGCAGTAAATAAAGAATCATAATGTAAGCAGAACATTGGCAACTATGTTCATTTAACTAACTTCCTAATATAGTATCAGCAAAATCTCCATAGTAAATGTCAACCTTTGATGTAATACTTGACATAGAAATGTTGATAAAATTTGCACCAGCTTCAGTAGCAACAGCTTTGGCAAGCATGGTCTTTCCAGTTCCTGGAGGCCCAAATAGAAGTATACCTTTGCAAGGCTGCAATTGCATAGAACTATGAATGAGATAATATCTGCATGCAACAGAATGCATATTCCAAAACTTATACGAGAAAAGAGGATAAAAACCTTGGTCAACTGTCCCTTACAGAAAAGCTCAGGTCTCTGTAAAGGAAGCATCACTAACTCCTTCAACGTATCCTTCACTTTTTCAAGAGCTCCAATATCATCAAAAGTTACTCCAATGTCACTGGGTGGGATGACATCAGCTAAAAGCCTTTTTTCAAATTCATTCTCTGTAACAACGTCCTATATATGCCACAAAGTTAATAGAAACGCAAGAAAGAAGTTCATGAAACAAATGAATATGTACTCCCTCTGTCCCGGAATAAATGTCTCTCTTTCCATTTTGGTTCGTCCCAAAACAAATTAGTATTTCTAAATAAGGAAAGTGAATCAGTGCAATTTTATCATTGTAAAAGTAATGTACAAGCTAGTAAAGCAACTTCCTTTAAAATGTTGACAAGTGAACTGCGACATTTATTCTGGGACGGAGGGAGTATTTTGGAACAACAAGAAGAGCAAACTGGTCACCTTGAGTGACTTCTTCAAGCTCTTAGATTCATTCTGGATTGAGTGAAGAATTCCTATACCATACTGAATGCTGCTTATAGGCAACATGCCATAAAAAGAATTAAAATACACTAATACATTAACAAATAATGCAGCTCAACATAGATCCCACAAAAATAAGAAGCTTTTTAATACCTATCGCTGCAAAGAATAATTCTTCCATCAGCATCAGCTTGAGGGTTCTGCATTAAATGATGGCTCAAAGCCCATCCAATCACCTTCTCCGCGCCTTCAATACAAGCCACAAAAGTAGAATTGTCAAAAAAAATAATTACCCCCAAAATAACTGTATATAAAAGAAAGGATATTTCCAAATATCTGGATATATAAATATGTACTCCCTCCGTCCCTAAATGTTTGTCCCATTTGACTTTTTAGTTGAACTTTGACCACAAATATATGACAATTTAATCATGTTCATGAAATTCTAAAAGTTGTTGTTGATAATATTATTAATGGTGAATCAATAGGAATTTTTAAAATTTCATGAACATAATTAAATTGTCATATATTTGTGGTCAAAGTTCAACTAAAAAGTCAAATGGGACAAACATTTAGGGACGGAGGGAGTATATCGCAATATACAGGACAAATGGTCGAACATACTTTCGTTTGTAAGCAGCTGGTCCTTGATGCACAATGACTCGAGCCCATCGCATTCTAACCCTGTCCGATTAAGGACCTTTAATGATCCAAAAAATAAAAAAAAACACATAAACCACAAGTTGATGTTGCTTCGCTTCGTCAAATCAATTAAAATACAACTAAATGAAAGTGAATATAGCTTATAATAGCAAAAAAAAAAAACTATAGATGATAGACGAGTTAGTTTGCATGGTGTTCACCCCTTATAGTAGGTAGACAGGGCCAATGGTGCAAGCAATTTACAGAATTTGCAGGCAAACGATGCAAGCAAAAAAATGACTGAAAAGTAATCTAAGTAATAGAAACTTAGTTGTTCCAACAGTTAATAGTTTTAAAACGCTTATACAAAAAAATCAAAAACATTAGATGCATATGTTTTTCGACCATGTCCCTTGGTGATATCAAGATATGTAAATAAGATACCCCATCAAGCAGAGGCAAAAGTAAAGGATAAATTACAAAATTTTCCACCATAAGACAATTCAGCAAGATTATATGTGAAAGTTAAAAAAGGAAATTGCATTTGAAAACGGTATGGAACAGTCTAAAATGCACAAAACCAACAGTGTTCCAAATTTCCACAAAAATGCTAGCTGCCATTTGTCATATGGGTGCTACAGCAAGTATGTTGAAACTTTGTTGTTACTGCATATTCGCTTGAATGTCAAATGTTTGACAGTGGCCTCGAATGGCTGTCACTGCATAGTGCTGAGCATAAAATGTTTTTAAGTGAATAGATCAAAATTGTAAACAAACTAACTCACCGAAATGCCCATGATATTAGACAAAGGACCCAATAGAATATTATCATACTTTTAACACTGCCCCTAACATGCAACCATGGTTATCAAGGCGACGCCTAGGCCCAAAGTTCAATGATGCATAACAACTTTAAGATACAACACTTAAAATTGAACGGCACAAGTAGATGTGACCATAGGCAACCAGGGAATTCCAGCCAAAGAAATATCTAAAATTTTCTGAATCTAACCTCCTTAAAATGATATGATTACATCATATTATAATCCTAAGATGCTAATACAGATCATACGATTCTGCTAATCTAACCTAAAAATCATGAAACGCAGCAAATAAATCTATCCGAATCGTTCCGGCATCATTTTCTCAGGGTTAGAGCAAAGTTTGTCTATGAACTTTTAGGTTGGAATTTTTGGTGTGCTTGCATCACTCACCTTGAGGCCCTATGTATCCTAGGCCCTTCACACATGCACCCTCCATCCCAATAGCAAATAACATTTGACTAAACAAGCAAATTAAGGAAATGATTGAAAATCTACTAATTTTCTATAATGTCTCTTAAAACATTGCAAACTAGGTGGCATCTGAATTCAAACTAAGCAGCAAAATGAAGAATACTATAGTCTGCTTGTTGTAAAAAAAGTTTCCTTACATGGAGATGTTACTCTCAACTGTAACGGCCCACAAAGGAACACTCACCTCTTCTATTGGACAGAATAAGACTTTTTTCTTACCATTAGAATATATTTTGTGTGTTCAAATATTTAAGAGTATATACAGCGATTCAAGGTTAGCAAAGGCTGCAAGAAAGGATGAGAAATCGTACGTTTAACTATTTATGTTTTCATAAATATTTGGACTGTTAAAATCAGGATCACATAATGAAAAGAGACCTTGTGTATCAAGCAAATTACTCGAACAAAGTTTCTTATATGCAGTTCTATTACCATACAATAAGGAACTAGAGACCCTGTAAGAAAATAAAGCATCTGCTCAAATTAAAAAAGAACCTAATAAATAGAAGCTCCATTCATTATGAGGATCATCAATTAACCTACGTCACTGTGAAAGACAAGAATACTATGAAATCAGTATAATTATGGGGAGTTGCTTACATTGCGTAGACTATACAGATTTCCTTTCATTTTGAGTGTTTCACCGTCTTGGTCCAATTGTTGCTTCCAGCTTACGAGGAGGGCTTCATCCTGTGACGTTTTACAATTTATCATTATGCATCACTGATATCAAGAATCAAAAACATTACCAGGAAACCAAGCACATACCTGAGGTAAGTGAATTGTCACTTTATTAGGAAAAAGTTTTGTTAGGAGCTTAGTAGCCTTGGGGATCTCCTTCCCTCTTTCATGTAGTCTACCAAAACTATCCTGAAACATTTTAACTTCAATGAGATCAGCTCTTGTGGCTTATAAATATGTTCGGTAACAGTGAGAAAATTTCATGCAATAAGTACCAAGATCACTGACAAGTAAATGAGAAACTTTAGACAGAACAAAGTACAAATGAATGTGAGGGAATATATATTAACCATGAGGTTTAACAGATAATATTTGGCGACTGAGTTACGGAAGTACCACTTTCATGAAGTATGACATCGAAGAATTAGGCAGAGATACCCTTCACAGCTAGTTGGACTAATGAATTAGAAGAACCTATCACTCTAGGAAAGTTGAATGGTTGACAACAAATTAATTTAAACCAGATGTATACAACAGTTTTGTACCCTAAAATGATTGCACTGCACAAAAGAGTCGCAAAATTTTGGCCGCAGAAATTAAGTTGGTAGTTATTGATTGCCTACAGAGTTTGTCAGTCCCCCTAAATTCAGTATCACCACCAACACAGGAAAAAATGCAAAACTGTGGGATAGAAAAATGAGATCAACAATTAAATTGGCAATCATGGACGAAGGAGGAGCCATTTATGGGAGGCTGCCCCCTTGGGAGTCTGTTGGACAATTTGGAAGGAAATTAATCGAAGGGATTTTGAGAGCGTTGATAAGTCAATATCTAGTTTGAAGACTTCCCTGTTTCATATGTTGCTTTTTTGGTGTAGGGCGTCCGTGTTGACTTCACATAATTCTTTTGTAGAATTTGTGAATAGTTTTGTGATTGACTAGGTTCTTTAGGCGAGTATACTCCTAGTGTACAAGGCCGCGTCACCTGTTTTGGCGCTTTTTGTTGATATATATAACTTTACTTGTCAAAAAAATCATGGATGATGACGCAAAGTTTTATTTCATGAAAAAAACAGAGTTTCTAATCCAAATTAGGACACAATCTGATGAATCAATACAAGAAAACATCCGAAGACAACGTGTGTAGGTGGAAAAGAAAACCACAGATGCTCATGAATGTTCAAAAGCCTTCAAAGACAAAATGTTTTTAAAATCATTGACACATGAATCAGATTTATGTTAGTACTAACTGTAATGGAAACCCACAAAAAAGAAAAAGATTGGTAACAAAACATGCAAGGCAAATTTAAATAATATGCACAGAATAACTGAGGATATGAACTAAATTGCAAAGAGTTCAGATTAACTAAAATAATCCTTACCGGGAAAGCCAAGTCAAGAAGAGCAGTCTGATTACCGCCAAATTTTGTGAAAAGCAAACCGCCAGGATGTGACTACAAGAACCACAATGTGATCAATAAAGTTGAAACAAGATAATAGAAGAGTTATCATTTTATATAACTTTCACAAGATCGAGCTAAAACCCTAGGTCTCAACTAGATGCTAAAGCTCAGAAGAAGTATCTAGGTTCTACAGTCCAAATTAAAAGGAAACATCTATACCAGAGATGCAGCCTAAACCTTCCCCAAAAAACTTCAACAGAAGAATTATTATTTCCCACATTGACCACCAAGCCAGAATATAAACCAGTTCGTTGAATCAAGTTCTCTGTGTGTATTTAATATCTGGACCCCTCAATCAGTAACCCACACATCGTAGCATTGTTTCCAGAAATGCTGTAGGCTCCTTCTATCAATAACAATGAAGAAAAGGTCTATTCATAGGCAAGGTTCTATAGTTGTTAAGATAAAACAAAACAATGGTTTGTCCTTAGTCATACTAATGATTAAAGCTACAAAAGTCTTGTGCAACTATTTTAGTTATATCAGTACATTAGAGAATAATGAAAACAACATTGTCAGGTGACCTACATGAGTGAAGAGGTGTACCTTTTCTTTACGATTGTCTGTGTGGGTCTGTGATCCAATCACCACAACATTGTCTGGAAGCTTTTCAAGCCTACTTTTAAATGTCGAATATGATTCTGAATTTCCAACAATAGACTTCTCACCATCTTTCATGAACAAAATAAAAGGAGAATTTCTACTCTCACTGGTGACAACCTGATAAATTAGAATACAGATAATAAGCAATTCATAAAAGTATGAGAGCAGAAAAAATAATTATTCAACAGATAAAGCATGCCTCAAACAAAGTGCTGATGAGTAACTTGTCCAGATCTTCTCCACCCGATGTATCCAATCGAAGGTCATTAGCTAATTTGAAATTGAGAGAGGGAGAGTCAGAAATGCTGTGAGAAAGATCAAAATATTCAAGTTTCAAGGCATACTACATTACCATTGCAAAAGTATCCAAAACCTCCATCACAGAGACCTCCAAAGTCAACCCCATCAGGAAGAAGTTTATCAAATCTTACACCAATTTTTGATAGAGGATTATCTTTAAAGGCTAAGAGAACCTTCCCTCGAGTCCCTGAGGTTGGACCCCTGGAAATTAAGTCAAGAGCCGTAACCACTTAGATTAAATAAATAGCGCACAAGACAAAGTAAAAGACGTGTGCAGATAGAGCGGAAAAAAAAATCAAATGTCATGAAGCTGTAAGGCCAGTCAAATAGCATTATCTCAAATTTCAGTAATCCCGTTTATCCAAATACCATTGACCCCAAGTATTTACTGCAAAAACATTCTACAGTTACACGAAACCAAATTGCCATGACAGTGCGGAACAAATTCATCTGTGGAAGTAGCCAAAAATAGCATCAAGAACCTATTGCAGTGTCAGAAATGGAGAACCACTAAGGGCAGTTCTCCTGATAATAGTGTGACGTGCAGGCCGGCCGTTTAGTAAATCGAATAAGGCGGTCGCCTTGGGCCCCCGAATTTTTTTGTCAATTTATATATATAATAAGGCCCGACTTTTATATATATATATAATAAGGCCCGACTTTTATATCAAAAAGCATTGTTGTTCCGGTGGTTGAGGACTGATGTGTTAAAACTCTTGTCTGGGATCTGTATGGACCAGGTTCGAACCCCCTACCGTGAATAATTAGTAATGGCCTTTCTTCCCATTTTTCCAAGTTTATCTTCCAAGTTTAATTAGTAATGGGCTTTCTTTTCTCATTTTTGATAAAATTAGTAGTAAGTTTGGATTGACCATGGGCTTTCTTTTCTCATTTTTTGATTAAATTAGTAGTAAGTTTGGAGAGAGAGGTGGAAGTTTGGGCCCCATATTCGGCAGGACCGACCCTGGTGACGTGCTGGATTTATAACAAGAACCAGGGCACCTCTTTCTCCACTGCCCTGTTGTGAGGAAGGAATGGAACTCATTATTCGACTCATTGCTGAGGCTTGGTTTGCCCTGAATGGATGGAGGTGGTGTCCTTGATTAGATACAGGGCGTTATGGGAAATGAGGGAGTCCAGAATTTATGGTCTCGTGTTACTTTTGGTACTTGGTGGTGCATATGGACTGAGATGAATGCTTGACTTTTCGAGATCCTACAGTGGCTAAATCAGGGGTTTTAGATGGTGCCTGTTACAGATCTTTGTAGAGATTGGAGGACGGTCCTGCATTAGCTTCTACCTTTCATTATTCTTTTCTCTGTCCTTTACACTATTTTCCTTTAGGATGGCTTATCTGCCATTTTAGTATTCTTTCCCTGATCTAATTCATTTTTTCATTAACCAAAAAAGACAAATGTTGAAGGGGAGAACCATATAAAAAATATGAAGAACAATTAATTATACCTTGAAGAAGATGAATTTGAGCCACCAGAAGCAGAGCCAATGAATTTAACTCTGTCACCTAAGATAATTCAAACATTTACTTTTGGGGTAAAAAAACTAGGGGAAGAGAGAAATTATCACAAAATCCTATTTAATTAACACTGGAAAAACTTTTGCATTTCACTGTTTGTAGCATACCCAATTTAAAGGAGGCATTTTTGGATGTCCCTGGTGGTGCAACATCAATCTCCATCTTCTGTTGCAACTCAAATCCAGGTGATAATGGACTGTCTGAAGTACCAGGGGCATCTGCTTCACCAGAAGAACACTTGGCCAGAGTAGGGGCTCCATGGCTTTGCTTGGGAACATTGCTTGATTTTTCCATGCTGCATCCTTCTTTCTGTACCTCAGCTTCTTTTGAAGATAAGCCCTAAACAAAGGCAGTTGACAAATATGACTTGCCCTTCCACATTGATAACAAGTAAATAATGGTGACCAACAAGCATTGACAAAAATCATAACTATAAACAGGCCAGATATAAGCAGTCAAGAAAAGGAATAAAGCCAATGTAGGTAAATTCAGCTTACTCCCAGAAAAGAATGGCTGTCGAATATGAGCAATTTGGCGCCATAATAATGAGCAAGCCCCTTTGCCAACATCTCCTGGTATATTTCGGATCCTGAAAGGAAGCATGGGTGAGTAAAAGATTGAACCTTTAGTATGAGTAGAAATTAAGACCTACCTGCAGGACCAGAAAGCAATATTCTTGGGTTAACTGTAGGAAGTTCGGAGGCATATTTAACTTGCTCTCTGTGCTTCATGTGTATGTATGAAGCTGCAATCAGGACATTCTTTGTGCTCTCGCTGCAGAAGAGAAAAGGAAGAAAAGAGTTCACAAATAGCCCAGGAATTCAAATTGAGCATCTTCAGTACACAAAACTAAGAATCATTCAGTATTTTTAGCAGAACCAGAGCCCAAAAATTTCATGTGTTGTGGATATAATAGGGGATTTATGGATGAGGTGGAAAGGAAAATAGTTTTTCATAAACGAACACGGATATATCGAGAGCTTTAATCATCGTGAAGATGTGAATATGGACAGTTAAGAGAACATTATAGCTCAAAAATGTCAAATGTACGTAAAATTAAATGTGCCACATTCCCCCTCCCGGGGAACAAAGATGATATTTTATCGGTATAAAAGAGAAGATGCATACAAACTCTAACGAACACCGAACTCACAGATTGAGGCATACAAACCAGCTCAAACTCGAAGAGAACTAGCAATTACGCCTCACATAGCACAAATGACAAATCTGCTGACCTTGAATAAGAACACCTAAATTGCTTAAAATATATGCTAACCAGGCAGACCACAACCACAAGACACAAACAGCAGGAAAATAGCAGACGGCAGCAAACTCAGAGCAAAAAAATATCTTCAGAATAATTAGCCAAAATGTTACGCTAAGCAATTAATGCCATCTTCCATCTTTAAACCTAGTGAAATCCCCTACATCCCAAAGCAACTCTGTAAGAGTCTGCTTCAACAAAGATATACAAGACCAGCCATATCAGAAAAAACTTTCATTAAAACTAAGGAGTTGAGGCAGGACTGAATGTATTAGAAACATCTCAGTACTCTTCAATAGGCCACCAGACTTGAAACATATCATCCCTATCCGCACCAATATTTTTCACAGCACCCACAAGGCCATTTGCTTCACTCACTAGAGCAGTCAATATCATTAAATAATGTCCTACACTTCCGTCATTAAAGGAGGAAAGCCAGGGTGTGAGAACTGATCCCAGTCCAAGGACATCAAAGTCATGTGCTCTGCTATTACAAGCTTGGCCCCATTGAGAACATTGGTGTTACATCATTTCCCAGCTTACTTTACTCATGATTCTCCTTCTAGCCTCAATTTACAATTCTCTAGGACCTCGCTACGCGGGGATGCTTTGGTGCACCGGGCTACCATTTTTTTTAATAAGCTTGATGATAGTAGTTGAAGAACGAGCTTGTCTATTCATCGAAGTGAAAACTCGTGTTCATAATAGCAGATAGTAGCTTCTAAAATCTTGTAAGACAACCCAAATAAAGAACGTTCTACAAGGAGAGGAATAAGAGATGCAAAAAGATGGGTTAACAACAAAAACCAGGTAAGCAGATGCTATTGCAAAAGGATAGAGTAAGGAAGTGCCAGAGACATTCCCTGAGGCATAGTGATTTAAATGCAATATGCAGTGAGAGTTTCATACCTCAAATAGTATGGAAATTGGTCGAATGAAACTTTTACTTCTCTACCATCGAGAATTCCTGCATGAATCCCTTCCCTGAATGTTGCACATCTCATAGACATACCTGATGATGATGGAGGAACTGAATCCCTGGTCCAATCCAGTTCTTCTAATGCCTGTTTACAAGTAAATTTACTTTTTAAAGTAAACTTTTGTAAAAAAAAATGCCTTGGCAGATGATTAAGGCCAGAGAGTTTTACATTGCCTGACTCGATCCCAGAGTCCAGGTTGCATTCGAGAGGAATGATCTTGCTTGATTCTCCAACATCAGCCACGATATCAATACCAACGTTTGTAACTGAATTTACTTCGGGACCATCAAGTTCATCATCCTGGACAACAGGAGGAGGTATCTCAGCCCCCAGAATTTTAGCACTAGCCTGAGATGCTTGTTTCAAACGTGACGACAAGTTCGAAAGGGAAGCCAAAATAGAAGCACCAGCCACAGCTGAAGGATCACCAGCACGCCTTTCAACGTGAATAAATTTCATGTCTGCACCACCAACTGATGCAGGAGTTTTAACTGAAGCGTCGCAGGGAAGTTGCTGGAAAATCTATCGGAAATAACGTTAAGGAAATACTGCACAGGAAGATGCAAGCTAACTAGGAAGTGTAAAACAAAAATAACAGTACTAAATCCCAACAGAAAAAATATCCTATTGAATTACTGACCACCCTTGGAGAAAAAAGGGAAGGATACATAAGCATTACTCCCCAGCACACCAAAAACCACCTCATCCCCCGAATTCAGAACACAGCTGGAACCTTTCTTAATAGTCTTCCCATTCACCTGAATGGAGCCCTTGCTTCCCCTGCTTTCAAGCACAGCAACAGAACTGCCATCGCGCTGATCATGCCAACAAACAGTGAGTAATTATACTGCATACAGACAATATGGAGTTCATCTCCAACAATATAGCAAAAAGTCAGGACCCCAATCAACCTATAAAAATCACTCTCGCATATGTGCTCGTGAGAATGCACAATCGCACAATGACCATCTCTGCATCCCAACCAACTAACAGAAAAAGTTGTGGTTTTATAGTAAAATAAATTAGAAATACCTGTGTGAGCTTGATTGCACACAGGATCGAGCTTATTGAAGAATCCCTAATTACAAGATTGGCATGCTTGCTCGATCCAACTGAAAAGTTTGTTGTATAAACAGTCATTGTCTGGTTCTGCAACACGCAATGCACTTACTCTGTCAGAGTCTAAACCTCATGTGAACAAAGACATACATTAGTCTCATACAGACTGATTGGCAGATGATAAGTGCAGCCAAATAGTTTAAATTTATAATAATACATAAAGCCATATTCATTTGTTTAGTAGTAGACTGACCACAGAAGTCTCTGTAAGCAGCCTGCACTATGGTGTGGCGGCGTCCAAGTTTGGACTTTGCTTCCAACTGGAAAATGAACTCAATTTATGAACTCTAATTGGTGATGAACCTACAAAGATAGGGAAACAGAAAAGAAAGGGGTCAATTCACAAAACATTAAGTGCAGTCCAGCTACTCATAGCCAATTATTGCAATTCTCCCTTTGTCAAAAGCTACTCATAATTAGTCATTTTACTGTCTCAAGTAAAATTCCACTCGTACTGAAAATAGCAAAAGAGTCGGGGAATAATTAACTGAGCCAAATGACTCAAAAACACATAGCGACACACACATTACTCAGAACATGCAAAACAAACGCACACAAAAATTACCGTCAGCGATCGGCGTAGCTACAGAAGCGGCGGGAGCCGGCTCGCTTTTACCACCAGCACTAACAGCTTCCTCTTCGGCCTCGACCTCATCTTTGGGCTGATCACCGGCAGCACATTCCGGTTTCTCAACCGGCGGCGCCGGCGAGCTCAATTCCTTGGAATTCTCAGTAACCGGGGTAGATTTATCCGATGCTGCACCATTATTATTAACCTGTTCAACAAAATCAACAGTCAAAACACAAATGAAACAATCAATCGGATTGCAACAAACGACCAACAAAATGTTCATTTTCCGAAGTGAATTTTTCAGCGATACCTTGAGGCGTTTGGGGGAAGAAGGTTTGGTATCTTCGGATGAAGAAGATCGCTTGCTATTGGATATGGATCCACTCCGTCTCGTCGAAACCATAACTACCGGCGTATTCTTCTTCTACCTTTTTCTCCGGCTATGTCTGCTTAACTCTCGTCTTCTTCCGGTCTGCTTATCTTTCTTCCTTCCACTCTCTCTCCTCGAAAAAGCTTTTTAGAGAGAGAAAAATAAGAACAGAGCGAGAGAGAGAAACCGAACGATATTAATCAACTCTCAAGAGTGTATATATATATAGGCTACTTGGAAAATGAAATGAAAATTATCGGGGCCTCGTTTGTTCTCTTTCGTATTTAGGTGATATTTTTGTGTTTGACCCCCTTTAGTTTTGAGGATTTCGTGTACGCGCCCTCGTATTTCATTTGAATAAGACATAGTAAGCCCTTTATTTTCCAACTCAAAAATATAACTTCTTCGGTACCAAAATAAATGACAAAAAATATTCAAATTTATTTTTTATTAGGAATAAATTTGAAATTTTTTGTATCAGTCATTTTGAGACAGAGATAATAGTACCACATGTCTAATAATAAATATCTTTATTTTTCTATATCAAGCACAAAGATAAAAAATTATTTTGGAATAAAGAATATTTTATGGGCAATGATTTTACAGGGTACATTCATCTTTAAACTTTTTTTTTTTTTGCTTTTTAAATCATATACCATGAAAAAAAAAAAAAGAGGTAGGAATGTTACTTTTTGTGTAATTCTTATACACAAAAACTATTTTTTCTTAATAGTATGAAAAAATCTACTCTCTCTCTCTCTCTCTTCCAAAATACTTGCAGTTTTAGGAGAGATTTTTTGTCCCAAAATACTTGCAGTTTTACGCTTTTTCATAAAATTTTGACACGCTTTGCTTAAACTGCCCTTATTTATAATTAGATAGTTGTCATTGTAAAATTATTTAATAGTCTAGATAATTAAAATATTCAAAGGGCAATATAGTATATTTGATATGTATTGATTGTTTTTCTTATTATGTGTGAAAGATGCTAAAGCTATGAGTATTTTGAGACGGATAGAGTATTACTAAAGCATTGAAATTGGACTTGCAATCTAGATATTATAAATGGAAAGATGGGGTTTCAATTATTCGAAATAGAGTTTTAACTACTAAATCTTGAGTTTTTAAAACTCTCAATTTATGATTTATAATAATTAATTAATATGTAAATGATCGATTGAGATTTTTGATTGATTTCAAAAGAAAAAAAAAACTATGATATGAACAACTTAACTGATTTCGAAAGGAAAAATAAGTTATCAGAAGTGAGACACTTCAGGAATTTGACATTTATGAATTTGACATTCATATACTTTTTGAACTTTTTTTTTATAATAAGCAGCACAATATTATGCTAACTATTCACACAATCCTTCAATGAGTTGGTACAAAATTTAGCATATTATCTTTTAATGAGACGTCGTAAACTAACTTAATTTAACACAGCCAAAAAAAATTAGCTCAAGCGGTATCTAATGTATCTTTTTATTGAAATATCAGGGACTTATATGTAATATTTTCATAATTAAGGGCAATAACATGTCAGGTCTCACAAAATAGAGAGGCCAATGTCACTAAGAGAGTCAAGTTAATCGTTTGAAGGTATGGTCTTTTTGAAGACTAGTGTATCACCCACGGTAAGATATTTTTCTAGTTATAATCGAAAAAATGAAAATTAAACATAGAAACGGTATTACAAATTAGACGGGTAGATATACATCTGTATACAAAACATAAGGAATTTCATAGTATTTACCTTTACAGGAACAACACATAAAATCACACATTCATACTATATATTTTAAGAAAGAAACTATTAATAAGTAAGGATAAAAAATATGTATTACATATTTTGGAAAACCTCCTTAAACACAATATTCGTAGTTCATTTGCCGGATGAACTATCTTTTACATAATTCGATATCCAAATACGAAGATCATTCGAATAGGTAACTCTGGATAAAGCAACATAAAGTTGATTATAACTAAAAACAGATTTTTTTGAAAGAATAGCCGATGACCTGTGTGTTACACGACGAAGTATTTTCATAAGAATAAAAAACTATATATACATATACATTTTCTTTTATATATATACTATTTCCCCATAATCTCAATACGCCTCTCTCATTTTATGAGAGGTATATTTATATAAAATTGAGTATTTTAAAGATAAAAATCTTCCCTCATCTCTATTTACATCAGTTGATAAAAAGAATCTTTAGGTAACGTAACATCATTATAAACGGTATCCTTTCCAGATTATATTACTATAAAAAAAAAAAAAAAACCCTTTTCACATGTTTACATGAAAAAAAAACACTTAAAATATGATGCTACCACGGCAAACGAGTTGCACAGGAACTGATTCTGAACAGGAAACAAGGATACTCCGGCTGCTCTCCTCTGAATGGTCAAACGGTCACCTACACACAAACATGAACGTAAACTAGGCCGGGGGTGACTCCGACAAAACCCCTCCGACGTGAGAGTAAGATGACTGGTTATTGCAAACTGATAACAATGGAGTTTAGAGAGAGTATGAGAGACTTACCAATAATATTTTCCCCAAAGGCTTATATACTCCCATGCACCATGTGCATTGCACATGGTGGGACACTTGTCAATCATCAAAGCAAAGTCCCAACCACCCCAAAGTTAGTGAAAAGGCACTGTTCACCTTGTCACATCACACCATATTGACGGTTATAGTGGGGTACACACGTGGCAATCTATCAATCATTTAAAATCACCAGTCATGTTTGTCGCTCAAGCGACAACCCATAAGAAGGTGGCATTCCTCATATTGCCAAACCCCTATTTCACACACCCGACATTCTCGCATATTGATCATACCAGTGCCTGCCACCAACCACCAAGGGGTACTTCTCGCTTAATACTTACTCTCACGCGCCGGCATACTCATGTCGCCACTATACTTGTCGCCTCACCATTTTGAGACTGCTTAATTACACATATTATACGTACTTAGCCCGATTGGCCCCATTTCGTCTTGATGGGCCTAATTTTACTGTATCAGACCCAAGTCCATTTTTCACAATCACATCAAACTGCCTCATCTTTTAGCTGAAAAATAAAAAACAAAACTGTCACCCTAAAAAAACTAAGATCCTGCTTTGATTTTTTTTTAAAACTATCTATTGACGACCTAAGCAAAATAAATCAGAATCGCATTGACATTGAGTATCGACCTCGAAAGGCGTTGAAGGCTCAAGCTCTAGCTGACTTCTTGGTCGAGCTTACGTTCACCAAGGAAGACGACGAGCAGCGAGCTCCAAAAGAGAAGGCTAAAGGGAAGGAGTTAGAGTCCCAGGTCGCCATCAGTCTACCTAGCGATTGTTGGAAGGTCTATTCAGACGGATCAGCAACTAAGAATAGCAGTGGAGCGGGGATAGTGCTAATTGAACCAGAATCTGGGACAGTATACGAGGAGTCATTAAGGTTCAAATTCGATGCTTCCAACAACCAGGCCGAATATGAAGCTTTGATAGCAGCTATAGAATACGCCAAGTGTTTTGGAGCGACTAAGATCATGGCCTACTGTGATTCACAGCTGATAGTCAACCAGGTCAGAGGCGAGTACGAGGTACTTAGTGCCACACTGATCAAATACTGCGACCTGGTGAAGGAACTGATAAAAGATTTGGAATTCTGGGAGATTCAAAGAATTGGACGAGAAGACAATGAGCTAGCTGACCTCCTCTCGAAGTTAGCCACTTCGGATGAACCACATGATGAACCTATCTCCTTCCTCGAAAGTCCAGCCTATGAAAGAGTAAAAATTCAATGCATAGATGATCCCTCAAGAAATTGGACTCAGGAGAAGTGTTGGATCGAGGAAATGAAGGCATACATAGAAAGTGGAGAGCTGCCAGATGACGAGAAGAAGGCTCGAGCTATCAAAAAGAAAGCTCCAAGGTATGTCATTCAAGGAGGCGACCTGTTCAGAAGATCTTATACTCGACCATTACTAAAGTGCATCCACCCTCAAGAGGTCGCCCTATTGATACACGAAGTACATAGTGGAATTTGTGGTGGACACCCGGGGGCCAGGACTCTTGCTGACAAGTTAATCACTTTGGGGTACTACTGGCCACACATGAGAGCTGACACTCACAACTTTGTTCAGCAATGTGATCAATGCCAAAGGTTTGCCAACCTTCCCCATGTGCCTACAACAGAGCAGACTCCTGTGATCGCAGCTTGGCCATTTGACATGTGGGGCGTCGACCTGATTGGACCCTTCCCTCCCGCCCGAGGAAACTGCAAGTATGTGATCGTCGCCATAGATTACTTCACTAAATGGGTTGAGGCCAAACCATTAGCTCGCATCACAGAGGAAAATGCTATCAACTTTATTCATGACTTCATTTGGTGTCGGTTTGGTTTTCCTCGAGCTATAGTGTCCGACAATGGTTTACAGTTCTCCCAGACCTTCGAAGCAGAGATGAAGCGAGTTGGAATCAAACATTGGAAATCTTCTGTCGCCTATCCTCAAGGAAATGGCCAAGCTGAGGCAGCAAATAAACTTGTTCTATCTTCGCTCAAGACAGGACTCGTAGGTCGACGTAACAATTGGTTGGACGAACTCCCCCTTGCTCTTTGGGCAGTCCGTACAACCACTCGGGGGCCTACGGGGGAAACCCCTTTTGCTCTCACATATGGGTCAGAGGCCATGGCACCTGCTGAGCTCAGATTCCCCACTGCTAGAGTGACTTTCTTCAATCAAGAGCAAAATGATACCAATAGATTGATCGACCTGGATCTAGTCGACGAGAAACGAGAAACAGCCTACCTCCGAATGGTCAACTACAAGCAGCGAACTAAAAGTTATCACGACAAGAAGGTCAAGGCAAGGTCTTTCCAAGTTGGAGATTATGTGTTGAGAAAGATTGAGGCAACGGGTAGAAGGACCCAGCAGAACAAGCTATCTCCTAACTGGGAAGGTCCATATGTAGTCACTCGAGTCGTCAAGGAAGGAACCTACATGATAGCTCATCCCGGAGGTGACGAGTTGAAACATCCTTGGCATGCTACTCACCTCATCAAATACTACTTCTAGCTTTTAGTTTCAAAGTTCAAGTTTGTGGTAGTTCTAGTGTCTGATTGATGTAAGCATGTTCTATACTTCAATGAAAAGCGCAGTTCACTCCATCAAGCATAGTGTTTCAATAACCCCAACAAGCTCGACTCTTAGTCAGCTTCGTTTAAACAAGCTCGATTCTTAATCAGCTTTGTTCAATTAACAAGTCCGACTCTTAGTCGACTTCGTTCTAACAAACTCGACTCTTAGTCAGTTTGTTCTAATTAGCTCGATTCTTAATCAGCTTTGTTCAATTAACAAGTCCGACTCTTAGTCGACTTCGTTCTAACTAACTCGACTCTTAGTCAGTTTATTCTAATTAGCTAGACCCTAGGTCAGCTTCAGTAGTGTGAGCAGGTTCGACTCATAGTCAATCTCATTCACAAAAAAGTTAAGCAAGTCTGAGGTCGACTAAATAAATAAAGATCAAGTCACCTCTAGGCTCAAGTTCACTCATTCATCCTATCTGTATCTAGCTCGACGTTTACTTTAAAAAGCATACAACATGCAATAAATAAAGTCAGCTATGATAGAGATAAGTCTCCCAAAACGGGCTAAGACTTAGACAAAATTAACTTACAAAAATATTTTGCCTCCCAAAAAACTGGGCCAAGGCATTCGGATAATGTTAGAGCAAAAAACAAAAAATGTTTGTTGGGGCTTGTTCATTACAAATTCAACTAAACAATTTAAGAGTCCTGGCCGACATTAGTTTGGTCGTCAGTAGCAGCTCGACCCTCCCCATCTCCTTGTTGCTGGGGGTCAATGGGTTTACCCGACTCTGAATAAACCTGCTCATTATCTTCATCCATGGTGGCAACATCCTCAAGTTCTTGTAGAACAACATCAAAATTCCTGTCGGCCACAGGGGGAGCTTCCCACTTCTCACAATGGTCCTCTTCATCCTCTTGGGCAATGAAGGCCAAGTCATTTTCAAGATAGGGGACGAGCGAGTGACCCCTGCGAGCTTCCATGTCGAACTGAGACTCAGAAAACCAACGAGCTAATTGCTCGATGGTAACTGTAGCTGTGGGATCCACCAGTGCTCGACGAGCCATGTGCCTCTTGCCGACCTCAAGAAAATCTTGTGCTTTGGCCACAATGGCATTATAGAACTCGTCTCCCTCCTTGAACTTATCCACAGCATCAGGGCCAGCCTTCTCCAGAGCCTCCTTCCATTTAGCTCGAGCTGAGTTGTGCTCCTCGTTAAGCTCTTTCAAAAAAGAATCTTTATCTGCGAGAAGCTTGGAGACAGTGGTAAGCTCGACCTTCGTCTTCTCATGAGCAAGGCGCTCAGCATCCCTTTCTGAGGTCACTTCCTTGAGTTTGGATTCTGTAACTTCAAGGTCGGACAAGGCTTTTGTCTTTACCATCTCATTGGCTTCATATGAATTGTCTAGATCGTTGTACTTCTCCTTCATATCCGCAAGCTCTTTAGCCTTTTTGGAATAATCTTTGAGGGCCTGCCTCTCCCTCTCAATGGAGGCCCTCCAGGAGCTCTTAACCTGCTCGACCATGGTGAGATTCTATATTCCAGAGAAATCAAGGAAGTGTTAGCATGTAATTTCAGTTGATCGAGTAAGAGAATAAGCGACTAGAAAGAAAGAGAAAGTGGGAAGTTACCTCGCAATGAGCCATCCCAGATCGAGCTGAGAATTCTTCAGGCGTTATGCCCTTATCAGCAAACTGAGCCAGCAGACCCACATCCACAGCTCTTCTCACAATCACCTGACCCAAGTTCATGTCTGGGTAGCGGCGACTCAGGCAATTGAGTCCTTCGAGAGGAGGGACGTCACTCAACCTCCTCATCATTTCTTCCAGAGACTCTTTACTTGGGGGAGAGGAAGTTGGTGGAGGCAATTGGCTCGAGGACACAGATTTACCTTTCTCGGATCGAGACCTCTTCCGCGAGCTCAAAGGACGATCATCATCATCTTCTTCCATGGCATCATCATCAATATTGACGATGATCTGAGGACTAACCACACTTACCCCAGCACCCGAGGTTACAGCATTGGCATCAGAGATTGGGTCAGAACTCAAGCTGGGTCTAACTGACCTGTTGGACTCATCACCTCCTTCATTAACATTGGCAGAGGGGGTCCCACTCAGCGAGGGATTTTCCAACTCAGTCTCTTCCATGGGGATCATCCCAGCCAAGTCCTTGGGCAGCAAATTGTTCCTCGCAGCAGCCTCCCTCTCTCTACTCGCTCTAAGATTGGGCCGCCCATGGGCTTTCTTAGCTTTCTTCTTATCTGACACCCCTACTATTCGAACCATTGCTGCTTCTTGTTCAGGAGTCAAAACTGTATGACATCAAAGTAATCAAGTATTAGCTCGGCAAGTCAAAGCAGTTCTATGTACGAGCTAAACTGTTCTATAACGAAGTAATTGATACGATGCAAAGCAGTTCTATGTACGAATTAACTAATTCTACATACGAGCAGGCAATTTGACAAGTACAGAGTGGCAATTCGAGATAGTTCTATGTACGAGCTAACTAGTTCTACGTACGAGCAGGCGATGGACGAGCTAAGAGTTGTGTATGCAGCTCAAAATATTTCTGTGCGCCTATAAAGAGCTACTTATGCAAGTTAACAGTGGACGAGCTAATGAAGGGAAACGAGTAAACCCTTACCACCAATGTGTTCTCCATTTTCCTTGCAATAATTGTCTGTCTTCTGGCAAAATTGGCAATTCTCCTCAAATCTACCCAAAGAGTGAGTAACCCAATCAGGGTACATCTGGCATCTCAACACAGGAACAAGGGGCTCCACTACTCCATCTCCAGGCATCATCCCAGCTTGGATATAGTTGTATTTGGTTGTTCCTAAGGATTCCCAGCTGATAGGCCCATCCTTGACCAACGCACACAGCTTTTTGTACAAAGTTTGGTACCAAGGAGGCTCCCAAGAATTGTCCTCACCGATAACATCGTATTCATCATCGGGCAACGGAAATTCCCATCCCACTGCTCTCAACCAAAACTACATGCGAGTTCCAGCAATTGTGTTTATTGGGAAGGTTGGCAAACAACTTGGGAGAGTTGGGCTTGGAGGGAGTACTAATTCCCAAATCATGCTTATCAAGCTTAGCACCAAAAAATTCTTTAAAAACCTTCATACAAGGCTCATGGCCCAAAAACCTACACACCATTGCAAAACATACCAAGATTTCTACAAGTGTTGGCCCCAAGTCGAAGGGGAGGGCATCCATACACTCGAGGAATTCATTGATAAAGGGATCCAACGGCAACCTCAACCCAGCCTCGAACTGCCCATAAAAGAAAGCGACCTTAGTAGCATCTCTAGTGAAGGTAGCACGGTATTTGGCCAAAAATTCTTTCTGACTAAGGATGGTCACCCTAAAGTCCGCCCCTATCTACCCTACGTAAGTTGTAGATCACATCATAACGGGATTCCATATTTTTCCTCCCACGGGTAGGTCTTTGGGGCACATAGCCCCTCTCGTTCTTGCTCGGCACCACATCGACCCAAATGCATTTACTATCCTGGGGCCCGAAGAAGTTGAAGCCGCGGCTCCACCTTGGGTCGTCATATCTCGTACAAACAAAAGAGGAAACAGGGAGTCATCCCTATGATCATGTTCGCCGACCTACCTAAGGACGACCTAGACTCCCCGGAAAGCCTATCCTATTCCTAAGGAAGGAGGGTTTCGAGGACATCCCTAACGTAGAACAAAGTAATATGGTCGAGCAGGTTCATGGAATAGATGGAAGGTGACGATATTTGAATCATCAACTACCAGGTTTTCAACGTCCCCTACAACGGGCAAACCTATCTCACTAAAATTTAATTCCCACTTGGTTAAAATGGAGGCACATTCATCCAAAGACAGTTCTCCACTCACCGTTCATATTCTTGTAAACCCTACTGCTAATAGTGCAAGACCCATACCAAGCTCCTGGCTCGCTACTAAAGGTTCTAGCCATGGCGGAAATCAAAGATAGAACAGAAATTAAAGCCCTAAAGAAAGAAGGGGAAAGAAATACCTTTGCAAAGGTCGGAGTAGGAAGCTGGTACCAAAGACGGAAGCCCAATTTAACTCAACTGCTTCTTCGCTATTTTCGCCGGAGATTCTCAAGAGCTTGAAAACGGTAAAAGTTCTAAACAGAGAAGGAAGGTGCAATTTATATTTTCCAAGATTGGAAAGGAAAAAAGAAAATTCAAAAAATAATTTCCATATTAATGGCGGAAACGGTTTCCGAGAAGAAGTTCCAAGCGTCAGAATTGCAATCATTACTAAATCCGGCGCTCCTTCATCTCCTACCGTTCATCGCCAACGACCGGGATTGTGCCACGTCATCATTGTCGACCTACTTCAAAACTTGCGGCGACCGCGAGTAAAACCATTCTTATCAAACATTTTCTTAACTTCCAAGTTGACGAAGTCAACTCGAAAGTCGGGGCCACCGAACATATCAAAAGTGTCGAGTTGGGCCAAACGAGTAAAGCCCAATCACGGATGCTGGACTCCCACATTCTCAATAAGGCCGCCCAATCAAAACAGGCCCAAAGCCCATCTCAAGGATCGCCGACTAAGCCCACGGTCCGGCTCACCAGCCCCGACTTAACTTAGTCCGACCTCGTAATCCATATTATAACTCGGGTACGAACCATGCTCTACTCGACAATGTCGACCATTCCTCGAATGGCGACCTCGACCTAAATTAACAAGTGACGACTTGATACTTGAAGGCGTATTTGGTTGAACAATTCTCATAACCACATCCCTACAAATCAGGGGCCGTTATAGACACGTTCCCACAATCAAGTAACTGCCGCTACAATCTCGGAGCACATGTCGCCTCCCCAAAAATACATCACTCTTGTCTATAAATACTTCATCACTACCAAACGGTGAAAGGTAACTGCCATTTTGTATTCTGAGTTCATTATTCAATACATTTTGAGCTATAATATACCGTTATCTTACTCTCACGCCCGAGTGTCTTCGCCGGAGACACATCCGGCTAGTCGTGGGTTCTGATTTCAGGTCAAGGAGCCAGGTGATTAATCTTGCCACGTGGAGGATTATTGATAAGCACAATTCCTGCAGCATCAAGTATATTGTTTGATTTTTAGCTTACACATACACACACTTCTTGCATACACCCCAATAAATACTAGACACACACGCCCCAAAGATTACACATTTTTTTTCTTAATCTAATCTAATCTAACTTTAACTTTTTTTTCATTATTTGTAGCAAAATTAAAAGAAAACAAATCATTAATTTTTTTCAAACTAAATGGACCTTTTAGCTAATAGTTTTATTGTAGACTTTTTAAAACAATAAATAAAAAGTTTTCTTAACTATTTCAAAAGTTTTTTCTAAGAAAAGAAAGGGTATTTTATTAGGGTTTTTTTAAACTAAAAATTACTATAAGATATTTTTTTTAGGAAATAAAACTATTTTATGATATTGGTTAGAAAATACTCCCTCCGTCTCACCTCAATTATGACTAAATTTTTCGGGTAAGGTGATTAAGAAAAAGTAGTATAGAAAATGAGTTGGAGTAGATGTTGTCAATATGAAAAATTATACATGAAAGACAATGAGTAAGACTAATAGTAAGTGAATCGTTGTTGTAAATATGACGAATGGTCTCATTGAATATAAAAATTTCGTCATTTAGGCAGTGCTCATTGAGGTGAGACAAACGAAAAAAAAAAATCCTCCTTGAGATTGTACGGAGGGAGTATGGGTTTATATGATTATATTAAAAAAAAAGACTATTTTTCTAAAGCACATATTAATAAATAAACTTCTTGCATTCATCGGTTTGAGTTTTATGGGTTTGAGAAAGTTGTTTCACCTTTTTAATATGTAAAATAATTAGAGGCCACTCTAGATAAATGTGCGCCTTTGTCCTTTTTATACTTTTGTTATTATTATTTTATTATTTTTGATATTTTAAAATGATTACTTTGTCAAATTTATTTTCAAAATTTTTACTAATATAAACATTGTATATATCAAAATGTTGTTATATTATATTTACATTAATATGTTTTTATTTGAAATAAGTGCCTTCAAAATATTATTTTTTGTAAATTATTATTTGTTCTAATAAATTATCCTTTATCTTTTAATTTATTTGTCAATCTTATTTTTGTTGAATGATTGAATGAATCACAACTGGTGTGTAAAAAAAGTCAGAATTTGCAATTTTTATTATTTATGTCGGTATATGTATTTATTGAATATCTTTTATTTTAAAAGAGATTCCTAAATTAACCTTTATAATTATAGTAACTATTTTAATTTAGTTCCTCTTATTTATCAAAAAAAAAAAATTAGCCGTGCGTTTAATGCACGGATGTAAGACTAGTTATAAATTAAAGTTGCTATTAAAGTTGCTATTAAATTTGCAATATCAAAAGAGGTGGTCTCCCATGAGAACAAGGGGATCCGTCTCATGCATGAGACGGGTCGACCCATGACCCATGGGGCATGATCCGCCACGTGGCAGCCTCTTATAGGCCAATTTTTTTTTCTCTCCAGGACCCATGGGTCCGACCCTGACACGTGGCAGCCTCTCATAGGCCCAATTTTTTAATTTTATTTTATTATTATTTTTTTGCTTTTTGCTTTTTTTTTGTTTTTATATTATTTTTTCGGCTTTTCAGTGGTTTAGAAAAAGTAATAGTTACCATCTCTTAATGTAATGACTGTATACATATAAAGTAACATTGTTCATAAGTAAACGTAATACCTGTTTTAAAAAAACAAAAGCTCGTTTTCACCCATTTTTTCAAATGTAATACAAACTATATGTATTACATTTGAAATGTAATAACTTATGTATATGAATGTAATAGTTTATACAAGTAAATGTAACACTTTGATAGATGAAATTGTAACATATTTCTATAGATAATGTAATACTTTTACATGTATCATGATAAATTTGAACTCATTGTAACTTATTGTTTGAAAACATATAGATATCTATACATATGTGTTACAATTATGTACAAATACTATTACATATAAATAACACGTTTGTTACATTTTAGTTATAATTATTACTTTTGCCAAACGAAGAAAACATAGGGAAAAATACTATTACTTTCCTTTATATATGTATTACTTTAATGTATACAAACTATTACTTTATATGCATACAATTATTACATTATGTTATAGTAACTATTACTTTTCACAAATAAAAAAAAACAAAATATAAAGTAATAGTCAAACAGTTCCTCTCTCCCTCCCTCCTCACTGTCCACATCCAAACCCATATCATCCGTGTACTGTATTCTTTCATTTCTTGATCAATCAATCCGCCATTAATGTATACAAACTATTACTTTATATGCATACAATTATTACATTGTGTTATAGTAACTATTACTTTTCACAAACCGAAAAAAAAAACAAAATTTAAAAATTTAATTTTTTTTTTTTTTAGCCTATGAGAGGCTGCCACGTGTCAGGGTTGGACCCATGGGTCCTGGAGCAATTTTTTGGGCGGGTCATGGATCCGACCCGTCTCTTGGACCTATGAGAGGCTACCACGTGTCAGGGTCGGACCCATGGGTCCTGGAGCAAATTTTTTTTTTGGCGGGTCATAGATTCGACCCGTTTCATGAATGAGACGGGTATTCTTGTTCTCATATAAGTCTTTGTCATATCAAAAAGGGATATACAATATTAACTACTACTCTCTCCGTCCCAGATCAAGAGTCCTACTTTCCTTTTTGGTCCGTCCCAGACCAAGAGTCTCTTTCCTTAAATGGAAAGTTTTCCATATATTTATACCCTTATCATCTTCATATATTTACAAAAAAACCATTACTATTCCTCCCACTCATTCTCTCTCCTATTAATATTTTTAACTTTTACATTCTCTCTCATATTCCCTACCACACATTTAACTTTTACATTCTCTCTCCTATTCCCTATCACACATTTAACTTTTATTTTCTCTCTCCTAAAATTTTTTACCCACTTTAAAAAAAAATCTTAAGAAGCGTGAAATCCCCCCCGAGGACCCTTGGTCTGGGACGGAGGGAGTATTATATTTCTTACTCACCATATTTATTTCTTAAAGTATTACTTTTCATGATAAACATGTTTTACTGCTAGTTCAAAATTTTCTAATACTGTATAAATTGTATAAATTAAGTGAGCCGTCCCTAGCTTTTACTTGCAATAACTTAACACTTGTAAAGTTTGAAAATTAGCAACATATATTTAATACTCCCTCTATGTCATTATATAGTCTTTTCAAGAATATCACTGACAATAACTAACACATTCACTATTAACATATTTATTGACACTCTTTGACTAGTATAATTGACATTTATATATATATATATATATATATATATATATATATATATATATATATATATATATATATATATATATATATATATATCAATAATTAACACATTTGCTATTAACATATTTATTGACACTCTTTGACTCGTATAATTAGCATTTTTATATATATATATATCGACACTTTTTAACATACACAATAATCTCTCTTTTGAAATTGCAGGAATGTATCATAAAAAATTGTGTCTATGAATGAACCGTGTAGTTTTCTTATATAGGAGTGAAAATCCTAAGTTGTAGGGAATGATTTACTTAATAAGATCTTCCATATTTAGACTGCTATCTTTCTTTGAACTCTTATCAATCAAGTCAATCATTCCTTATTTTGAATTTCTTTAAGGAAAAAGAAGTTTTAAACCATGTAAATATTTTCTTTTCAAATTCATGTATATCTTGGAGTATTTTTTCAACAAATTCTCTTCACACTTTCCTAAAATAAAGTTTATGTAAATCTGCAGAAAGATCACAAATACTTCCTTCATTGACTTGAATTCTTTCTTATGTTGATCTTTCCCATAAATAGAGTTTTCTAATACATGTGAGAGTACTACAAATAATCAAAAGATACACTATAACAAGGAAACTAATTAATAGATTAATCCATAAATAATAACAACTAAATAAACTAAAGAAGATATTTACAAATATATTCTAAAAATAAAAATGATACAAGTCCTAATAACACACAAACTCCCTTCTTATAGGTTTGGACTTTACCTTTTGAAAAACTTCAGAATTTGAGGTATCTTCACCATCTTTTACAAAAGTGAATTTATAGCCAATACCAGTTTTAGTTTGACTTCCCAATTTCAAAACTTCTTCAAGTTTAGCTTTTCCTGAGTTTAACTTTTTAAAAGTCCCATTCGCTTTTTCAAGTGTTGGGTTTCGAGGGTCCATGCGCAGCGGAAAATTGCAAATAACTCGAATACCCAAAGCCCTAGAATCGTTCTAGATGAATAATTAAGAATTATGAATTAGGGTTACCAACCTTGATTGCCTTTGTCGTTGATATACGTGTTCCAACTCCAGATTGAAGAGTTTGCAAGTCTTCAATATACGATCCTTGAATCACGAACAAAAGATCTTGAGAAGCGAAGATCCTCCACGAGTATCCACGCGATGAACGAACCCTAGAACTCTTTCTAGGAGGATTGCTAGATCCTTCGATTGAAACTTTTTCAATCTATGATGAACTATGGAATTGGTGTGATGATTTTCAATTCCTAATTGAAAAATCTCTCTATTTTGTCTTTCTCAAAGCTCAAAATACGAACTGGCTGCTAGGGTTGTTGAAGGAGAGTATTTATACTCTATAAATACTGTGCCCTATTAAAACCCTTGAGAAAAACGGTTTCGGATTCGTGGTCGTGGGCGGTCGCTCATCGTGATATGGGCGGTCGCCCACGTGTCCGTAACCTAAACCATTCCTCCGAAACACCTTGTGGGCGGTCGCTCATAAGCACACGGGCGGTCGCCCATGTGTCCGTAGACTTATACCCTTATTCGAAAACCATCGTGGGCGGTCGCCCATAAGAGCAAGGGCGGTCGCCCATGTGGACGCCTCCAATGCCCGGTTTTGCAAATAAGATGGGCGGTCGCCCATAGCACCTTAGGCGGTCGCCCAACACACCACCAATTCCATAATTCCATTTTTTGTCAATTCGTTCGATGCGTGTGACCCCATAGGACTATATTATGTTGGCAATGAGTTCGATCATATCGATCCTCATAAGACATGAGCGGACTCTAGCAAGCCATCATGCCTACCCAAATAATATAATATCAAGTTCGTTTTTCCTACATAGAACATATCACAATCCCATTGTCACACGATGTTATATTGAACATGAGTCATGGTCCACGTCAACTCATATTGTTCAATGCTTTCTCGTTACCAAGTAAATTGATTAATCGAATGACATTAATCATATTAATTCATTCGGACATGGCCATGCACTACATCAATCTTACTCACGATGCCAAGCAAACATCTCTCTTTACGAGGGACAAGTTTCCATCTTGACTTATCATTCTTCCCAACAAGAATCATATCATGCCAATGATAGCCCTTATTGTTGTCCGTTAAAGACAACGTTAAACTATATCAAACATGATACTCATCGAGTGGAAGACGATGATAATCTCGTGTCAAAGGATATCAATGATATGACTATATGAGATTTATTTATGACATATGACCAAGACATAAATCTCATAATGGGTCAAGTCCAAAGACCTTGTTCACTAACAAGTACCCATGAATCTAATGTGCATCTCTATGCATATAATCATCACATGATTATCCATTAGACTTCATACTAGTGCTTCATAAGTACTAGGGACACAATTATTAATGTAAACATGCAAACACATATAATAATCAAAAGAACCAATCTCATATATAAACAAGCAATGACATTACATAAAGGTCTATCTTTATAGGCCTAGGGCACTAACACCTACAGTCTCCCACTTGCACTAGGCCCAATCACTCATGTATCTTATACCCATGGACCTAACATGACCATCATGTTTAGCTTGTGGCAAAGGCTTGGTGAGAGGGTCCGAAATATTGTCATCTGTTGGTACTTTGCATATCTTGACGTCCTTCCTTTCACAGATTTCTCGAATGAGGTGAAAACGTCTCAAAATGTGTTTGGATCGCTGATGTGACCTTGGTTCTTTTGCTTGGGCAATAGCACCATTATTGTCACTGTAACAGCTCTATCGGGTTAGTGATACTCGAACGACTTCTAAGTCACTAACGAACTTCTTGATCCAAACCGCCTCCTTAGCCGCATCCGATGCCGCTATGTATTCGGCTTCATTGTAGAATCCGCAATGCTAGCTTTGCTTGGAACTCTTCCAACAAACGGCACCTCCATTTAGCATAAACACAAACCTGCATCGCGATCTATAGTCATCTTTGTCGGTTTGGAAGCTTGCATCCGTGTAACCCTTTACAACCGTATCATCTTCCATTCCTCCAAATACCAAGAATACATCCTTAGTCCTTCTCAAGTACTTAAGGATATTCTTGACAACTATCCAATGGTTCTCACCAGGATCAGACTGGTATCTACTCGTTGCGCTTAGAGCATACGAGACATCGGGTCTAGTACACAACATGGCATACATGATAGATCCAATTGCCGAAGCATATGGAATATCACTCATCCTCTTTCGCTCATCATTTGTCTTAGGACAATGAGTCTTGCTAAGAGTAATGCCATGTCCCATTGGCAAGTTCCCTCTCTTAGAATTTTCCATTCGGAATCTTCTAAGGACCTTGTCAATATACGTACTTTGACTCAAACCAATCATCCTTCTTGATCTATCTCTATAGATCTTGATACCAAGGATATAAGCCGCTTCACCCATATCTTTCATTGAAAAACATTTTCCTAACCAAGACTTAACAGCCTCTCGGAGAGCAGAACATTGTTTCCAATGAGCAAGATGTCATCGACATATAACACCGTAAATAGCACTATGCTCCCACTTATTTTCTTGTATACACAAGGCTCATCTTCGTTTGATGAAGCCAAACTCTTTGACTGATTCATCAAAACGTAGATTCCAAATTTTCGGGAAGCTTGCTTCAATCCATAAATGGATCTCTCGCAACTTACACACTTTGTTAGAACCTTTTGGATCGACAAACCCTTCAGCCGTATCATGTATACATCCTCAAGCAGGTTTCCGTTAAGAAACGCCGTTTTTGACGTCCATTTGCCATATCTCATAGTCGTAATATGCGGCTATGGCAATTAAGATTCTAATAGACTTAAGCATTGCTACGGGCGAAAAGGTTTCATCATAGTCAACGCCATGAATCTGCCTATACCCCTTAGCAACTAGCCTAGCCTTATAAGTATGTACCTTCCCATCCATGTCGGTTTTCTTTTTGAAAACCCACTTGCACCCTATGGTTTTTACACCTTTCGGGTGGATCAATCAAGTTCCAAACTTGATTGTCATACATGGATTTGATTTCGGATTCCATGGCTCCTAGCCACTTATCCGAATCAGAGTGGACATCGCCTCTTGATAGGAAGTAGGTTCATCATTCTCAATGATTTCTACTTGATTACTTTCCGTCATGAGAAATCCATATCTCTCAGGTTCGGATCGTATCCTATCCGATCTGCGAAGAACTTGTGTATCTTGAACCGGTTCCACAACAGCTTGTGAACTTGGTTCCGTCTCAACTATCGGTTCCTTGTCATTTTCGGGTTCTTGAATTTCTTCAAGATCAATTTTACTCCCACTAGTTTCTTTAGAGAGAAACTCTTTCTCTAGAAAGACACCATTACGAGCAACAAACACTTTGTTCTCGGATTGGTTGTAAAATAGATATCCTTTCGTTTCCTTAGGATAACCAACGAAAATGCATTTGTCAGATTTAGGTGCAAGTTTATGTTCAGAAACTAATTTCTTTACATAAGCTTCACAACCCCAAATCTTCATGAAAGATAAGCTAGGCTTTCTTCCATACCACATCTCATGTGGGGTTTTAGGAGCCGATTTAGTAGGGACCTTATTAAGCGTGAAAGCAGCTGTTTCCAGTGCATGTCCCCAAAAAGAAATAGGAAGGTTCACTTGACTCATCATCGATCGAACCATATCTAATAGAGTACGATTTCTCCTCTCGGATACACCATTCCATTGTGGTGTTCCGGGTGGAGTAAGTTCTGAAACAATTCCACAACTTTTCAGATGATCGTCAAATTCTTGGCTTAAATATTCACCACCTCGATCGGATCGAATGGTTTTAATAGTTTTGCCAAGTTGATTTTGTACCTCATTTTGAAATATTCTAAATATCTCAAATGCTTCACTTTTATACTTCATCAGATAGACATAGCCATATCTGGAGAAGTCATCAGTGAACGTTATGAAGTACCGAAATCCTCCCCTAGCAATGCTATTCATTGGTCCACACACATCTGTATGTATGAGAGCCAATAAATCACTAGCCCTTTCACTACTCTTAGTAAAAGGAGCTTTAGTCATCTTGCCCAATAAACAAGACTCGCAAACATCATATGATTCATGATCATATGAGTCTAAATATCCATCTTTGTGGAGTTTAGATACGCGTTTCTCGTTTATGTGACCAAGACGGCAATGCCATTTGTATGTGTTGTTCACATCATTTGGTTTAGATTTCTTAGTAACATGATAAACATTCTCAACATTATTATCAACATCCAAGACATAAAGGCCATTAAAAGAATGAGCAACACAATAAAGCATGTCATTCAAATAAATTGAAAATTTCTTATTCGCAATAAGAAAATTGTAACCCTCATTGTCTAAACATGAAATAGAAATAATGTTTCGCTCCAAATCCGAACATAATAACAGTTATTTAAAACTAAAATTAATCCGCTAGGTAAAGTGACTTCGTAAGTCCCTACGGCCAATGCAAAGAACTCTTGCTCCATTTCCAACCCGCAGATCTACTTCACCCTCTTTGAGCAACCTTCTATTCTTAAGTCCCTGCACATTTAGACAAATGTGAGATCCACATCCGGTATCTAATACCCAAGAACTAGAAGTAGAAAGTAGAACATCTATCATATAGATACTCAAGTCGGCAATCACATTGCCCTTCTTCTTCACTCTTCCCCGATAAGCTTTGCGCTACGCTTCCAATGCCCAGTTTCATTGCAATGGTAGCATACCGCATCCTTTTGGGATTTGGGTTTAGGCTTCTCAGCAACGGCAACCTTTGCCTCCGGTTTAGCAACTTTTGCTTTACCCTTGTTTTTGAACCCCTTTCCTTTATTCACCATCAACACTTGATTGGTTTTCTTGGTAATATTGTTCTCCGCATTCTTTAGCATCCCATGCAATTCGGACAGAGATTTATTCATCCCATTCATGTTATAATTCGTAACGAACCGATTATAACTTTCAGGGAGTGAATGCAATATCATATCCGTAGCCTGACTCTAATCGGATAGATACCCAAGCCTCTCAAGATGTTCGAGGTGACCCTTCATTTTCAACACATGAGGCCCAATAGGTTGTCCTTCAATCATCTTGCATGAATGAAGAGCCTTCATAGTGTCAAACCTTTCCCGACGTGCTTGCAATCGGAACATTTCCTTTAAATGATTTCCCAAATCATAAGCTTCCATGTGTTCAAGGTCCTTCTGAAGGGCCTTACACATAGTAGCCAGCATCAGGCAACCAACATCTATAGAATCATCAACATGTTTCTTATGTTGGTCCCTTTCAACTTTGGGTGCATTAGCAGCAGGTTCGGGAGGAATGGGTCCATCGAGAATGTACAACTTCCTTTCTTGTTTGAGAACAATTCTCAAACAGCGGATCCAATCCACATAGTTGTTGCCATTCTCTTCTAACTTGTCCTTCTCAAGGACTGATCGCAAGTGACAAATTCCCGATTAGTGTTAGCGGCCATTGATCTACAAAGATATGCAACAAGATATAAACATATATGAGCACCAATTTCATTTAAGAGATTAAATAATGTATTTCACAAATACTCCCACTAAATTATATAACCTTCATATACAAACATGCATAATATAATTTAATAGGCTAAGATCCAACTTTAATTTAATTTCAAGTCGGCTATGGCACGACTGCTCAAAATTAAACTAAAAAGGTAGATAACATTTATCAATCATATCAACATATGACTCTTAGATCTTTTATGAGATTATAGACATCATATGTCACATGTTTCAATCTCATCTTATGCCTTAGGCCCAAAACTGCTTTTGATAGCCTTATTGAGTTCAACCATTTTAAACGTATAGCAATCACTATTTGCTCATCTTGATCATACAAAGATAGAATTAATGCACCTCGCTATGGCGAGCCCACATAAAACTACCCGTGTACTCACAAGTGTTTAAAGTGGGTAGCATAAACAAACTCAAAATTTCAAAGAAGGTTCAATTTTTCATGTTTATCAATTAACATGGCATGGTTGATTCATGAAAAACTATATGAGCATAATTATGAACATGGAATGATACAACACAAGTCACATTTGGTTAGTAATTACTAGTACGCGGCCCACGTGCTCCAAGGTTATCCCACACTTCCATCGAAGTGCACGTGGGAAGGTTTTGGTGTCCAGCCCATATACCAAGTAATACTTCCCAAATATCCTAGATTAATCATATTAATCATATTAATGAATTTAACATCCCATGACCTAGATTAATCATATTAATCACATATTACAATTTCATAATCATGGTATATCACTATATACAATTACTTCAAAAGTAAAACTCATACAATTTCACATTCTAAATCATATTCATCATGAAAATCCATATAATCACATTACACAATTATCATGATTATCTAACTAAACATCATGAACGGGGCTCTGATACCACTGTTAGGTTTCGAGGGTCCATGCGCGTGGGAAAATTGCAAATAACTCGAATACCCAAAGCCCTAGAATCGTTCTAGATGAATAATTAAGAATTATGAATTAGGGTTTCCAACCTTGATTGCCTTTGTCGTTGATATACGTGTTCCAACTCCGTTGAAGAGTTTGCAAGTCTTCAATATACGATCCTTGAATCACGAACAAAAGATCTTGAGAAGCGAAGATCCTCCACGAGTATCCACGCGATGAACGAACCCTAGAACTCTTTCTAGGAGGATTGCTAGATCCTTCGATTGAAACTTTTTCAATCTATGATGAACTATGGAATTGGTGTGATGATTTTCAATTCCTAATTGAAAAATCTCTCTATTTTGTCTTTCTCAAAGCTCAAAATACGAACCGGGCCGCTAGGGTTGTTGAAGGAGAGTATTTATACTCTATAAATACTGTGCCCTATTAAAACCCTTGAGAAAAAACGGTTTCAGCATTCAGGGTCGTGGGCGGTCGCTCATCAGGATATGGGCGGTCGCCCATGTGTCCAGAACCTAAACCATTCCTCCGAAACACCCTTGTGGGCGGTCGCTCATAAGCACATGGGCGGTCGCCCATGTGTCCAGAGACTTATACCCTTATTCGAAAACCATCGTGGGCGGTCGCCCATAAGAGCAAGGGCGGTCGCCCATGTGGACAGTCTCCAATGCCCGGTTTTGCAAATAAGATGGGCGGTCGCCCATAGCACCTTGGGCGGTCGCCCAACACACCAGAATTCCATAATTCCATTTTTTGTCAATTCGTTCGATGCGTGTGACCCCATAGGACTATATTATGTTGGCAATGAGTTCGATCATATCGATCCTCATAAGACATGAGCGGACTCTAGCAAGCCATCATGCCTACCCAAATAATATAATATCAAGTTCGTTTTTCCTACATAGAACATATCACAATCCCATTGTCACACGATGTTATATTGAACATGAGTCATGGTCCACGTCAACTCATATTGTTCAATGCTTTCTCGTTACCAAGTAAATTGATTAATCGAATGACATTAATCATATTAATTCATTCGGGCATGGCCATGCACTACATCAATCTTACTCACGAGTGGCCAAGCAAACATCTCTCTTTACGAGGGACAAGTTTCCATCTTGACTTATCATTCTTCCCAACAAGAATCATATCATGCCAATGATAGCCCTTATTGTTGTCCGGTTAAAGACAACGTTAAACTATATCAAACATGATACTCATCGAGTGGAAGACGATGATAATCTCAGGTCAAAGGATATCAATGATATGACTATATGAGATTTATTTATGACATATGACCAAGACATAAATCTCATAATGGGTCAAGTCCAGTACCTTGTTCACTAACAAGTACCCATGAATCTAATGTGCATCTCTATGCATATAATCATCACATGATTATCCATTAGACTTCATACTAGTGCTTCATAAGTACTAGGGACACAATTATTAATGTAAACATGCAAACACATATAATAATCAAAAGAACCAATCTCATATATAAACAAGCAATGACATTACATAAAGGTCTATCTTTATAGGCCTAGGGCACTAACACCTACATCAAGTTCAGTTTAGTTTTCTCGAGTTAATATCACGTTTGGTAAGCATAACCTCGAGTTTGGCTATTAAATCATTTTGGTTGTCATTCTCAATGGAATCACTCTCAAAATCAGATTTTAAAGAAGAAATTTCAGTTGAGAGTTTCTCATTGACCTTTTCAAAACATCAAGATTTTCATAAATAGAAGAATTGAAGCATTTGAACTCAAAGTCAGAGGATGTGATCTCTAGTGTGACTACATATGAAGTAACAATAGAATGATGTTTATGATTTTGAGATGAGATTTACATGACTACTATGTTTACAGTCTCATCTTCATGTTCGCTGTCACTAAGGATCACACATAAGCTCATTCCCTTTTTCTTCTGATTGTTGGCACACTCATTAGCAAAATGATCAAAGCCTTTACAAGCTCTACATTTAAAAAAATCAGGTTTCCTTTTTGAAAAACTTTTAGGCTGTTTAAATGTATTTTCAGTATCCTCCTCATAATTTTCAAAAATTGATGTGTGTTTGGCTATCTGATGGAAACTTGCAATCCTTTTCGTTCCTTATAAATGATGTAAACATTTTGGTGAGTAAAGCCACATCTTCAATTTCCAAAGTAGAGTTATCTATTTCTTTAGAAATTTCTACAATCTCTTTAGAAACTTTGTAGACACCGGAAAGAGCATCAACAAGAGCAATTCTATCAGCCTTATGTTGTTGCTGAATTTACAGATTCATTTCGAACATGGTCAGAATACCCACAAGAGTATCTAATCCGATAGTCGTGGTTGTGCTTCTTTAACAACAACAATTTTGATGTTAAATTTTTTAGTTACAGTTCTCAACATCTTACTTACCAACCTTGCATTTAATATAGGCTCACATAGGGAGAGACATTCATTCGATATTTCTCTTAATTTCGCTGAATAGCTTTTAATGTATTCAATCTCATTCATCCTCGAGTTTTCAAACTTGGTCATGAGAATTCTCAACCTAGTAGCCTTTACACTATCATCACCTCACAATGTCCTTGCAAAATATCACAAGCCATTTTTTGCTACATTTTGATTATTTTATAGGCGAAACATGTGTTCATCACACATGACTTGATATAGCACCTAGAGCTCTAGAATTATAACTAGCAAGGGTAATTTATGTTGTTGTCCAGTCTTTCTCGATTTAACTTTGTATGATTTTTCAAAGGTTTCACCCACTAAATCCTTGCTTTCAACCTTAAAAAGAGACCATGTGACAATTATGCTTAGCCACAACCTCTCATCAATTGCTTTAATGTAAAGACACGTCTTAACTTTCCACAAAGCATAATTTGCACCATCTAAAACAGGATGACGATATTGACTCAAATGACCATCCATAATGATTACTCTTTCTGGATCTCACTCAGTGTAATCGAGTGAAGCTCTGATACCAATTGAAAGAAATTAAGTAGCTAGGACGGACGAATGGACTCAGAATTACTTCGTCTGAGTCCTGGTGTGATAGCACCGAGACTATCAGGAATACAAAAAGCAGCAAAATAATTAAACAAACATAATATAAAACATATTTTTACTGCTTATATACAACAATTTGCTGTAGACAATAAAAACTTCTCTAAATAAAACGATTTAATGCTTTGGTTACAAAGTAAAGAAAATAAGAGAATGAAGAAAAGACTGATGTATCCCATGATATGATTACATTGCAGCTCATATCAGCAGAATCTAATGACTGTTCAGATTAAGAATCATCCTCCAAAAGCTCAGATAGTGAAGAAACATGTATGGATAGGTCTAGAGCATTTCAAGCAAAGTACAAACGGAATTAAGCGAAATAATTAAACAAACAGAATATAAAACAAGTTTTTGCCACTTATCTACATCAATTTGTTGTAAATAATAAAAACTTATTTTAATAAATACTTTTAAGATTCGATTACAATAAAGAATAAAAGAAGAAATAAAATAATCAAACAATAAAAACACAAGTTAAAGGAGAACTTCGTGTATCAAAATAACTCTAACAAAATCACTCAAAAACAGCTGATCTATTTTTTAGAATCGCAGGAATGCATCATAAAAAACCGTGTATATAAATGAACCGTGTAGTATTCTTATATAAGAGTGAAAATCCTAAGTTGTGGGGAATGATTTGATTGAGAAGATTTTCCATATTTAGACTTCTATCTTTTTTTGAAATCTTGTCAATCAAGCCAATCCTTCATTATCTTGGATTTCTTTAAGGGAAGTCATAAATCATGTAAAGATCTTCATTCATTGACTTGGATTCTTTTTTGTGTTGATCTTCAACACAAATAGAGTTTTCTAATAAATGTGAGAGTGATACAAAATAATCAAAATATACACTAGAACAACGAAACTAATTAATAGGTTAATTCATAAATAATAACAACTAAATAAATTAAAACAACGAAACTAATTAATAGGTTAATTCATAAATAATAACAACTAAATAAATTAAAGAAGATATTTATAAATATATTGTAAAAACAAGAAAGATACAAACCATACTAATTAAAAATTATTATTGGTAAAAACGTGTGTAACAACTCACGCTTACAATTTTTATTTTTTTTAAAGCAATTTTTGATGAAGGGTTTGTTGGCTCCATTTTGGCCGACTTCACCGTCACTCACCATTTCAAAATAAATGCTAGCTCCGTCTCAACCGGTGATCTTCTTTTTTTTTACTCGCGGTAAGAAAATACACTAACTATTACCGGAAGTGAGTTTTTGGAGTGATAGAGTCTATGCAGCAGGGTAAACTGGAATCGGAGAAGACTCTGATGACCTACCGGAGAAGGAAGAGAAGCCGCGGGGGAGGATCTGCCATCTCTTACGCTTCAGGTACTAGGGTTCTTTCCCGCCGTTATCTTTCCGTCTTCTTAACAGCATTACCTACAATTTTTAGTTTGGTTCGATTACTTGATATTACGTTACTTAATTGGTCGATTTTGAACATTTTATCATAGATCGTAGTAATGGAAGCGATTTAGTGGGATTTTCTTAATTACTCGTTTAATTACACTAAGTCTCCACTTGTTTAGCGTATAATGACTTCCGGGAAAATGAAAATGTTTTCCGGAAAATGGCATAAACATGTTTTCGGCTATTTGTTAAGGAAAATGTTTTCGAAAAATATTTTCATGTGTTTAATAAATTAAAGAAAAATATTTTTGGATAAAAACACAATTTGGGATAAGTTTAAAGAGATAGGGTGATGGAGGTGAGCTGGTAGGGTAGGAGGTAGGGATTAGTAGGGGTGGGGAGTGTGGGTGTGGGGTAGGGTAGGGGTAAGGTAGGGTGGTGGGAGAAATGTAAAGGATAAGATGATGGTAGGCTAGGGTGTGGGGGTGGGGTAGGGTGGGTAGCCGAGAGTGTGGGGGGAGGGGTAGGGTGGGTAGCCGAGAGTAGGGGAGTGAGGTTGGGGGGGGGGGAGTTGTTAAAAAATAAATTAAATAAATTATGATTAAAATGAAGTTTGACCGTGGGAGGGGGGTTGGCGGGTGGGTGGGGGTAGGAGTGGTGGGGGTTGTTAAAAAATAATTTTAATATGAATAAAAGAAAAATTGCTTGGGAGTGGGGGAGTCGTTAAAATATAATTTTAAAATGATTAAAAAAAATATTTTTTTACCTTGAGGTGGTGGTAGTGGTGGGAGGGGGGAGTTGTTAAAAATAAATTTAAAATGATTTTTTTTTTACACAACGGGGTTGGGTGGTGGTGGTGAGAGGGGGGAATTGTAAAAACTAATTTAATATAAATAATTTTTTATGAGGGGATGGAGTAGGGGGTAGTTGATGTGGGGTGGGTAACGTGGGGGTGTATGGAAAATTAGGTGTGTGTATGTGAGGGTGTTATTAGGAATATAATATCATAATATTATATTCAAGTATACTCCCTCCGTCCCATTAATAACTTCACTTTTTGCCATTTTGGGTGTCCCATTGAAAGCTTCACCTTTTCTTTTTTGGCAAAGAATCTTTACTATTCCCTCCACTCATTCTCTCTCCTACATTATTTTAATACTCACAACACCATTATAATTTATTATTCCCTCCACTCATTCTCTCTCCTATTTTCAAATTTCTCTCTCCTATTTTCAAATTACACTCACAACATTTTTTCTTCCCACCCATTTTCTTAATTTGCGTGTCGGAACCAAAATGGTGAAGTAAATAATGGGACGGAGGGAGTATATTGTTATATATAGTTTAGAAAACTCAATCCTTGTAATAGATTTGGAAGATTGTATAGATCTAGAAACCTTATAGGAGATTACCTCCTCCCATTGTAACCCTATAAATATGTACCTCTAACAACATAATCAATTGAGTCTTTCATACCAATTCTTTTCTTCCTTGTATGATTGGCTTCGTCTCTCTCTCCTTAATTCTAATATGGTATCAGAGCTATAAGATCTCTCCGCCAAACCCTAGCGGCAAAATCCTAAAGCCGCCCCACCCTCAAATACTACATTGCTTCCGCCATCCATCAATAAACCCTACAACCCAAATCTACATCAATTCACAGCCTTACTCACATTATTATCCCTGCCACAAATACTTTTGCCCTTGTCCACTTTACAAGCAACCAAGTTCAATGCACCTTTAGCCAATTCCACAGCCTTTTTTTTTACAAGCCTTTCTTCTTCCTCCGATTCTCTCCTCTTCGAAATCTCCGTTGGTTATTCAAATCCTCCCAAACCCATCACCCCAAGTCGGATCATCTTTCTCTCTTAGTGAAATCATGTCAACCGCGATACTTCCTGCAACCTTGTTCGGATGTGGACCATGAAAACCCAAGCATTGCGAGCGCCGTGATAAAAAGTTTCCCATCTTTATCGATGGTGAAGAGCTTCTCCAGAGCAGCACGCTCCCCCCCAGGTTTTCTTTCAAGCGGCCTCCCGACGCGGACGTACGGACCACTTTCCTTGGCTGCGATGGCAAAATTCAAACCGCCCTACAACCAAACCAAGTTGCCATGTTCAAAACTGGCCTCCAACCACGGACGTACACAGACCACTTTCCTTGGGTGCGATGGCAAAACCTAAACCGCCCCACAACCAAACCGAGTTGCTATGGTCAAAACTAGCCTCCAACCACGGACGTACGAACCACTTTCCTTGGGTGCGATGGCTAAATCCAAACCGCTCCACAATCAAACCGAGTTGCCATGTTCAAAACTGGCCTCCAACCACGAACGTACGGACCACTTTTCTTGGTTGAAATGGCAAAACTCAAACCGCCCCACAACCGAGTTGCCATGTTCAAAACTGGCCTCCAACCACGGACGTACGGACCACTTTCCTTGGGTGTGATGGCAAAACCCAAACCGCCCCACAACCAAACCGAGTTGCTATGTTCAAAACTGGTCTCCAACCACGGACGTACGGACCACTTTCCTTGGTTGCAATGGCAAAACCCAAACCGCCCCACAACCAAATCGAGTTGCCATGTTCAAAATCGGCTTCCCGACCGCGAGACGTACGAACCATTTTTCTTGGGTGCGATGGCAAAATCCAAGCCGCCCCACAACCAAACCGAGTTGCCATGTTCAAAACTGGACTCCAACCACGGACCACTTTCCTTGGGTGCCATGGCAAAACCCAAAACGCCCCACAACCAAACCGAGTTGCCATGTTCAAAACTGGCCTCCAACCACCGACGTACGAACCAATTTTTTTTAATTTTTTTTTTCTGTCACGAACCCTACGGCCACATTCACGTCCGGGAACACATCCGTCTCCACCCGCTACATCAAACCCGATTCATCTCATCATTCTTCAAGATTGGACTTATCCAAGAATCGTCCATCTTGGGGGAGCATATTAGGAATATAATATCATAATATTATATTCAAGTATATATTGTTATATATAGTTTAGGAAACTCAATCCTTGTATTAGATTAGGAAGATTGTATAGATCTAGAAACCTTATAGGAGATTACCTCCTCCCATTGTAACCCTATAAATATGTACCTCATAACATAATCAATTGAGTAATTCATATCAATTCTTTTCTTCCTTGTATGATTGACTTCATCTCTCTCTCTCTCCTTAATTCTAATAGGTGTTACCATTTTTCGAAAAATGTTTTAATTAGAAAAAATTCGCAAGTCATTTTTCTTGGAAAAGTAGGGAAAACATTTTTCGGAAAATATTTTCTCCATTTTCCGGTGCTTACCAAACATCGGAAAATGAGGAAAACGTTTTCCGGAAAATATTTTCTCCCAAATAAACGGAGCCCAAGTATAAATTATTTTTTGTATTTTTGATGGTTTGAATTCTGACGCACTCATGGAAAATGACAAGTTCCATGGTGAAGAGATGGTGGTAAATTAAGGTAGATTTTTTTGCCAGTTTTTGAGGAGATTTTTTTTTCTTGTTCTTGATTTTATATCTTGTGAATACATGTGGTATTTATACAAACAGTAAGTCATCAAGATCCTAAATCTCAGCCCTATAAAGTAGCACATGTGCAGCTAATTCTATGTGCTATAGAGCATATATGGGAAATCTTGAGAAATCAGGAAGAGATATTGTTGATTCTCTTTATTACCCCTCAAGTCGGTGCATGGAGCGTGGAAATGCCCAATTTGCTTAGTAATCGTGTGAAACCGCTCGGTGATGACAGCCTTGGTGAAGATGTCCGCCAAACCAGGATGAGATAGGTCGCGAAAGCAAAAGGTTGGATTGAATGGGATGACGGACGTAACGACAATCGGTCTCAATGTGTTTTGTTTTTTCGTGCCGTTTAGAACGTACTGGCGTTGACTTAATGTGCTTTAATTTAAATAAACGAATGACGGTGAAAGAATAATGGTGCTATTTGTTTGGTATGCATAGAGGGAATCTTATAGTGTAATGTCTCAGAGGCTAACCAACAAGAGTGTGAAATTTGTGCATCTGAATAAACCAGTCGAACTGGCATTCCTATCGATTATTCCAAAAATTGTAGTCTGAGATGTCCATTTTTCTTAAATCATATTCCCGTGGAAGAGTTTACTGAGCTTGTTTATCAGTTGAAAATATATGGTGCTAATAGTTCCATAAAGCAAAAGAAATGAATGTTCCGAAGTAGCGGAGAATAGCCCAACTAAACTGGAACTGTGTGAAGAGCAGAAAACCTTTTAATCAAATGATTTTGGCCCAAACGCGATTATAAATTATCTCAATATTGAACACCATTATTTGGTTTAAACCTTTAGATTATTAGTATGGAGGTGAAAGTGATTGCATCCGTATATTGGTGATTGCCAACTTATAAAAGGATGGAAACGAGTGGGTGAAGAGGCACGAAGAGATACCACACGCTAGACATAGGAGTTTTGTATCTTTGTGTAGATGTAGAAAGATTACTTTGTTTATTGTTCAGAAACAAGACATTTTGTTGCTTAAATGAAGTCTCTCCCGTATGCATTCAAGTTTGATGAGTTTTGATCATTTTTTTTTTTTTCATTGAACCTTAATCGAGACTCCGAATACCGCTTGACCAGAAGGTCTTTGTTTTTTTATCATATATTTAAAAGTTAAAAATGTATGAATCAAATGAGTTTTGATCATTGAACCTGAATATGTGTGCAAATTTATTGCGAGCACATCACTGGTGTCGTCTTTCTTTTTAGCAGCATCACATAACTTTTTTTCGTGGCTTCCGCAAGTCAACACCCTTTATCCAATGTGCTCATAGAGGTTGTCTAGGTACTGATATACTCCCTCCCTCCGTCCCATAGTGATAGTCCCATTTGACTATTCAAACATTTTAACCTCCTAATTTTCATTTCCATCACTAAACATAATGTTCACTTATCACTCTATTACTCTCTCTTATGCTTTGGCTGGCTCTCATCCTCTCCTATATTCCCCTTCTTCCTTGGTTGACAATTTTGGAAGTAAATGAGACTATTTTTTTTGGGACAAACAAAAATGACAAATGGGAACATCTTTATGGGACAGAGGAATATTAAAAATCCTATCTTTGGACATCTTTTAAGGACCTTTTTATTGTTTAGTGTTTACTCATACCAGAAGCTTAATTGAGTTGCAGGCTGTGAAGGTGAAAATGTGAAGCACAGCCCATCTGTATCACAGGTTGCAGATGCTCCAGTCACAGGCCAAAAGGTTGAAATCATTTTGCGTGCTGAAAATTTAACAACTGTTGAAGAAACTGGTATGATTCATCTTTGATTGTTTAGTTCCTTTTTGGAATTTTTTTTACTCAATATTATGGATTTTGTGCATCTTATCAGCAATTGCACAGTTGATTATGAATACACTACTTTGTGTAATATCAATATCAGTGGGTATTTATGGATAGACCAATCAGGAAACAAAACAATTTGTCGAGTTTGTGGTGTTATGACAGGGTTTTGTAAGGCACAAAATAAACAAAAGTGCCTATATCTGCAGCGTCGACGTCCACAGCGAAAAAGGAAAAGTGAAAAGGTTTCCATAGAGTTGAGTGTTACCGAAAATTCTGCAGAACAACCTTTAAGTGCCTCCAACTCTCACGGATCTTCAAAAGGAGAAAGATTCAATTACGCAATCAACGAGCCTGAGAGGAAGTTAGATGACAAAACATTTCAATGCTACTTGGAGTGAGTTTTCACTTAATTATTTGGAAGGAACAGCACACTGACTTGTAACAACGATTTCTAACGAAAACCATATTCTAAGCTATGTAGGAATATGTGGCGGAACTTTTCAGAAGAGAAAAAGAGCTCATTTACACATCTGGATTCCTTGTGGTATTCCATTTACTCAAATGAGCGTGACAGAGAAAAGGTGCTGAAATGGATAAAGAAAAAGGACATTTTCTCTAAAAAGTATGTCCTTGTTCCCATTGTTCAGTGGTAAGTTTTTTTTTTCCCTTGTCTTGGCATTCATTTTATTTCATTGACGAATCCATATGACGCTTGTTAGCCGACCCTAAATCATTTTGAGAGTAAGGTTTTTTTTGTTGTTGTTGTATCTTCGCATAATTTTCATTCTCGTTGTTCCTTGGGCATTTTGTAATTTGAGAAATAACATCTGCAAATAACTGCAGGTCACACTGGAGTCTTTTGATTTTCTGTCACTTTGACGAGAGTCTGGAGTCCGAATGTAATACTAAAACTCCCTGCATGTTAATGCTGGATTCACTTCAAATGACAGGGCCTAAGAGGCTCGAACCTGGAATCAGAAAGTAAGACTTTAGTCATGACACACACACATATGTACTCCATCCGTCCCGGAAAGCTAGTCCCATTTGACTTTTCAAAGTTTTTAGGATTTATTTTTCTTGACATAAGTACCCTTAATAAAACTAATCATTAAGAGCAAATTTGAAATATTTTTGGACATTCATTATGGGAAGGAGGGAGTAGCAGTTTATATGCAAAACACTGATTCATGTTTGTTTGCTCAACCTTCTCCGGGGTGGGTGTGGCTAGTTACCTGGGTTTTTTTTTTTTTTTTTTTTTTTTCACATTGCAATTTTGGAAATGCAACAATTTTTTCCCCTCAGTTTTAGATATGGGACTATTTTTTTGGAACGTACAAAAATAGAAAATGGGACTATCTTTATGGGATGGAGGGAATATAAGTCTGTGTATATATATTGAGCTGCTTTCTGCCACTGCCCTGTTTTCTTTTTAATTCTTAGTTGTATGCATGCCTTCTTCCATCAGGTTTGTGTTCGACATATACAGGACACATGGAAGGGCGGTGAATAGGAAGTTGTTGAATAAAATGCCCCTTTTGGTTCCTAAGGTAGCCTTACTTTCCCAATATATTTTCTTGAACCATTTGAACGTAGACTTGCACTTGTAACAAACACTTTTCAGGTTCCACAGCAGATAAATGGGATGGAATGTGGTTTATATGTTCTCTACTATATAAACCTATTCGTAGAGGGTGCTCCAGAAAATTTTAGCTACTCCAATGGTTACCCTTACTTTGTAAGTTTTCACATCTTTTCTGCCGTTTTTCTTATGGAACATTAACAGTTAATTATTTTTATTCCTTTCGCGTTTTTGGTGGTATGTTATAGATGAAACAAGACTGGTTTACACCTGAAGGTTTCGAGCACTTCTGCGAAACTCTTGATTCATCTGGTGATGAGGATCTGTTTTAGCTGGGGAATTTGCGGTCGGTCTTGGCTTGTGTTGTTTGGGATAAGTAAATAGGTAGATGTTGTATTTGAACTTAATTTTACAATTCAATCACTTACCATTATTATACTGAATATGATTTCTTGTTTAATTATTTAAGTTAAACCATTTCATTATCATAATAATAGTACAATAAAAGAGCTACTACTAAATTGAATTTTTGGAGGTCTGTGATGGGTTGTGTTTAACCCAAATGAAGAGATGCTTAGTTGGCCAGTGTATGTTGCTTACATAGCGGGTCGGGATTTGGACTCGGATCGTTACAGAAACTTCATGAAAATCTAATTACTTAGAAAATTAGAAAATTACATGGTTGTTTTGTTTTCTGAAATATTATTCAATGGGTAAACATTGAATTTGTTATATACTCCTTCCCTTCCAGTAGAACCCGCACACTTACTGTTTGCACGGAAATTAAAGAAAAAGTTAGTGGATAAAATGTTGTGAGTATGAAAAGTGAGGTTGGAGAGAGAAAGTGAAGTAGAAAATAGTGATTTGATTGGTGTTTGTGAGTATAAAAGTAAAGTAGCAGAGAGAATTAGTGGGTGGAATAGTAAAAATTTTTTGCCATTTTAGAAAGTGTGCAGTTTGTAATGGAACGTCCAACGAGAAAAGTGTGCAGGTTGTAGCGGTCCAACGAGAAAAGTGTGCAAGTTGTAGCGGGATGAATGAAGGGAGTATATTTTTTTTGTTATAAAATTTGAACTTAAAGTTGGTCGGCATATTCAACAAACAACTGCAATGAGTCTTGCCTCAAATGCCACAAGCTCAGTTTTAAACATAGGCTAAATGGTGTAGCGGTATGAAAAAATAAATGCATTTCTAAACGGACTCGAGATCACTACTGTCGAGCTCCCCTCCAATGAGGCAGCGAGCGGCCCGAGCTTGTCCACGTCGCACATTCTCTATCTCTCTCCTCGTGCGATTGAGATTAATTTACAAAAATGTGGGTCCCATCCGATAAAAATCATCTCGCCAGTTGTCGATTATGTGAGTTGCAAGAGGAAGGAGATCATAGGAGTACAGGTTCCAAATCCTTTCTGAACTTATTAATCCAAAACCCAAAGAATTATTAAGCCCAATATATAGTGGGCTGACTGTTTTCCATAACCGCTGAAATTGGACATAAGATCAAGTCCAATAATTCAACCACCAAAAAACATTCAACTACCCTAATATTACGATACCTCATCTTCTCTCCATCCACTTAATCATTCAACTACTTTCTCAACTACACCCCCACAATAAGCTAGTTTAGTTTAAAATTCAACTCCTCCCAACTCATAATTCTATACCCCACTACTTTGAGTGTTTTTTTTTTGTGTCCAAATCAAATGAAACTTATATCAATTTATAGGGGAAAAAAATGGTTAATTTTGGTGAAAATAAAATTTAAAAAAATTAATTAACTAGGTGATAATTCAACTCAAATTGAAAAATGAGTGTTTTTTTTGTGTCCAAATCAAATGAAACTTATATCAATTTGTAGGAAAAAAAATGATAAATTTTGGTGAATTTTTTTTTTTTTAAATCATTTATTATGAGATAATTGAGTTTAAATAATTGGGTGAAAAAATAATAAAGTACGGACCAATCATTTTGCGCCACGTGGATGCTCCGGCCAAAAAAAAAAACCCTTCACGCGCCATCCTCTTCACGGATCAATCCCTCTGCGCCACGTGTCCCACAACTCCCTCTTTCAACCGGGTTGAACAATTTCAACCCTTCCCTTCAACTACCCCTCTCAACTATCCTATTAAACACATTCAACTAACTAACTCCCCAATTCAACCCTCTATTGTACATGGGCTCAGTTTTAGCTGTATGTAACTTTTTCCTAATATATAAATGCGCAAGTTAGTTAAGTTAGCGTACGTCCTTTTGCGCTAGAAAGCCCTAGATCACTTCCGGCCACTCAACCTCTGAAGTTCAAGCACCGGTAGGTGTTTATCGCTCTGCGTTTCGGTTTCTTCAATTATTTTGTAGCTTTCAGAGACTGGTTTGTGTTTATCTACTTACAGAAGTATATCTACATCCGTGATTTCGCACTGTGATTTTCAGATGTTTTCAATTCTACTGTCCGCATCCAAAAACTCGTTTTTGCTGTTCTTATCTTTCAATCCGTTTGATTTATCAAAGCTATATATTTTCAATTCCTAGTCCTGATGTGTTAGAATTATTGATTACTATTTGTAAATGCTTCAGCATTAGGCTTAATCGGTGATATTCAGGTCTTCTAAGTTTGATGTAAAGTAAAAGCGGAATAGTAACAAGGCTGGATCGAAATCAAAACTTTCTGTTCTGCAAGGAATCGCAATTCCTTAGATAAATAAGAACTCAAGCTAAAAAGCTTAAGGGAAAACCCCACAATTGCAAAGGAATTAATTTTTTAATCAAAAATAGTCTAATTTTCGGATTACAATTCTAGGCTATTTTATAGTGCCCATAAAACTTGAAAAACAAGAAATAACATCCTAAAATAACTCCTAACCTAACAGGTAACCTATTAGGACTTAAAAACTGGTAAATCTACTCAAATTTTTCTCTAAAATCACCTATAATTGACCTATTTAAATTAATGACGAAAATAAGAAATAAAATATAAACTAAAACAGATTAAATCCTAAAATACTAATTAAAATACAAAAATAATTACTATATTTGACTTCGTCAAATATTCTTCCTACATCATTCACCCACTCTTCAAAAGAACTCGATCCCGAGTTCTCATCCGATGTTTGGAAAGTGCCGTCCCATTTAAAAATATATTTCGAATAAATCTTCTTTTTAAGTACACGTTGACGTAAGTTGACCTCTTCCAGATATAAAATTATTCCATCCGTCTCATCTTCCTTGTGTTGATCTTCCACCCCTTCATCCCCTTGCTCAACAATGATCAATAAATCTTCAAAAATAACTTCTTCCTTGATGTGAACAACACCCAATTTTTCATAAAAAATTGGGGGTTTTGAACAATCAATACCAACCTCTTATTTCTCCTTGAATTCAACTAGGATATTATCAGGTACTATAATATTTGAAGTAATAATATCACCACAAACCTGAACAATGCTCAAATCTTCTTTGAACTCACAAATAACCTCCTCATCAAAAGCTTCTACTTGAGTAGGAAATTCTTCAATAGACAACTCCCCATTAAAGATCGGAATATCCGCCCTAATCTTGGGTCGTTGATCTTGAGGAGGCACTGCCCTAGCCTCACCTTCATCGTTATCCGAAGCATCCCCGCCTATCGGATCACCACGGTGGAGATTTTTCCCGCGAGGACCAGCCCAATTTCGTGGGTTGACACCACCTTGACCAACTTGCAATCATCTCAAAACTTCAATCAACTCTCTATGTTGACGTTCCTGTCGTTGCTCCTGACGAGTCAAAGTTTCAAGGATTGTGGTAAGAGTGATATCTTCGTCGTTTCCCTTCATGTTACATCTTCTCGTCTCGTCGGAGAACCCTAGGTCTTCCGATTTCTGATACCAACTGATGTAAAGTAAACGCAGCGGAATAGTAACAAGGCTTGATCACAATCAAAACCTTCTGCAAGGAATCACAATTCCTTAGATAAATAAGAACTTCCAAGGAAGATCTTCTGCAAGCTAAAAAGCTCAAGGGAAAACCCCACGATTGCAAAGCAATTAATTTTATTAATAAAAAATAGTCTAATTTTCGGATTACAATTCTAGGCCTATTTTATAGTGCCCATAAAACTTGAAAATCAAGAAATAACATCCTAAAATAACTCCTAACCTAATAGGTAACCTGACTTAAAAACTGGTAAATCTACTCAAAATCTTCTCTAAAATCCCTTATAATTGACCTATTAAAATTAATGACGAAAATAAGAAATAAAATATACTCCCTCCGTCCCACCAAACTGATACTTTTATTTTGACTAAATGTAACTTTGACCAATAATTTATATAAAAAATAATTATTCTAATAAAAATTTAAAAATTATTATTGTATCACGATTGATAATACTTTCAGTAACAATTTTTAGATTTTTATTAGGATCATTATTTTTTATATAAATTATTGGTCAAAATTACATTTAGTCAAAATAAAAGTATCGATTTAAAGAGGATAAACTAAAACAGATTAAATCAAAAAATACTAATTAAAATACAAAAATAATTACTATATTTGACTTCGTCAAATATCATTCCTACATCAAAGTTTGATTTGGATTTTAAGAAGTGTTTCCTTGGTGGTTCTACTTGTGCCTGTTGATTAATGTAGCAAGGGAATAACGAGTAACTAGTGAAGCTTGTTATCACTTTTGAATGTATAAATTTGACGTGAGATTGCTTTTGGCTGACTGATTATAGGGGAGGCTGTTGGTCATTTTATGTAATTGTGTTCCATATGAATTTGATCTTACTGATTTTGAGCTGATTTACGATGTTCATAGTTGGTGAATTGTGATCCAGGCCATCCAGCCTTCCAGATTTCATTAGGTGATCTCATTGCAAGTCTATTTTGTATGTTTACCCTCACAAAAATTACATGTTATCAGTTAATCTTGAATATAATAGTCATGGATCAAAGTGATACTTGAACTTTAGGATTGGAACTACCAATAGGATTTGTGTAAGTGCTGCATCCGTTTTGCATCTTGTTTTGGGCTGCTAATGTTTTTTTGCTACTTGCAGAAGATATCACTTACATACCGATGGCTGCCACGTTTTTTGTTGGTTCAGACGCTGGTCTTAAGAAGCTTGACGAATACCTTCTATCTCGCAGTTACATCACTGGGTAAGTTTGATTTTGTTTTCAATCTGAAGGGTGTCTTGGATTTGGGTCACAATTTGATTTTGAACCTGTTAACTTCTACCAGGTACCAAGCCTCAAAGGATGATATCACTATTCATGCGGCTTTTGCCAAGGCCCCATCCTCAGAATATGTGAATGTCTCTCGCTGGTATAATCACATCGAGGCTCTTCTGAGAATTTCGTAAGTTCTGGAGATCACTCATATTATCTCTTTGTTTTGTTAATTATTAAATATTGTCTTCTTGGCTTGGTCCTATATAGACATCAGTAGAGAAGTAACCTTCGATTTCTTAATATGTTTGTTTTGAATTTTCTGAATGATCAAATTTTGCTCTTGCAGGGGAGTTTCTGGGGAAGGTTCAGGTGTCATCGTGGAGGGATCTGCTCCTATCAGTGAAGCCATTGCAACCCCGCCTGCTGCTGCTGACACAAAGGTACTTTTAACTCCTGGATTGCAAGTATTCGGAATGCATTATGCAATGCCTTCGTTTCATAGGTTTTCTATCTTAATGTTGTTGCATTTATCTCAGTTCATCCATTCTGAATATATTAGTCCTGAGTTATAGGCAAAGGGCGGTTTTACTTTCCGGCTAGCTATTTGATATCTAATTTCTGCATAATGATCTTCATTAAATTTGAACCTCAGGCTGCCGCTGCGGATGATGATGATGACAGTGATGTGGATCTCTTCGGGGAGGAGACTGAAGAGGAAAAAAAGGCTGCTGAAGAGCGTGCAGCTGCTGTGAAGGCATCTGGAAAGAAGAAAGAATGTGAGTCAATTCTTCTTCTTCTTCTTCCTAACTAATGAGAAACGTATATTGGACCTCCTACTAGCCCCTATGACTAACCCCTGTTACGATGTTTTCTTCAAGCTTGTGATTAGGGGTTGCAAAATGGGTGTTTCGGTTAACCCAATGGGTGCTATTAATTAAAAACTATAATGCATTTCACTATTGTACATAATGCAATGTACAATAGTTTAAAGCATGATAAAATCTTAATGGGTATACCCATTGGTAAGAAATTGCCACCCCTACTTATGATCCTTGTTTCTTAACACTGTTTTTGTGGCCAGTTGCGGACGCATGAAATTAAGGAAGGGGGCCAAGATTCTTTGGAGCAAAGGATTGAAGATGGGGTTCGGGGGATTTTTTTTTTTTGACTGTTTTTTCCACATGGGACCAAACAAAACAAACATAACACTGACTTCAACAATCTAACTCTGATTAAAGAACCAATTGGAATGAAAATCCGAAATTTCAAATCAAAATCAAAATGAAATTATAACCCTAATTGAGAAATCAACATAACAGAATGAAAAATTCGACAAAGATGTAGTTATTACCTAAATATTTGAATAGGGAAGAATCAAAGAGTGCGAATCAGTAAATCGCTTTGGTCTAACCTCTTCTGCACATCTATGATTTTTTTCTGCACATCTATGATTTTTTTCTGCACATCTATGATTTTTTCTGCACATCTATGATTTTTTTCTGACACATCTATGATTTTTTCTGCACATCTATGATTTTTTTCTGCACAAAGATGTAGTTACTATCAACAATTTTTTTCTGCACATCTATGATTTCCTGGATATCAGTTACTCGTTACACCTAGATTCATTCTGCGTCTAACCTCTTCTGGATTTGATTATATTATACGAGTACTTGTTTGATTATCTTTCTTTTTTGTTGCCAGCGGGTAAATCATCAATCTTGCTAGATGTAAAGCCATGGGATGACGAGACAGACATGAAAAAGCTGGAGGAAGCTGTTAGAAGTGTTCAGATGGAAGGCTTGACTTGGGGTGCATCCAAGTTGGTGCCTGTTGGATATGGTATAAAGAAGCTGCAAATCATGATGACCATTGTGGATGACCTTGTATCTGTTGACACCATTATTGAGGAGCGTCTTACAGAGGAGCCAATAAACGAATATGTCCAGAGTTGTGACATTGTGGCCTTCAACAAAATCTGTGAGTTCATTTGGATACCCTTCTCAGAATTTATTCAGACCATATATTTAGTCCGTCTCTTTAATGATGAAGTCTAACTGGACTTGTGCTTCTTCCTTAATAATGGTGTCTGATAATGATTGTTCTTGTTGCAGAATTTTTGTTAGGTACATGGACACCGTGAGGATTATCCAAATTAGGATTTGTAGCTTCTCTTCAACTATTAGTTCAAGCATAGTCCTTTGATACTACTTATTTTCAACCAGGGTTTAGTGTGTGTGGGAGATATTCTGTTGAATATTCTGTAACAATAAATGTCACATTTTTATTTTTAATGAACATTCCCTTTTTTAATACTCCCTCCGTCTCTAAAAGATTGTCTTGTTGTACATTTTGCAATTATTAAGAAGAAAGAGCTTCACCTTTTTGTACCTTAATAGATTTGCACTAATATTTATGCCTAAATTTAAAAATGGGACATACTTTTTGGGACAAGTCAAAATGACAAATGGGACAATTTTTCATGGACGGAGGGAATATATATTTTTTTTACCTTTTTTATGCATAATATATAAACATCTTCAATCATCTCACCATTATGATTGTAGATGTAAATTGGAAAGCGATAATGGTGACGGACACTATAGTATTAATTTGGCGATGCTCGATTGAGGGTATGTTTGACAACCTCAATTTGAAGACTTTGATTTGGAATTGGAAGAACAAAATGAATTTCGTGAAACTAATTTAACCCTTTCAATTTCAATTCAATGAATTGGAATCGAGTTGTCAAATATATCTGAATATTATGTTTTTACTCACTATTAATAAGTAATCAATTGATCATTACCAACTTATTTGTGTCCAAAATGTTATAATCTTCTTTCTTTTGTACCCCAAGTACATCTAGCATTGATATTAAAAAAAAAAAAAAAGGACAGTAGACATGTGCTATTAAAGCTTTTTTAAAATGGATAATCCTTATTTTAATTGTTTATTGTGAAATACAAATATTGTAAGTAATTTAATTTAGATATAAATGTAATGTAATCACAAAAAGGGAGTTTGTCTAATATAATAATTAATAGGGAAGGGTAAAAATTACATTTAATAATTAATTAAATATGCAATAATTTAGAAATAGTGACTTTTATTAGAAAAGAAAAAAAGAGGGTAGCGTAGGGAATAGGGATTACTACGGTGCACCCGGAGCCCGTTTAATATATCGGTCGGGTCTACCGAAAGTCTGAAGAGGCATTTACAAAAAATTATTTTAGAAAGATGAAAATTATTAAAAAAAACACATAAATTTGAAATTACGATTTTTTTTTTTGTTTTTTTAATCAGTTTTGTTCAAACAACTGATAATTTCAGTTATCAGTTGTTCAAATAACTGATAATTTCAGTTATCACTTGTTTACACCTGATAACTGAAATTAATTGTTTGAAGCACAAATTACTCTTCATACAATTGATAATTTCAGTTATCAGTTGTAAACAACTGATAACTGAAATTATCACCTGTTTGAACAACTGATGACTGAAATTATCAGTTATTTAACCAAAACTGATAAAAAAAACCAAAAAAAAAAGTTTTTTGTAAAAAAAAGAAAAAAAAAGTACTCCCTCCGTCCCACTTCAAGGTTCCACCTTTCCCTTTTGGACCGTCCCACTTCAAGGTTCCCTTCCTTAAATGACAAGTTTTTCATATATTTATACCCTTATCATCTCCATATATTTACAAAAAAAATCATTCATTATACCGTTATAATTTTAACATATTTGCAAAAAAATCAATCATTAACTTACTATTCCTCCCACTCATTCTCTCTCCTATTAAAAAACTGATCATTAATTACTATTTCCTATCTCATATTACAAAAAAAAATATTCATTATCTATATTATAAATGGCAACATGCCACCTCACCATGTGAACAGTTGAATGAATAGTGTCATATACCAAATTTCTCATTTTGTCCTCACTAAGTTGTCCCTTTTTCATTTTGTCCTTTAAATTTTTTTTAAAAAAAAATAAACAAACAAAAAAAACACACACACACACACGTGTCGCGGGAGAGTTTCTAGTATCCTTATAAAGTTAACATATTTACAAAAAAATCAATCATTACCTACTATTTTCTATCTCATATTTAACTTTTATTCGTTTTTAAAAAATTTCTTAAAAAACGTGAAACCCACACCAAGGAATCTTGGTGTGGGACGGAGGGAGTAATTTTTTATAATTTTCCATTTTACATGTTTTTTTTTTTTTTTTTTTTTTGTAAATGCTATTTTTTAATGAGGTTTTTTTTGTAATAAACCCAAATCTGAAACCAGATTCTTAAACCTGAGTGGGGTTTCCCGGCGTCTAGTGTGTGTGCGGGTGAGAGAGAAAATTAAGATGCCGAAGAGGACGACGCATACCTACTCGAGCGAAGACGCCGCACCGGACGGTCCCGACTCCGATCTCTTTGTCTATTACTGCAAGCACTGCAGCTCTCACGTCCTCATCACCGGTGCCCTCTCCTTCTCTCTTTCTCTCTCTACATGTCCTCGCGCTCATTTTTTGCTTTGGGAAAAATTGTTTAAATCATTCGTTGAAAGCATCTATTTGAATTTTCATTTGCTTCACCTTGTTCAAATTTGCCCCCTATGAGCATAAAATTGGTTTTGTTGTAAGATTGCCGGTTATACAATTATCCTTAATTCATAATTATTACAAAAAATGTCCAAAAATGATGCTAAATGACCCCCATGATTCATTCCTTGCTCAACATGTTGCAGTGAAGGTATATTGACACAAATTGCATAGCCCACAGTTTGTTTGTGGAATCTACTTCTCACTTTCTGTTTATATTACAAGATGCATCTATATTTTGGGTTTCTAAGTAGAACAATGGAGCCCGAGTTGATTTTTAGATGCCAGCTGTACCCGAGTGGTTGAGAAATTTCATGTTATACCTTCAGATCATGGAGAAACCATTACATGTTATATGCTATATGCCTGCGCGCTACATGCACTGAAATAATTGAACTTGTAATTGATTCGTCAAAACGATCTCATACTAATGAAAGGACGTGTAGATATATACATGAAATATATTAAAGCGTTTATGAATAAAAATATTGTATTTGTAGATTTTGTAATGAGAAGTTGCCTGATAATCTCCTGAATGGGTGTTTATGAATCATCAAGGGGAATGGGGCTTTAGCGGCAGTACCCAACCCTTTGTGATTAGAGGTACCTGAAGAAGGTTGAATGCATGGGAAATACCTGTAGGTGTGACATGTGATATAAGCAATATATGCTCCAGAGCAGTCTTCTCCCCTAGTGATAGGGCTTTAGTGTGACGCTAATGATCTGCTCCCATGCTTAATTAGCCCACGGCTGTCATGCTTTTGCTAGGTCGTGTTAGACAAACTTGACGCCCAGTACCCATTTAGATGAGAGTGGTTTGAGACTTTGAGGCATGGATTGTAAGGGTTGCAGTTGTCCCTTTAGGGACTCTCATGAGAATCAAGATTAAAAGTGTGTGTCCATAACAATGCCACTTGTTTTGCATAGTCCATTAACAAGTAGAAGTATTTCGTGTCGCAACATGGTTATGAAGTTTGGTACAATTTCCTAATTCTAGACCTAGTCTATTACTTTATAACTTAAAAGAAAATCAAGTTATATGAAAGATGGATGGAATTGAATCATTCATTAAAAATCTTGCAGGAAGATCGAAGTTTAAATCTGTAGTGTCATTTTCTGCTGAAAATCCCATCATCTAAAAATCATCTCTGTATTCTATCCATTAGTTTTTCTTGGGAGATAAACCGTACTAACCTACATTTCTAGATACCCAGTTGCAGAAAATGCCAAAAAGGAAAACAGACAAAGCATATGTGTTGGACAAAAAGAAGCATCTCACTAGACTAAATATAAATGAAGCAGGGAAAGTTCTCTTAAAACGGTAATCTTCTGACCCAACAATGTACTACTGCAACATTTTATTGTCCATCTCATGCATAGATTTTCTTTAACTTCGTCATTATGCTATATGCTTGACTGTATCTTCCTTGAATTTAGTGGTGAGGGGAAATTGGAGAAGCAATTTCGTATGAAGTGTATGGGTTGTGGGCTCTTAGTTTGCTACCGCTGTGAAGAAGACCTTGAATCTGCATCATTCATATATATAGTTGATGGTGCATTGAGTACAGTTGCTGCTGAAACTAACCCCCAGGTAGTGACGATAAACCTAATCAAGTTTAGTATGCCATTCCTCTTGGACGTTATCCATGTTCTCTTTTTGGTTCTTATAGCAACTCATGTTATGCAATGAAGGACATTAGTTAGTGAACCTAGGGACTTATCTGTTGTTTTTCTTAACGTCCATTAAAATTCCTGTAGATTTGTTTAATGTCCATTTATATACGCTGCAGGATGCTCCTGTGCCACCTTGCATATCCCAGTTAGAAGGAGGACTTGTTCAAGTAGCAATTGAAGTGGAAGACCGTGCACAACGCTCAGCAGTTACAAGTAATTCATCTACTGAAATGATTCATAAGATGTGTTCTCTAATTATCTATAAATGCATTGGTATCTTATCATGAATACTTTGGGAATGGATTGATTTGTCATATAAGATATTGAACATATAATCTACTGATTGAGCCTCGACTCGAGTTTTATTCATGCCTAAGAGCAAAAGCATGGGCACTAGTCTCTTGGAACAGAAATCAGGCTAGAAAGCAGTAGTGTCGCACTCTGAATAGAAACAAAATTGCCTAGCTTATTAGCAAACTTAGGTGATGGTTGCTTTAGTTATGGAGGAGAGGGTACGAAAGACTGGTGCGGTGCATTTGCTTGCCCCAAACACAAAAGATGAGTGATTCTGCTTTCTCATTTTCCACAAATCAGGAAAGCTCTTCTAGTGTGTGAAGTATTACATTTGATGTTTCTCTAGATGAGAACTATGTTCAAATTGGTACGGTAAACTTGGATTAGTGGCCATATCTTTACTCTCTATATTGGTCTTGTGTGCATCCACACTATCCCTGCAGGTAGAGCTATCATTCAAACCGTGATATGCTCATCTGGAAATGTCAACTGTTACTTGGTTAACAAAAATTTGAGTTTTCAGCATTAAAGGACTTCTTTCTTTTGTAGAAGGACATGAAACTTCCATTTTCATTTGCTTCTGCTCTAGCTATTAGAACTATGGGCATATAATGTTCGCAAGGGTAGATTTGGCTTGTTGTGCAGCTTTACTCGGCATCAGTTACAGTTTGTTGTTTTGTCCTTGTAGATGAAGCACTTGCTTCCTTGGCAATTTGCTCTTACAATAGACTCAAAGCCTTGTGCTTGACCTTGTCTTTGCACCCAATTCTTTTCAGGAGTAAATGCCGACGATGTTCGAGTCACTGTTGCTGCACCTGCAGCACGTGGTGAAGCTAACAATGAACTTTTAGAGTTTATGGGCAAGGTCGTAGCTCTCTTCTTTGTCTGGCTTTAGGGTGACACATTTGGGCGGTCTAAGTTTATTTTTGTGGTCAATGCAGGTGCTAGGTTTGAGGCTAAGCCAGATGACTCTTCAAAGAGGATGGAACAGCAAATCAAAGCTCCTTGTGGTATGTTGTAAAATCTTGCTTCTACGCTTTCATAACAGATATGACAAACTGTCGCATATAGCTCTCTTTTTTTTTTTTTTTGGGGGGGAGTGGGGTTGTTTTTGAGCAGGTGGTCTGCTGACCACAGCCTTGTAATGTCATAAACTGAGTTAACTTGTCCTGGACCCTTGCCACATGTTGGTTCCTGGCCTTGGTAAGAGCTCTTGCTTGACTGGTAAGAATAAGGTTTACAGCTACACTATTTTGGTTGGGTTGTCTATGGCTTTTTTTTTCTTTCGCTCAGCAAGAGTATAAGGTTAATTCCAGACGAGCTGCACACTTCTTTGAGTCAACTTTGATTGGTTTCAATCAATTTGTTAACCTACATAAAGATTTACCTTTCTCTAAGAAATCATGAAAATGAATCTCTACTTAAAGCTCCATTAATTTTGCACTGCGGCTCTTGGATCTTAGATCAAAGCAGGGATTTCTTTTTATGAGCGCCTTCTATCCTTCGAAGAAGAGACAAACTTATTTACGTTACCTTATATTCTTCTTTTTGAACCAGGTGGAGGATTTATCTGCTAGACAAGTATACGAGAAACTTCTGGAGTCTGTGCAACCTTGAGGCGCTCAATGAGATTCTCCTTTTTTTATGGGGGTGGGGGTGGGGGGTTTCAATGTGAAATACTTCTCGAAGCTGTACCAGCACAGTGTGAAGCAGTTGATAAACAAAAACGCTGAAACAAGAAAGTTCATGAAGGTGAAAAGTCGGTCTAACTGTTCATTCTTTGTATGATATTATATTTTATTATTATTCTCTAAGGACCTGTCTTGATAATACTCTGTAGATGAGACTGGTGAAAAGGTCTGCATCTTTAATTTATTGTTAAACTTTAACAATATCGTCATAAACTTTGGAGTGCTATATTTAAGCAGTGTTGGTTTTGTTAGAATTGTTGTGAATTAAAAGCAAAGTGGAAGTTCAATGGCAATAACATAATTATAATTTCAACCCCACAACCGGCAGGAGCTGAAGGAGATTGAATTTCACTGCATTTAAACCATAACACTTTCTTTCAAGTTTCATAACAGCTGATGGTGGTGATTAGATCAAAAGCTCCCCCTAACTTTCAGTTGCGGTTCCAAGACAATCTACTACACTTTATAAAGCAAAAAATATTTGCCCACAAGACTGTCAAGACACATACAGGGATATTTTGATATGCAAAAGGACCGGCTTTTTAGACGACCTTCACGGATTAGTTAAGTAGTTCAGCACAATCTAACCAAACTATCCAACCAGTAAAAGAAACAAGGATTCAGCTCATTCAACTCAAACCGGCCAAAATTCAATTCTGAGAACATTTAAATAAATCCTTCAAACAGAAACACAAAAATGATCCCATGATATCAATGACAAATAAGATTCTTCAAACTCTGTGAAATCAAACTAACAATCTTTCACTTAAGAGGATGCACCGCTGCGCAAAACTTGATTCTTCTTGTTCTTCCTAGGAGCCAATTGAGTCTCGGGCTGCAAGAAATACGGATAGTTTTAGGATCCAATGCAGTGCAAAATCTTGTTTTGCTATCAAGAAAAAGAGCTGGTACTATTTTAGTGAGAATGGCAGGCATGTAAGACAATAAATTACCTCTTTCTTCACTGGTTCTTCCTTCTCTGACAAAGTCAACTCAATATGGCATGGAGATGACATATAAGCTGCAAATCAAACACGTAGCGATTAATTACCAAAACTAAGGGTGTATTTGTTTGCTCTTAATGAATCGAGTCTTAATGAGTTTTGAAGGCTATTTTTAGCCTTTAGAACTCATTAAGACTCATTCATTAAGAGCAAACAAATATACCCTAAAACTAAAAGATAGGCTAGCTTGAACTTAACCTATCAGATCCAAATGAGAAGTAAAGATAACTTTAGTTGAAATCCAGTCAAAGCGGATCCCAGATTTAACAAAGGGAAAATGACTTCATCTAAGCTACCACCAAGAAATTTACATAAATCATTGTAAAGCTTCTTAAGAATATGCACAATAAAACCTCAGGTGCTAATCTCCTGAACTGAGTACAAAAACACTTGGCAATGAATGATAATTGTAGTTGTAATTATCATATGGGACTAACAAATATGCCATGGGCAACTTCAAGAGTTGTAATATAAACAATAACCTAAAATTTTTAACAACGCAATATAAACAATAACCTAAAACTAGAATCTTGGACATCACCCAAGCGGCGTGGAAAATTTTAACGACGCAATATAAACAATAACCTAAAACTAGAATCTTTCTACACATAGATCTATCTTTTCCACTATTGAAAGAAGTCATTAATTTTTTCAGTCAGGAAATTAAATGAAAAGAAAATAAGCTTGCAAACAGTAAGGTGAATAACAGATATCAGGAAATGATTTGAGCAAGAAAAGAGCACACACTAACATCCCACAAATACTTCATAATTAAATCAGCACTCAGAGCAATGAATAAAGTTTCTGAAAACCATCACTCTGTCAATTATACATAACAAGCATAGAATGGAGTGAGATAATAAACAAGTGGAAAAAAACTCACGGTTGATTCTTCCATGGGCACGATATGTGCGACGCCTCTGCTTTTGTGCTTGGTTTACCTGGATGTGAGAGATGTGAAGTGAATCCACATCCAAGCCCTTAACCTAAAATCAGTGTCAAAACACAAGAATGCTCTTAGTAACAGAAGTGAATTTTGGGAAAATGGAAACAGAAAACACAATAGGAGTTCATACCTCAGCGTTACTCTCAGCATTCTTGAGCAAGTCAAGAATAAATTTTGCAGACTTAACAGGCCAACGTCCTTGACCATTTGAATGGCGGTTCTTGGCCTGAGCAGTTCGTCCAACTCCACGGCAGAAACGTGTGAATGGAATGGCTTGCTTGTGGACAAGAACATCCTCAAGGTATCTTTTAGCCTTGATCAAAGGCATCTTTCGGAGAGCATGAGCAGTCTCTCTTGTATTCTTTACACAGATAGAAAATACAAGGACACAATATTATCAGTATTGGAGCATGGAGAAGATATGCAAGGAAAATTGTATCAAACATAAACATTGAGACACATAAATCCTGATAGATATTACATGAAATTAGAGCAAAGAGAGCATAAAATATCTTTCTGACAAGTCAAAACAGATGTTCAATATTCCAGGATACAACTATATAGTGAACAATTCTCACATCAACGTAACACTATAAAGCATGTAATGTTTCGACTTCAGAAAGTTGTATCTATAAAATAAATAATAGAGGAAAATAAACGACATAAAAACATACACATATTACAGACCAAAATATAGTAGCAATTCCAGAAACAGGCACTTTTAAGTAAGTACCAAGCAACATAGGCCAAATGGAATCTTGATTACTGAGTTTTAGAATTATTATCCATTTTTTGGCAAAACTCTCAATACATGCAGACTTTGATCCTCTTCCACATTAGTAGTAGTTGGTTAGCATTGACCATCACACTTCAGCTCCCATAACTTATGCCAATATTATAGCCAGACTTTCCATTAATCAATGTAGGGTAATTAAAAAAATCCTTCTGAAGGATTCCATCAATTACTGATCTGATTCTTTCATGTTATTTAAATAAATGCCATTGTATGCTACAAGTTGTCCAGTTGTTTAATCACTTAAGCATCCAATATACACTATTCATTAAATTGCATTGTACCATCTTAGTAATATAGCAGACAAGTAACTGAATTAGTATATGATATTAACAAGTAACAAGTTACAACAGGTTCATAAACCCAACGTATAGATCATACATCCTAAGCAAAGCAACAGTTCATTAAACAAAAAACAGGTACCAGATCATTAATATGAGTAGTAGATTTCTTCAGTTAAACAAAACGATGTTACGTAATTAGCAGACGGTTCATAACGAAGTAACGAAATAACAAATCAAGACATGAAATACCTTGAAATGGCATCTGAGATTTGCTCCCCTAGCCTTGCAAGCTGAAAATTAAACAATCAAATACGAAACACGAAATTCTTCAAATTCGAATCATCATATGAATAAAGAATCTGAGAATCAGAGAGAAGAAATCAAAGAGCTTACACTTGGTTGGGTTCTCAGGCTCCTTTGAATACTTGACCTGAAAATTAAAATCAACAACAAAAATTAAAAGATCAGACACAGATAACTCAAACAATGCCTACAATTAAATTGATTACTGAGAATTTGAGATGTTAATCGAGATGAGTGTTGACCGACTAACCATGGCTGCGGCTGCTTCTTCTTCTTCTACTGTGGATGCTTTTGGTGCCCAACCAAAGAGCAAATGGGGTAGGGGTTCGGGATATAAGAGAGAGAACGAAACCCTAAATTCAGGGTTTACTAAATGAGTTACTTCAGTTTGGGATGGGCTTTTGTGTTGGCCCAAATTTGTCCAACTATTGGGCCTATTGGACTGGGCCGTACACGTAAATATGTTCATTTCCATGTATAACTTAAAAAACTTTATTTAATTTTTTTTTTTTTTTTAAGAAAAAAATAAAGAAGAAACTTTAGGTAATAACTAATGCTACCCGTGCCTTACGATCAAAAAAAATTCGAAGAAAGTTAAAATTTTAATCAATTTTATAGACGAAGATAAAAATTATAACTTTTGAGATAATAAATTATCATACATTGACGACGATAATGTTAATGAGTTAATATTATAAATTTTGGTAAATTTCCTAGATAAAATCGCATCAATTTTTTTTATATAAAAATGTGTTAGTGCTTATTTTGGTAAGATAAAATAATAAAAGAGCACGCTAGAAGAAATATGATTTTTTTTTAAGTAGAATAAATATGATTTTTTTTAAGTAGAAGAAATATAACTTGAAAAAAAAAAACTAAAGATCATATCTACATTATATGTACTTGTATAAAAAGTGGGTTGTATAATAGGAGAGAGAAACGTGAACGATGAATTATCCGATTTCTTAAAAAATAATAATTTATTACTACTGCATTCGTTCTAAAATAAATGATATTTTGATTTTAAGTGAATGGCCTTTGTTTTATATTGTCTTTATAAATGATTTTTGTCAATTTATTTTTGTCATATTTTATTTTATATTTGCATAATGTATTTTTTCAAAAAATTATTACTTAAACTTAAAATGATAAAAATAAATAAATGAAAAGTTATCATTTTATGTAATTGAACGGTATAAACCGAGCTACGAACATGAGCTTGCCCGAACTTGGGCCCAACTATATTGGGCAGTGGATATTGTCTAATTATGAAGTATTAAGGTCGAGTAAGATCTTCCTCGTATGCCGAGGAACATTTATCTCGGCCTTATATCATCATTCTTGGGCCGTCATGTCGCAATTACCGAGGAGAGAAAAGTTATTTGCTCGGCATATTTCCAAGTGACGAGGAAAGAAAATCATTCTCCCCGGCATATCTCCGTGTCGACCATTCACCAAATAACGAGGAAGCAGAATCATTCTCCCCGACCTATTTGCCAAAGGCCGAGGAAAAACATTTGCCTTCCTCGGCGTTCCGGCTGGCAATTTACAATCCTTATTCAACAAGGATTATACAACCGTGATCCAATCGGGATTATACTTATCAACATCAATTCAAGTCAAACAATGACTCCTTAATGATATAATTCTATTAGAATTATATCTTATCTCTTTACAAGATCATTCCCACATGGATTCTATCTATCCATTCCTATAAATACAAGCCCCATGGTTCATTATTAGGTACGTTCCTTTTTACATTGGAGAAACTCTGTCAATTTGATTTCTCTAATATCAACCGTGAACTTACTCTCACGCCGGAGGGCCTTTAGCCGGATCCGCCCCGGCTTAGTTTACGTGTTTTCTCTTATTTTCAGGCCGTGCAATCCCCGGAGCAATCATCGCTTGGATTTGGGGTACATTTTGACGATTTTCGCATCATCAATTGGTTCCATTGCTTAGGAAAATCGATTCAAACACCCATTGTTTGGCACTGGAAACGCTCGCTTAAAGCCAATTTTCTTGCCGAATTTGTTCTTTCTTGGAACGGAATTTTTGGATCGGTAAAGCTCTGTTCTTGAAGTCGCCGGAATCATCAAGTTCAGCCGGAATTTGCCCAGATTCCGTTAAAGGCGTTTTTAGCGTTAAATTCGATCCCAATTTTGGCTTGAATTTTGTGTGCTGGAAAAATCACAATTGGTACGTTTGTTTTTGTTAAAATTCGCCCTAATTTTAGCCATAAATTCGGTTACGGTGAAATTTTGATTTTGGAAAATTTTGCACTTAATAATGCTGCTTGTGATTCATAATGGACGGACAATTCACAAGTGTTACGGTGAGGATCCCACCCAAGTGAATGGGAAACACTTGGAACCGAGGAGCCACCGCCTCCTCCTCCTCCTCTACCTCGATCGATGCCATTCCTCCCCTTGCCATGACTCTTCGTTCCATGGGTCGAGCAAATGCCGAGGAGAGGGCAATGACCTTCCTCGTCCTACTCGTGCTCGTGGGAAGCAAGCAGGAAGGAAGAAAACAAAGAATGTCGACGCCGGTCAAGCGGGAGGATCTCAACCCGTTGGCCAGACGCTCTTTGTTACACAAACAAAATGGAGACATTGCAAAGGATGTATGAAACACAAGTTGCTCTTTTGCAAATGGACCCAGATCATTCCATGGCTCCATTCATTGTACCATCAATGGGCCCGCCTTTGAGAAAGGAACGAGGAGAGCATCGAGGCTCCTCCCCGAAGACCGCCGAACTACCAATGCCGGCCCCGAGGATTCTCCTCGTCCTCGGCGTACCGGTAAGCGAAGGATCCCGTGGTCGACACGAGAAGCCAAATAACTCCTAGGGAAGAGGAAGTGAACTCCGAGGACCTAAGGACAAGACTCGGCTTGAATAGGCGCTATCCACTGCTCGTGCTTATCATGACACCTAGGCGTCGCGCGTCTCCTCGAGCTCGTCGACCCAGATTCTCCTCGTCCTCGTCGTTCGGATTCTCGTCGTCCTCGTCGACCAGGACTCTCCTCGTCCTCGGCACGAGAGAGTTTGTTAGGCGAGGACCCGAACCATATAGGATGATACTGGGAGGCCGAGACTTGGCACCCGGACATGATAAAGAACCATCGGAGGGCGGCCACCGACACAACGCGGAGCATAGTAGGGTGAATGATCGTCCCAGGACCGATCGGCCGAAGCTCCCAACGAAGCACTCGCTCGAGCGGTGAGAAGGGAATAGAAACAAAGCAATAGGAGCCGTTGAAGCAAAGGCTAGATGACATGGAGATGGGGAAGAAATTCAATGACGATGACTATGATTGGGCCACCCGTCCGTTTTCCTTGAGGATAACTGCTGCACCTCCCCATCCTAACCTCAAGCTCCCAAATTTCGAGAAATACAACGGAACCACGACGCCAAGGACCATGTGCAAAGTTTCGAACAAACCATGAATCTCCTCGCAGCTGCGATGACTTGCTCTGCAAGCTTTCGCGAGCACCTTCTCAGGAACGGCTTTGACTGGTTCCGTGAGCTCAAGAAAGGTTGCATCGATTGCTTTGGAGGGGCATGAGGAGAATGTTCTTAGATCATTTTGCCACTGCAGGAAGAGGAAGATGAGATTAACCGACTTGGCCAACATTGAAGCAAGGGAAGGGAGAGACCACCCTCGGCTACTACAATAGGTTAGAAAAATGGCGGACCGAGTTGAAGAAAGCCTCGGCGATAGGGAGGTCGTAGTTTGCTTGACTACGGGTTAAAATCGGGCCCCCTCATTTATGAACTCTCGGCCCGGGGAACCTAATTCCAAGGCCGAATTGTACAAGGTGGCTTATGCCATTTCCGTAGTGAAGACAAGACAAAGAAAAGGGGAGGGCGACAAGACGGAACTGAAGCAACTAACCCCAGACGAATGACAACGGGAGCAGCGAGGGTTCCAAAGGAAAGAATAGAACAAGAAGCACCGAGAAAGCTGGAGTTCGCCCCTCTTACAAAGCCCGTCTACGAAATCATGCGGCTAGTAAACCTTCCTCCACCTCGTCCATTGATCACCCAAAATATCCCCGCAACAAGAACAAATACGTGATTTTCCACAGGACAACGGGCACACCACCGATGGTTCTTTGGGCCCTTAAGAAGATAATCCAACAATGGGTTGACGAGTGAAAGTTAGACCGATTATGTCATGAAGAAAGACTTTGGCAAGCAAAAGCGGAAGCAAGAGGAGAGTGAAGATGACTCCAAGAGTGAGGATGAAGATCGAAGGCCTCCTAGGGCTAAACTACATGTGATCCGTGAAGAGGTGACCTCAACCGAAAGCTAAGGGACCGGATCCACGAGCTAAGCAAAGTATACCATGTCCCTGCTTGGATCCATAAAGCGGAAGAAGTCATTAGTTTTTCTCCGAATGAGTTGGCGGGAAGTCGAGCGGCTCGTGAGCGGCCACTTGGTCATCAAGGGTCGAATTGACAATGTTGAATCAGAAAGACTTCTTGTTGACACGGGGCCTCCGTGACATCCTATACTATTCGACCTTCCAACAAATGGGGTTGAAAGACATTTGTGCTAGAACCATATCATGGAAGGCTTGAAGGATTCACCAACCGTAAGGTTGGAGCGAAGAGCAGTAGAACTAGAACTTCGAAGTCGGCGATCATCGCCTTAGAGCCAAAGCTACTTTGTCACTTTTATAGTCATGGACTTGACTAGTGATTATCATGCGATTATAGGCATTCCAAGTCAAGCCAAACTTGGGATGGTGGCCTCCACTTCCTCACCAGCGAGTTAAATTTCCCACTCGTCTTGGCATTGGATGCGTGAGGGCAACCCCCAAAGATTTCTTGGAACATGTCGTCAAGAGCGGAAAAAGTCAAAAGCGTGGAGATAGATACGCCCAGGAGAACATCAAGATCTCCAAATCACGAGAAGACCACCGAAACTAGCTCTAGAATGAGCTATATCCGTGAAGTATGGGAAAGTGAGGAAGAGGAACCTATGGTCCTAGAAATTGTGGATGACAGGCGTAACTCTGCCCACCTGGAAGAAGAGCCTATGGTCCTAGAAAGCTGCGGATGACCGAGGCGTAGATCCACCTGTACCTATGTACGAAGAGGCACCTATGGTCCTAGAAGCTGTGGATGACCGAGGAATAGTTCTACCCGTCTCAGGGAAGACCCCATTCTCGTCAATGACCGAACTCGGGGGCCAACCATGACGCGGGGAAGAATGATCTTCCAGACATTGATAAACTTATGGAGGAAGAAGGCCTCAATATAAACGATAATGAAGGGAGGAGAATCGAGAGAGATCATCGTCGAATCCCTGGAATTTCGAGACGGACCGGAAATGAAGCACTGTAGATGAGCTAGAAGAGGTAGTCATTAATCCCGACTATCCTGAACAAAAAATCAAGCTAGGAGGCCGGTATCACAGGAAGAGAAAGAAAGAATCATATCCCTCTTGAAAAACGAGTCTCGACGTCTTTGCTTGGAGAGTCGAAGACATGAGGGGGATCGATGAAGAAGTAGCCCTCCACCGCTTAGAAGTTGATCCTTTAGCGAAGACCGTCTCCCCTGGACGAGGAGAAATTTTGCGGAGGACGAGGAGGAAGCTATAAAAGAAGAGGTGCGAGAAGTTACTCGGCGCGGAATAATTGCGAAGTCAAATACCCGTTTGGTTGGCTAATGTCGTTATGGTGAAGAAACAAAATGGGAAATGGCGTATGTGCATGGAGCTTTGCGATCTAAACAAAGCCTAAGGACAGCTATCCTCTCCCCCCCGAGAATCGACAAGTTGGTTGACTCTATTTACGGACACCAAACTCTCGACTTCTTAGATGCCTACTCGAGCTATCATCGAGATAAAAATGGCGAAAGAGGACATCGAGAAGGCGCGCTTCCAGGCACACATGTGGGAATTTACGCTACATCATGATGCCTTTTGGGCTCGAGAATGCTTTGGTGCCGACACCCGACGGATGGTAAATCAAGTTTTTGCAAGTCGGATAGGTAGAAACTTGTGGAAGCTTATATTGATGACATGGTCGCCAAAGACGAGGAAAGCGGCCACGTTCTGACTACAGAAGAGACCGTTAGACCTAGAACCGTTGAAGAAAATCCTTGAGTTGGACTGACTCGGGACGTCTCCTTAATTGGTGTCGCTCTACAACGGAGTTTGATATCACTCCTGACAGGAAGACCCTCTTAGCTTGCGGCCTTTGGTTGACTTCGTAGTCGAAGGCGCAGCTTTATGGGTGAGCATCTCCCCACCTCCCGAGGAAGCCAACGGCGGGAGGAAAAAGACTCTCCCGTTGAACTCCACGTCAAGCTGTTGGATCACGTATACGGACGGATCGGCTACGAGGAAGAAGCGGAGGCTCGGAGTTGTACTAACGAGCCCGGAAGGAGAATATACTATACAGATGCCATCAGCTTGAGTTTCTGCCTCTAACAACCAAGCCAGAATACGAGGCTCTCATGTTTGGCATTGAGTTGGCCTCCTTATATGGAGCAACTAAGGTGGCTACCTTTACGCTGACTCCCGGCTTGTTGTCAGAAGCAAGTAAGGGAGAATATAACACTCAAGATGTCACCACTTGCCCAAGTATAGAGACACAGTCCTAGAGATGACGAAGAAAATGGAATTTTCGAGCTCGAAAGCGAGATAGGAAGGGAAGACGACAAGTCGCGAGCGTTCTCTCCCAAACTAGCCACGCCGTGGACGTGTCTCCTTCGGAGAACCCAACCCATATGTAGTTTATCTTGAGGAACTGCGTATGAAGATTCTGAGTCATGCTTACGAGGTGAGGAGAGAGAGATCTTGGATCGATGACTACATCGAATACATTGAGAAGGAGAAACTCCCAGAAGATGATGCTCGAGGCAAGCTTATCGAAGAGGTCTCCAAGATTAGTGGTGATGAGCGGAGTCCTCTAGAAGATCTTTCACGAAGCCCCTGCTAAGGTGTGTATCCCGAGAGGCGAGAACCTCTGGCGAGAAGTACATGTGAAGGTGTTTGCGGCGGACACCGGGGGCCCACGAACCTTAGGCGACAAAATCATATCGCTAGGTTACTGCGCGAACCTAAGGAAAACGCGCAGCCTTGCCTATGTTCGAAAATGTGACAAATGCAGAAAGGTTCTCACGACATTCAGACTCACTGGTCGATCAAGCAGAAGCACTCATGTAATACCTACGTGGCCATTTTGATATATGGGGATCGACCTCGTTGGACCACTTCCCTTGCACCCGCTTAGTGGTAATTGCAAGTACGTGATAGTAGTACATTGATTACTTCTCCCAGTGGATAGAAGCGAGCATTGGCGAGATCTTGATGAAGAAGAACGCGTCAACTTTGTCCATGACGACATATGCAGTGCCCCGAGATTTGGCCTTCCGCATCTGATTGTTTGACCGTGGACTCGATTCTCCACGGCATTTACAACGGGGTGGGGAGAGTCAAAGTACGCCATGCAAAATCTTGATTAGCGGACCCCGAGGCAGCGGTCAGCGACGAAGGCGCCAATGGCGGGTCTAGCAGCCCTCGCAAAGAATCTTGAAGGTCGCGAGGGTAGATGGTTGGACGAACTTCCCACTAGCTTTATGGGCTGTTCGCACAACCACCGCTGAGGGCTGGCCAGGAAACCACATTTCGCGCCTAACCTTCGGTTACGAGGCTATGGCACCCGGCGAGAGATGGCCGTCCTGCAGTAAGGAACTCCCGTTATGGCCAGACGAAGTCAGCAAAGGAATCGATAAGGCTCCTAGACACGGACACGATAGATGAAAAACGACTAGGCTGCGCCGGATGAGGATGGTGAATTACAAGCAAAGGACCGAGGCATATCACGGCAAGAGGGTCATCGAAAAGTATTCCAAGTTGGCGATTGGGTACTTAGAAAGATCGAAGCGGCTGGTCGGAAGGCGAACGACGAACAAGCTCTCCCCCAATTGGGAAGGTCCACATATCATCGCTCAAGTCATCAGAAGGGACACTCTGATTGAGGACGAGGAGGGGAAGGATCTCGGCATCCAGTGGCATTAGACAACCTTAGAAAATATTATCGCTAGTCTAGTTTATTTTGCAATAGATTAGATCTTTATTTTTCGACTTTTATTTTCGGTCTTTTGTTTTCTTTTTGTCTTTTTAGTTGATAGGATTGCGGTTACATGTAATCGCATTTCGGTTCTGCGAAAGCGGTTTCTTCCGACATGCAAAGCAACTATCGACTCTTCGCTGTGCCGGAAGATGAGGACATTACCTCAGACTCCCCGTCTGGCAGCGGCCCGAAAACCCGAGGATCTTCCTTGGCACGATGGCTTACAGCGAACCCAGGGTCTTAGCACGATGGCTTACAGCGGCCCAGACGAGGATCTTCCTTGGCACGATGGCTTACCTGGCGGCGAGACGAGATCTTCCCTTGGCACGATGGCTTACAGCGGCGAACCGAGTGTCCCACGCTTTGATGGCTTACAGCGGCCCAGACGAGGTCCTTTGATGGCTTACAGCGGCCAAGACGAGGTCCCCCTTGGCACGATGGCTTACCAGCGGCAGACGAGGTCTTCCTTGGCACGATGGCTTACAGCGGCCAGACCCGAGGTCTCCAGCTTGGCACGATGGCTTACGGCAGCGGCAGACCGAGGATCCTCGCTTGGCACGATGGAAACACAGCGGCAGACCCGAGATCTTCCTTGGCACGATGGCTTAACAACGCACAGACGAGGATCTTCCTTGGCACGATGGCTTCTGGCGGCGAACCCGAGGGTCCTCATCTTGGCACGATGGCTTACCTACGTCCTACCGAGGTCCCTTGGTTGGGATCTGACACATTGTGGAGGAAAACTTCCTCGGCCCGAATGACGTGCAGTATAGTTAAAGCGAGGAATCTTTCCTCGGCCTAACAGCTACTCACAAAGGAACAAGGGACCTTCCTCGGATCCCACCTTCCTAAGGCTAATGCTTGCATAGCATACCAAAATATAACCAAGTTAGTGAAGTGACGGGAATCATGACAAAGGATTTTCATTGATATTCAAATGGAATTACATATCCTATTATCTATTACAAAAAGCGAAAAGGAAAAAACTATCCTAAGGCTACGAGCATCATCGAAAGGCTCTTCCAAGCCAGCTGGTAGTGATGGAGCCGGGAGGAGGAAAGGGTCGTTTGATGAGCGTGGGCATTAGTTTCCTCGGCCGCTTCCCTCTGCCTCGGCTTCCACGGCCTCGGGCTCTTCCTCGTCTTGGATCGCCTCCGCTGAGTCTTTGATGTTGCGGGGGGCGACAGGTGCAACCTCACCAAGCTTCCACTGCATGCTTGAGCATCCTTGGCGCTATCAATTCCAAAGTTGCTTGCGAGAAAAGGGGACAGTGATGGAGAGCCCTAACTTTCCTCATTGTATTGATCCGGCATAATGGCGTGGCTACCTTCTTGATGTCGGCCCAGGTGGAGGGATCGACCAATATACTCCTAGCAAGATGGAGGTATCCATCTTGAACATGGTGGCCGTCTGCTGCGTCCGCGGCATCTGGAAGGCCAGGAGCTAGACACCGCGGCATCCTTGAGCAGGAACTCTCCCTTGAAGCGCGCCACGGCCTCATTCTCCTTGACGGGAAGGGCGGCCTCGATCCTCGGTATTTGGCCTCGGCTTCCTCGGCCTTTGCACTGGCTTCGGCCTTATCCGTTAATGCTTTGTGACTCCTCTCCTTTTAGCCAGGAGATGTTCCTCGGCCTTGGCCTTCTCTTCCTCGGCTCTTTACCTCGGCCTCCTTTGGCCTTGGATGCCTCAGCTTCGGCATCCTTGGCCTTGAGAAGTTTGACGAGGAAGTCTTGTCGGTATCAGCTCTTTGCTTAGGCGGCCTTGGCCTCATTCGGGCGCTGGTTTTCTTTTTGGCTAGCACGTTCTCATACGCGTGACGAGAAGCAGAAAGAAGAATTAATATTAGAAGTGTAAACAAGTGTAGCGAGATCTCATAATCCCAATGATCAAATGAAAGAAGCGTTACCTCGGCAAGTAAGAGCCCACTTGCGTGAGCAAGGTATCGTCATTTGGGAGCCTCTACGACAAGAGCATCGTAGAGCATCCTCGTCCATAGCTCTACGAATTGGGCTCGGCCTAATCTTCTTAAAGGTCCTCCCTAATTTGCGAGGAAGACCACTGAGGCGAGGAATGTCGAGGGGGCCGTACTCTTAACTTGCTCGTCGGCACCTTTCAGCAGGTTTGGATATCCTTGATAGTCGGGGTTGGAGGAGGTGAAGGATTGGGGGCCAACGCTGTGACTTGCCCGTTTAGCTACGGCTCCTCGGCCTTTGGAAACTTGAGGCCTTTTGGAGCAGATTTCCTTTGAATAAATTTGGTTTCTTCGGCCCTTTGCTTCCTCGGCCTCGATGGGAGGGTTAGGCATATCACCCGACCGTGGGTTCGGCCCGTTCCTCGGATCTTTGCGTCCTCGGAATTTACATCTGGTGAAGTTTGAGGGGAAGGGGTTTATCACACTGAACATGCCCAAGACAAATTACGAGCATTGGCCTCATCAGCTTCCTTTCCATCGGAAGCGATTTCTTGCTCGGCTTTCTCTTTCGCAGATCGGCTCACGGGGACTTAGTCTCTCCATTTCGAGTGCTTCTTCCTCGGCGGTTAAATACGTAAAGACAAGGAAGAAATGGTCAAATACGAGCGAAAATTCAAGGTCAATACGAGCAAAATAATCGCGCAAAAATTACAAGTGTCCAAGATAAAAGTTTACGTCCAACAATGTTAGGTTCTCCCAGGACATTGATCATGGGGCGCTCTTCGTGGCACTAATACAATCCTCGTGGAATACGAAGCACGGATGTATCGTCCAATCATTGAAGCGGACGTCCTCTTTTAACATTGACGAGGAGCCATCGATCCTCGTTCCGGCATCAAATCCTGCTGGATATAGAAATGATCAGGATTCAACTTGCTTCCCGATCCCAGGACCCTACCTGCAGCGAAACTCTTACAGGCAGCTTGATCAAATCTTTGGTCCACCGTATTGTTGGACGAGGAAGATGTTGGATCATCGCGAGGAGGCTGGAACTCCCAGACCTTGGCGGCTCTCAACTCGGATAACGTGGTTCTCCCGGAACTGGAACTTTGCTGGACATGGGAAGAAGCAACTTAGGTTTCCTATTGGCACTCCTAATAACTACAAGCCATTGTTCCTTGATAACTTGGACAATGTAGAAGTGACGGAAGGCTCCCATGGTCGGCTCATAGCCTAAGCTACGCAGAGGATGATGAAGCTAACCGTAACCACTAGTACCGTTGGCTCTAGCATGGCCGCATTGCTTTACATCATCCAAAAATTCACGAATGAAGGGGTCTAGGGGAAGACGGAGTCCCTGTTGAAACTGTTTGAAATAAAAGTGGACATAGTCTTGGTTATAGTAGAAGGCCGTCTCTTCTTTTTCCGTCTTCGGCTCGATCTTGCCCATATAAGTTAATTTATACTGTTGTAGCAGTTCACTTTGTACTTGGTGTGCGGTTTCTGTCATGGATCCCGAGGCTTTGGTGCACTTCTCGATTTGCTTTCCTCATTTTGCTCACCCTTCGGCATCTCTTCTTAGCCGGACAAGGCGGGCATCGGCTTACGCGCCTTGGCGACGAAGGCGTTAAGCTATACGAGTAGACGAGGAGGGCTCTCCTGGCTAAATCTTCCGTCATATCTGCATAAAGACGAGGAGACAAAATTATTTACCTCGTCGATGGCTGATTAAATGACGGGGAAGGAAGATTCCCTCCTCGTCATTCCGTAAGGCCGAGGAAGGAAGATTTCCTTCCTCGTCATTTCATAAGGCCGAGGAGGGGGCCGTACCTCTCGAGCAGCTCACGCATTTCGCGATTGGAGGCCAGGGTAGAACATTTCGATGTGCTCCGCCATCTCACGGCCCATCCTCAAAAACTATAATGTTGGGCGAACCAGACTCAATCCTAGCTATTCTTGTGGAGTCTGGGTATTGAATGAATAAACGGGATCGGCCATAACCCCTGCTTGCTTATATCATCCAAGTTCGGCATCGGCCATGGACCCCTCTCTGCCGTCGATAAACCCTCGGATTGCCCGTATGATATCCATAACGGAATCGGGGGAATGGTCCCGAAGAACGAGCCATTTCTAAGGGGAATCAAAGAGTAAAGGGAGTTCATTCAATATTCGAAGAAGTTTAACAAAATGCAAAGAAAATCACAAACATGAAATCGGGATAGTTGGGAGCAAAAATTCATGAAGAAAAGCTTGAATCTTCAACAATGGCAGTTCATGTTTCTTGATTCACGTATGAGTTCTTCTAACAATCCTAGAAGACGCTAAAACAGAGCAGAATTGGTGAGAAAGAGAAAATCCATTACCCGAGTTCGTGAAAGTGCTTTGAAACGCGAAAGAAAGCAACGTCGCTAGGAAAAGTTCGCCGAAATGGAAAGGATGATTGCTTTGTGTTCGCTGAATGTTCTTCGCCTAAACCTTGCCACTTAGTTCGGCGATTTGAGTTTGTAAAGGTTTAAAATGAAAGGGTTTTGGGTTTTATACCTCCCAGATTCGAATTGACCCATGGGTAAAGCGAGATTCGGGTAGGCGCCCCAAGAATTAAATGCGAAATACGGTTATCGAGGCGTGACAAGGCCAGGGGGCCCCGGGTCATCATCGGAATAGCAGCAGTCGATTCTGACCAATGACACGCGTCAAACCTGTTCGTATCCCGTGTGCCGATGCGGGTGACTTTATACTCGTCCTAGCCAGAGCTAGAAAGTCGGGGGCCACTGAACGGTATAAACCGAGCTACGAATATGGGCTTGCTCGAACTTGGGCAACTATATTGGGCGGTGGATATTGTCTAATTATGAAGTATTAAGGTCGAGTAAGATCTTCCTCGTATGCCGAGAACATTTATCTCGGGCTTTATATCATCATTCTTGGGTAGTCATGTCGCAATTACCGCGGAGAGAAAAGTTATTTGCTCGGTATTTCAGTGACGAGGAAAGAAAATCATTACTCCCGCATATCTCCGTGTCGACCATTCACCAAATAACGAGGAAGCGAATCATTCTCCCGGCCTGTTGCCAAAGGCCGAGGAAAACATTTGCCTTCCTCGGCGTTGCGGCGATTTACAATCCTTATTCAACAATGATTATACATCCATGATCCAATCAGGATTATACTTATCAACATCAATTCAAGTCAAACAATGACTCCTTAACAGATATAATTCTATTAGAATTATATCTTATCTCTTTACAAGATCATTCCCACATAGATTCTATCTATCCATTCCTATAAATACGAAGCCCGTACGGCTTCATTATTAGGTACGTTCCTTTTTACATTGGAGAAACTCTGTCAATTTAATTTCTCTAATATCAACCGTGAACTTACTCTCACGTCGGAGGGCCTTTAGCCGGATCCGCCCCGGCTTAGTTTACGTGTTTTCTCTTATTTTCAGGCCGTGCAATCACCGGAGCAATCATCGCTTGGATTTGGGCTGTTTTGCCGATTTTGGCATCATCAGTAATATAGAGCAATACTGATAACATATGTTGTAGTAGAAACACATTTTTTTAATGAAAAAATAGTATTAAAATCGTAATTAGTTGATAGTTATTGTTAATAATTAGATTTTATATATTAGCCTAAGATCACTACTTATAATATTGGAGTTTTAGTGTTTTAGTATGTCAATAATATTAAAAGCAAAAATAATGTTCTCTCTCTCTCTATATATATATAGATAAATAGATTAATAGACTTATTAATTAATATTACTTATATATTTCAAACAAATCTTCAATTTTATTTATGTTCAAGGTACATTTAAAAGAATATGATATTCAAACATTTTTAAGTGAATAAGGTTGAAACACAATTTAAGATTTTTTTTTAAAGAATTATACGTTCATTAATTTTGGGACAGGGTAAATAAATTAGGGAATTTGCCCCATA
>JAFEMH010003835.1:0-175000 GCA_022495995.1 Adenophora triphylla var. japonica
ATTGTCATCCAAGTTTGCCACGTTTACCTTCGAAGATCACCGCAGCAAAGTCAAGATCCATATCTTCGACATTGTTCGCCTCCTTCTTTGGGTGGCGACAATCCTTTGCTATATGGCCCGGCTTGCCACAATTATAGCATGCTCCTTTGAACTTCTTGGTTGTGGAGCCTTTGTTAACTACCCTTTCTTAGCATTCCCGGAATGCTTCCTTTTGGTGCCGCTAGAGTGCTTTGCCTCGGCGAGATTGACTTTTGCCCTCCATCTTGCCTTTGGTAGCCTTGGCTTCATTGTCTCGATTATTCTCTTCAATTTGAAGACGAACAACCCGGAGTCCTCAACAAAGTTATCTCTTTGCGCTTCATGCTTGAGATAATTTTTGAAAAAGTCGCTTCCATGAAGGCGGCAACTTCTCTATGGCGATTGATGCCATTTTGAACGGATCATTCATTTATCATTCCTTTCAAAAGGCATCAAGACTCACATGCAATATAAGTTGGAACTCATCCCAACTTGAGTTGTTACCCAACTTAGAATCCACTCCATTTTGGAAGTCAAGATATCTATTGCCGATTGACAAACTTCTTTCGGACCCGGCAAGATCTTCAATCTTGTACTTCCTTTCCAAGCGTACTCCATAAAAGCCTTGGCTAACTCGACGGTACTATACACATTATATAAAGTGCATCATCGAGTCCATTTCAAGATGTCATATTTTTACACAAAAATTACCATGGTCCCAAAGCCTCTTTGGCTGCAGCCAAGCCTTTGAGGGTCTGGGATCATCCTTTGCAACAATCGGATCCTCTTTCAAGAACCGATGCAAACTTAGAGTGGTCAAGTAGATTATAGCATTTTCTCTCATCTCTTGAAATCCACCCCGGTAAACTTTGGGGGTTTCTCACCACTAACCGAAAGCGAGATGTTGTTGAAGCGGCTGTGCAATATTAGCTCTAGCCGTTGCATCGCCTTGAGGAGGAGTAAGCCCGGATGATTCTGAGGTGTCTTTTCTCACTCTGCCATTGAAAAGAAAACCTTAAGAAACATCAAATACTTCTTACGCATTGTAGGGATTTTAGGTTAGGCTTCTTAAGGAAATAACAGAAGACGGACGAAAGATAACGGAAATTGAAAAGCAAACCACAAATAGTCGAGTCTTGTGTTTAACACAATTTTCCGTAAGAAGTATTTGTCCCCAAGTGCTTACGGTTTGATGACAAACTTCTCGTGAGATGAAACGACTTCTAATTGTTAATAGGAGCACACCAAATTAACAATTCTAACGAACAATAGAAAGTTTGAAACTTTGGACTTGAAGGAATTTGATGCAACAAGATGATATAATTTGGCTATGTTAATATATCTCAAATGTGGGTAGAGAGGCTCAAATGACTGTATGTATGAATTGAAATTCGGAGGGGAAGTATATAAAGAGAGCTAAGGGGTTTGTGTTTTTTTCCTTGAAAAGGCACAACTTTTCTTTTGAATTGACACCTGTTCAGGAACTGCTCGGCCGAGTCAAGGGACTCGCTCGGCCGTGTCAATCTCACTGCTCGGCCGAGCAAGGCATATGCCTCGGCCGAGCAAGCTTGTCCAGACACTTGGCCAATTTGCTATGCTCTGCTCGGCCGAGCACATCAAACCACATCAAAAAAACCCTTTAAACAACTCTCGTTAAGTTACAAATCTTTGTCATTAATTTCTCATTCACCCGGAAATGGTTTTGAGACAATAATTGAGATTCATAATCTACACTAAATGTATAATACATTTTGTAACTTACTTCGTTAACAAATAACGAATTCCGTTGGAAGTTAACGAACTTCCGTTAGAAAGTTAGGTCAACGACAAGTCAAACTTAACTTTCGTTACCCATTTCCAACAATTGATGTATTATTATCATCATTATACAAGTCTTAACTATCTATAGTATAAATCACACCATGCCACCTCATCCCATGAACAGTACAATGAATAGTGCCAAATGCCAAATTTTCCATTTTGCCCTCACTAAGTTGTCCCTTTTTCATTTTGCCATTAAAAAAAAAAAAAAAAAAAAAACACGCGTGTCCCGAACACTGACTTTTATTATATATGTAAAGTTGTATTGTATCCGAAAAAAATATAAAAAATAAAAAAGCAGGGACGCTGCCCAGAACACCCCTTTATCATTCTTTCGCTCCAAAATTTTCCCCCCTCCCTTCGATTTCTGGCTCCGGGTAGTGTAACAACTGATTGCCTGCATTAACAGTTTTAAATTTATTTATTTGTTAAATTTGAGCAATACTAAAGTTAAAAACAAAATTAAAAAATCACAAAATATATATTTGACAATATTTGATTGCATGCCCCAGGCGGATTGATTTTATTTGGTTTGGGCCTTGCATCCTAAATATAAGTAGAGCCGTAAATTCGGGAGAACGGGATGGAACGAAACGAAACTATGATATCCCGCTTCTATGCGGGACGGGACGAATTTTTTGCGGACCTGAAATTTCCCGTTCCGTCTCAAACCCACTTCGGACCTCGGGACAATGCGGGACAAGAATACGCGATCACAATATCCCATAATTATATATATATAAAAATTTTAACTTAATTAACTAAGTAGTGATTTAATTAAATGCAATTTAGAAATTGGAAATTATAAAAATTTATCCACAAATGAAAATCATCCAAAATGTTGAAACTTGGAAGATAAACTAAAAGAACGGAGAATAATAATACTAGTAACTAATAATGACTGAGTAAAGCAAAATTAGGATAAATTTTATGGCTGTTTGAATAACAAATCTTCATTACAAACAAGTGAGTATGGTAGAAATCGTACCTGAGTGTAACTGAGTCTCTGACCGGCTGAGAAGAGAAGATGAGAAGGAGTAGTCGCTGGCTCGCTGCTAACGGCTCTAAAATAAATAAGACCAAATGAGTATTTCTTCAGAAAAGTTTCTTCGTACGATGAAAATTCAAAAATCAAAACAATGTAGCCAGCCACCACCACGCGACCGTCCTCGTCCTCCTGATTAAAAGACGGCGACCACTCAGTAGAATTTCAATGATATTTTTGATAGAGATATTCTAAATCACAATCATATATAACAACATATCCTTATTATTATAATTCCTTTAGTGTAATAGTATTTCTTCTCATTTTGTAATTATTTATTTTCTTAATTAGTGTTTTTAGGTTGTATATATATTAATAAAATGTTAATAATAATAAAACTTAGTCATTAATATCAATTTAATGTTTTAAATTATCTTTAAATATAAGAGTCAGGCTTGATTGTAACTTTGTTTTAATGCAGAAGAGCAGCCATGACTATTGCTGATCCAAATGAGATTCCAGTCAAGCTTGAGGTTTGTGAATATCCTATACTTTTCGTACTTGGTTAATCTGCTAAGCAAGAAATTTAATTACTGACTTGTTATTTTTGAAATTCAGGGGAAGTTTATGGCAATGTTTGTTTGCTGGATTCTTGGATTTGGATCACTGGCTTCTTGGAATAGTATGTTAACCATAGGAGACTACTACTATGCTATATTTCCGGTAAGCCCTCAATCTTGCTTATACTGCACTGTCTAATAATAAGTGTCGGTGTTGACTTGTTAAACTTGTCAGAAAATATGATTTAATTGTTGTACATTGCTTGTACAAATAGATACTTATTTTGAGACGGACCAGTAAGGACTAGAACCAGTTACATTTTATACTATTGTATGTTTGGCAACTTATTGTCATGTGTGTCTCTTTGATGTTCTTTACTTGGTTATTAATTTTCACTTTGATCTTTGAGATTTCTTTATTTCATAGGGCATAATTGGGAAATTCTATTTTGATATATAAATTCTGATAAGGGTTTTCATTTTTGTATTGTAGGACTACCATCCCTCAAGGGTACTTACCCTTGTTTATCTACCATTTGCATTAGGGATTATGGCTTTACTCGCATATAATGAGTCAAATATCAGTACTAGGCAACGTAACATAGCTGGATACATCCTTTTCTTCTTGAGTACTTTGGCCTTGATTGTGGTAAGAGTTTAATTTATCCGCCTTCTCGATCTTTACTTTCCTCATTTGATTTTTTTCATTCTACCAATCTAAGCTTATATATTTTTTACTACTACAGATAGATTTAGCCACATCCGGGAAGGGAGGCATTGTTAATTATATCGTTATATGTGTGTTTGTTGCTGCATTTGGAGTAGCAGATGCTCTTGTTCAAGGTGGAATGGTTGGAGATTTGGCTTTGATGCGCCCTGAATTCATCCAAGTGAGTGATTGGGTCATAGAGACTTTCAGTTTAGCATACTCCTATGAAACTGCTTTTTGTCAATTCTAAGCGTTTTACTAATATATACTCCCTCCGTCCCTAAGTGAATGTCGAAAAAAGATTCAAGTTTGCTCCTGATCAAGAGCAAATTTGAAAATAAATTCGACATTCATTTAGGGACAGAGGGAGCAAGAGCAGATTTGAAAAAATATTCAACTTTCATTTAGTGATAGAGGGAGTAATAATCAGCCCATATGGGCCCGGCCTTCTCTGGACCCCACGCATAGTATGACCTCTTGTAGCTTAAGTTCTCCTCAATCAACTTATGCTTCCCCTTATGAATCTTGCAGTCTTTCTTTGCTGGTTTGGCTGCATCAGGGGCTCTTACTTCTGCTTTGAGACTAGTCACAAAAGCTGCCTTTGATAAATTTGACAACGGACTTCGCAAAGGGGCTGGTAAGTTTTTTCTTCACGATACTTAAGCTAGTTTGACTTGGAAGCTCGATCTTGTTTAATTTTTCTTATATTTTTATGAGAGATCGAATGATAATGTTACTTTGCAGTGTTATTCCTTGGCATCTCCGCATTGTGTGAATTTCTGTGTATTTTTCTATATGCATCTGTCTTTGCTAAACTACCAATCGTGAAGTACTACCGCTCAAAGGCAGCCAAAGAAGGTTCAAAAACTGTTTCATCAGACCTTGCTGCTGCTGGCATCAAAATACAACCGGCAGGAGTAAGCCATTTTGTTCTTTCCCACACAATAAAAATGGGTTTTTTGTTCCTGACATCCAAATTCTTATAAAACCTAACTGCTATAGTTGTATTCAGGTTAATGGGGATGCTAATATTCCAGAACGGTTGAGCCAAAAACAGTTATTCCTTCAGAATATTGACTATGCACTGGACTTGTTTTTGATATCTGCTCTAACTCTATCCATATTCCCGGGGTTCTTATATGAAAACACTGGAACCCACCAGTTGGGATCATGGTAAGTGTTCAAGTTGACCATGAAAGTATAAGTCGATTTTTTTATTTTCTTGGGACGGAGGAACTATATGTGTAAATTTATGTAATAACATAGATATAAAAAATGTGGTCATTTCAGGTATCCACTCGTGCTGATAGCAATGTTCAATGTGTGGGATTTGATATCAAGATATCTTCCTTTAATCCCATGCCTCAAGTTTGAATCTCGAAAGGGCTTAATGATTGCAGTTTTATCCCGTTTCTTATTCATCCCCGCGTTCTATTTCACTGCAAAATATGGTGATGAGGGATGGATGATTATACTCGTATCGTTGTTGGGATTAACCAAAGGCTATCTAACAGTGTGTGTCATGACAGCTGCTCCTAAAGGTTACAAGGTGAGTTCATATAACAAATGCATGGAAAACTGCAGATAATTCAAAACTATATATATAGTTGACATGTGGATTGGAAAATTTGCAGGGTCCAGAGGCAAATGCATTGGGAAACTTACTAGTATTGTGTCTTCTAAGTGGCATATTCTCAGGTGCAGTTCTTGATTGGTTGTGGATTATCTAAAAATTAGATAGCATTAGATAGTGTAATATGGATACATATACTCCCTCCGTCCCACCGAGCTTAGGAATTTTTCATTTGGTGTAGAGATTAAGGAATACTATTATAATATTAGGAGAGAGAATGAGTGGAAGATGTGTTGTGAGTGTGAAAAATTAAATAGGAGAGAGAATGAGTGGGATGAATAGTGATGGGATTATTGTTGTGAGTATGACAAGTGGGACCCATTTAATATAAAAGTAATATAAACTTTCCATTTTGGAAATTCTTAAGATTAGTGGGACGCCCAAAATGAAAAGTTTTCTTAAGATCGGTGGGACGGAGGGAGTATGTGCTGCAAAAGCTTTTATATGCACGGCTGACAAGTAATGTTATAGGCGTGAAAATAAGTTCTACCGTATACTCCTACGGACTGTAAATTTTTATTTTTATTTTTTATCAATTTGACTATGCTTTAACCAATAATTGGTTATTAAGTGTTGATTTTTTTTTAATTATACACGAATCAAAATTACTCAAAACACTATTTATTAATATTTTAAGCCATTTTATCAAATTTAATTTCTTCTCCACTTGGTTGATGTGAAATATCTGAAACTTCCTCCAACTTCTCTCTCCGTCTCCAAATTTCTCTTCTGTCACCCAGTAAACTTGAAGATTTAATTAGATTTGTTTTGAATCTCTTAAATTAAACTTTAATAATTAACTATCATCAATGATTAATGTTTAATTTAGTAGTGATTTATTGCTTTTCAATACTGCACCAAACTTGAAGGTTTAATTAGGTCTAATTTAATAATTGACTATTATCGATGATTAATAGATCTGAGGAGAAAAAGAAGTAGAGACGGGGGTGGGAATTGTTCATGGTTTCGAGGGCTTATACCATCTCCAACACTGTGCCAAACACCACTAGTTGCGTCCGTTTAGTGCTGAAATCCTCTTCAACAACGACGCCATCTCTTCCGCTATTTTGGCGGGCTTCTCTTGCGCTATATTTGGCGCACGTTTTGCCTTGCGCTATTCTATTTTTTTTTTCTTTTTTTTTTAATTGAAATTACTACTTTCTCCTTCCCAAAATTCAAAATAAGTAATCAATTTGTTTCCTGATTGTAGAGTATCTTTTAATTGATTTTCTAGTTGTAGAATAATTATATTTTAAACAAACTGAGTAACCATTTTTTAAAAATATTCATTTTGAATAAATTTTGTATATTCATTTTGAGACGGATATAGTAAATATTTTTTAATTATTAGAGGAATTTACAAAAAACTACTTTAGAAATATGAAATTACAAAAAAAAAAAAAACACATAAGTTTGAAATTACAAAAAAAAAAAAATTATCAGTTTTGGTCAAACAACTGATAATTTCAGTTATCAGTTGTTCAAACAACTGATAATTTCAGTTATCACTTGTTTACAACCGATAACTGAAATTATCAGTTGTTTAAAGCACAAATTACTCTTCAAACAACTGATAATTTCAGTTATCATTAGTTGTAAACAATCGATAATCGAAATTATCACTTGTTTGAACAATCGATAACTTGAAATTATCGTTGTTTGATCAAAACTCGATAAAAAACCAAAAAAAAAAAAAAAGTTTTTTGTAAAAAAAGAAAAAAAAAGTAATTTTTTGTAATTTCCCATCTTACATATTTTTTGTTTTTTTTTTTGTAAATGCCATCTTTTTAGTGAGTTTTTTTTGTAATAAACTCTAATTATTATAAGTTATTTGTACCTATAGTTTTTTAAACAAAAATTACAAAATTTTTAAAATATGTTGAAATATTGAAGATAAAATAAATAATAAGAATTAATTATATAGGCTCACATAAAAACAAATTTAAAATACAATACAAATAAAAATACAATAAAAGTGCAAATACAAATACGAATAAAAAATACAAATACAAAAACACATACAAATAACACGTACTTAAAATAATTTTCCATTTAAATTGTATTTTGAAGCATTTTATTTTAATTATCTATTTTAGTATTTCTTCTTATATATTTGTACTTTAAATATATTTAGTAATATTTAGTAATTGTCTTACTTAATTATTCAGTTGTATATCAAAATATGTAATATAAATTATAGGGAATTTGACCCGAAAGCTCCTTTTGGAACAAATCACTTCCCCTCAAGTTTTTCATTAAATCGAAATGACCTGAAAGTTCTTATGCAGTAATATATAATACTGCAATATTATTATATTCACTCATATGTGAATATAATACTGCATCTATAATACAACATGGTGAAGGAACTTCTCGGGCATTATGATACTTTTTTAGAACTTTTCGGCTACTCTCCCTAAATTATATTATCAATTATAATATTCGATTAATGGAAAACATTTTAGTTAAGTGAAATAATAAGGAATATTATGAGAATATTTTTATTTTGTGCAATATTTGAATCAAGCTGTTGAGATGGTAGAATTAATTTGTTGCTGAAATTGCACCATTTTAGTGTTTTGGTGTAATTTCTGCACCAAATTGTTGGATATGCTCTTAGATGTCGCTGATGAAGAGGAAATGATCAGAATCGATGATGAGGTCAATGGCTGCGGCGTGCCAGTGGGCGTCGGCATCGGCGTTGTGGGTTAGCGTGGGCAATCTGGAGACTGGAGACGATGCAAATGGTGAGGCTGTGGAATGAGAGATGAGGAGTGAGGTGCAGGGCAACGACGCTGGAATGGGGTACAACAACAACTTCATATCTATTTTTTTCCATTTGTCGTTAGCTTGGATAGAGAAAGGGAGATGGATGAGGAATAGGGGATGGGTGGGTTTGTTTGTTTGTTTTTTTTTTTTTTTTTTTTTTTTTTTTTTTGATACCCGGGTTCCCCGGCTTCGTCGAGTTAGTCCCTGACCACTAGCTACCGGCCCCACGGTGTCCTAGCGGAGGTAAATCGCGGATATGCCCAAATCGACGGGGTGGCAAAGACCCTTATACTCCCGGTCCCTGGGCGGAGCCCTCCTACAACGCGGTAGTTGAACTCCCACACCGAGGTTGCAAGCACAAAGCCCGCCGCTTCCTTAACTGAATGGATGTGCTAAGGACCCTGAAACCCAAGAAAGAAATTAATCCACAAGGATTCCCCTTGGGGGGAATCGAACCGGTGACCTCCCTTACGGAAAGCCACCCAAGATACCATTGGGCCATGGCCCATTAGGTGATGGGTGGGTTTGTTAAATATGAAGGAGGGAGTGAATGGTGATAGGGGAGGAAAAGGTTTGAAGTAGACATGTCCAAATAGAATCGGGAACCGACGGAACCGGCGGGTAAAATCGGAATCGGGAACCGGCGAGAACCGGGAACCGCCGGAACCGGGAACCGAACGTAACCGGAAACCGGATTGAAACAGTTCGAATACGAATCCACCATATTGGGAACCGAGGAACCGGCGGAACCGGGAACCGGCGGTTCCGAAATCGGGAACCGAAACTTAATGTAAGTTAAATGTAATATTTAGCATTTATTTAGCATTTATTTAGTATTTGTACTTGTAGTGTAGTGTTGTTTTATTTAAATTCTAAAAATATTGTTAGAATTTTTATTCTATCTTTAATAATATACTAACCAAATTTTATCCACTTCTCATTATTTCCAAAAACATACTCCCCAAGTGGAAAAAAAAAAAAAACAGATTAGTTAGCCTCTTTACTGTTTTAAGAGGTTTAGATTAAAAAAAAAAAAAATTAGATGGTGATGAAACCGTTGGAATCGGAACCGGAATCGAAACCGGCGAATAGAATCGGGAACCGGATTAATATGATTCAAATACGGTTCCGGCTATTTGAAAATCGGGAATCGACGGTTTCGAAACCGAAAATCGAAACCAAAACCGTTCGGACATGTCTAGTTTGAAGAGGAGAGGTAGGAGGGTGGCAGCTACATGGATATAGAGGTATGCAGAAAGTTGTGAGTTGGGAGAAAAAACACGCCAATGTTTTAGGGTTTTGTTTTAAATCCTCAAACGACATAGTAGGGGATAAAGAGAAATTCTTTGCATTTGTCACAAATTAAATATCCCATTTGGCCAATTTTTCCACGTGGCTTAAATGTTTTTCCAAATCATTAGCTTAGTCAGCATTTTTGTTAATTTTTGACGGATTTAACTGTGTCAAAAAATACATACATTTTTCTTAAGTATACGGATATACTCCCTCCGTCCCAGCCCAGTGTACACTTATTTCCCTTTTGGTCCGTCCCAGCCCAGTGTGAACTATCATAAATGGTATGTCCTTTAATATTTTATATTCTCCCTACCCCACTCACTCATTAACTCCACTCATTCTCCACCATACAATTTATTCAACCAACCTACTATTTACTCCACTCATTCTTTCTCTTCATTTTTTATCACACATTTTCGTTATCTTAATAATATTTCTTAATCGGCGTGCCTTGATCAATGGTTCACAGTTGGGTGGGACGGAGGGAGTATATATCAATTAACTTATAAAAGGGTAGATCTATATCCTTTACCTAAATATATGGGCATATTTCTATATTTTCTCGAATAAAATGGTTTCAACACTACAAGGAAAATCGATTTTAGCTACGGCAAATTTCGTAGCTAAATCGTGTTTAGCTACGGATTTGTTCCGTAGCTATTCCGTGGATGCAGGTTTGTCGCTAAATTGGGCGTCGCTATTTTGTAGCTATTTTAGAGACGGATATGTCCGTCTCTAAATTAGAGACAGATATGTCTGTCTCTAAATTAGAGACAGATATGTCCGTGTCTAAATTAGCTACAGATATGACCGTCTACAGATTAGCGACAGATTTTCCGTCTCTATTTAAATTCTCGTTTTATTTTCGAACCATTTTAGCTACGAATATTTCCGTCGCTAAATTGAGAATTTTTTTTTAAAAAAATATACTAATATATTTTAAATATATATATATATATATATATATATATATATATATATATATATATATATATATATATATATATATATATATATATATATATAATATATTAGTATACTCCCTCCGTCCCACTATACTTGACACCCAAGGGGTGGGTTCAAAAACCAAGGAAAAAGAATAAAATAAAAAAAATGTGTGATGGAAAATGAAGAGAGAGAATGAGTGGGGTAAATAGTAGTGTTGGTTGAATAAATGTGTGGTAGAAAATGAAGAGAGAGAATGAGTGGTGGGGTAGAGTGAATATAAAAATATAAAAATTTGGTTATTTTTGAAAGGTGTCAAGTATAGTGGGACGGCCCAAAATGGAAAGAAGTGTCAAGTATAGTGGGACAGAGGGAGTATATTTTTAAATATATATTAAATCAGTCCCTTAATTTTTCTTATTCTCAAATCAATCCCTTAATTTTTTTTATTTTCAAATCAGTCCCTTATTAGAGACAGATACAAAACCCGTCTCTAAAATTTAGAGACGAAATTTGGATCCGTCTCTAAATTAGAGACGAAATCAGATTTCGTCTCTAAATTAGAGACGGATTCAGATTTCGTCTCTAAATTAGAGACGGATTCAGATTCCGTCTCTAATTTAGAGACGAAATCTGAATCCGTCTCTAATTTAGAGACGGAATCCGAATCCGTCTCTAATTTTTTTGTTCTGTCTCTAATCTGTCGCCAAATTAGCTACAGACTCCGGCCATCTCTAATTTTCCGTCTCTAAATCCGGTTTTCCTTGTAGTGCAATGACACATTTAACTTGTCAACATTCTTAAAGAATAGTATTCTTTATTATTAGTTTGTATATTGCTTATATATAATGATATAATTATACTAAATTTATTTTTTTATTTAAAAATATAATATTTATTTAAGACGGGTGATTTATTATGGGGTATTCTAATACAGTACTCCCTTCTTCCCACTTGAGTTCATGTAAAAATATGGTTACAACAATTAAAGAAAAATCTATAGTATAAATGGCAACTTGGGTGAACAGTTGAATGAACAGTTTTAAATGGTTTTTTTTTTCATTTTGTCCTCACTAAGTTGTTTCTTTCCCATTTTGTCCTTAAAAAAAATTAAATTGAAAAAAAAAACGTGTCCTCGAACACGAGCTTAATTTAAAAAAAAAACGTGTCCTCGAACACGAGCTTTTACTAATAGTATAATAAAGAAAAGTATAGATAGTGAGAGTAGTCGTCATTCATATGAAAAGTAAAATAAAAAAAGAGAATAAATGATAAGTTCAGTAAGTGAATTATTGTTTTAAATCTAACAAGGGAGTTTTATTGAATATAAAAAAAAAATCTTAATATCTTTGTCATTTTATTTTGAGAAGTAATTTTTAATAGTCCAAGAAACAAGCTCTACCCAAAAGACAAAAAATATATTATTCCCACCAAGCTATTTGACAATCATTGATTAGGCCTACAAACACAACATTCAATCAAATATTGCCACGTCATTTTGTATATAACATTTCATAATTTTTTATATAATTTTAGTAATACTCTTAAAATTTATTTCAATTACTATTTAAAGTTAACACAAGTTAACAAAAACTAAATTTACGAGACCAATAATATTTATTTTAAAATAATATTTTATTTTGCAGATAGACAGAGAGATAGACAGAGAGAGATGCTTTTTTTTATTTTATTTAAAATAATAAAAAAATGACCGATTTACTTTTTGGACATCATACTCCCTCCCGTCCCATTTAAAACTTTACTTTTTGTCAAAATTGGTGTTCCGTTAAAAGCTTCACATTTTCTTTTTTGACAAAGAATTTTTACTATTTCCTCCCCTCATTCTCTCTCCTAATTCACTATTACACTCACAACACTTTTCAAATTTAATATTTCCTCCACTAATTCTCTCTCCTAATTCACTATTACACTCACAACATTTTTTCTTCCCGCCTATTTCCTTAATTTGCGTGATTTGAAAAAAAGTGTGCACCTTCGGCTGGGGCGGAGGGAGCATTAAAATATTCACTCCATTAAAAAAAACTATGTTTGCTTCTAAAATTCTGTTTTCTTGTTTATTTGTCCTGAAATTATAATATAAAATGATTACAGAAAAAAAAAAAACAATTATAAAATAGAACTGATCAAATACAAACGTTTTTAATAAATAAAGAAAACCTAGCTCATTAATCTATTTTATAAATGGGAAATTGAGTAAACAGTACAATAAACAGTTTCATAAGCCAAATTTCCCATTTTGTTCTCACTAAATTATTTCTTTCCCATTTTGCCCTTAAAAAAAAATTAATTTAAAAAAAAAGAAAAACACGTACTCCCTCCGTCCCGCTAATATCAGCACGGTTACTGTTTGCGCGGGAATTAAGGAATATGATATTTTAATAAAATGTTGTGAGTGTAAAAGAATGAGTGGAGAGAGAATGAGTGGAGGGTGTAATAAATTATAATGGTGTTGTGAGTATTATAATAATAAAGGAGAGAGAATGAGTGGGGTTGGGTGAATATTTTATTAATATAAAATTTCCTTTTTGGGAGTGTGCGGATATTAGCGGGACGCCCAAAAAGAAAAGTGTGCGAATATTAGCGGGACGGAGGGAGTATACTTAAACACGAACTTTTACTAGTGTATCATATTTAATACACACATTAATTGTTGACACTTCCAACTTTGAAAATATTGCCGTCCGAAATCATGCAATATTGCCCTCCCAAATAAAATATTCTTATCTCATTTCGGGATTGATTAACAGCATGTATTTTTGTGTGCCAAACCTAAACCTGATCTCAACTTAATCTCAAATAAAATATTAATTTTTCTTATTTTCATATACACCATTTCAATTTTATATACTCCCTCCGTTTACTTACATACTTCACACTTTCTATTTTGGGCATCCAAATACATACTTCACACTTTGTTTTTTACCTAAAATGGAAACTTTATATTATTAAAATATTAATCTTACCCCACTCATCCTCTCTCCTACATTATTTTAATACTCACAACATCATTATAATTTATTATTCCCTCCACTATTTCTCTCTCATATTTTACTTTCATACTCACAACACTTTCAATATAATACTCCCTCCTTAATAACCGTGTAAACAGTAACTGTGAAACATGTAAGTGGACGGGGGGAGTAATTTATACTCCCATTAGTGATCCAACCCAACCTTTTAATAAAATGTTTATTTTTCTTTACTTCAACTTACCTAAAATACTTATCATTTTATTTTTTTAAATAATGTATTAGTAATAATATTTCTAAAATTACCCGTACAATTATTAAAAATAATTATCCATACAATTATAAAAAAAACGAATTTTGATATATTTTTTATTTTATTATTTTATATAATTATATAAAATATGTTAATTTTAAAAATATATTTATATAAACACATGTCACCCAATGAAAGGGTGACATGTGTACAAAATCAAAATATTTTTGTGACCCAATCTAGGTCAATCTCGATTGACTGGCTGTTCAGGTCATGTCAGGTCATGACATTTTCTTGACTTTCTCTTCTTTCTTTTTTTTCTTTCTTTTTTTTTCCTATGACCCTTGTGGGTAGTCTAAGCTAATTGCACTTTATATTTTGGTTGAGCAAGTTAAATATCTATCAAAAATTTTACAAAATAAATAAATTCAAACTTATTATTATTATTCCTTTATTTTTTCTCTTCTTTTTGAATAATAATCGACATACATATGTTCCCATATTTCCTGCAAGATAACTCAAATTCGAGACTTATGTTCTCAAGTGAGGAGTGACTATCATTAGGCTATAACCTTCCTTCCTGTCAATTTATTACTATTATTCTAGAAACTCCTTTGAAAATATTTTAAAAATTATTGTTTAAGATATTTATTATGTGATAAATAATTGTTCAAATTTCACGAAAGTTGACTATACTTATGGAATTGGAATACAGGAAATATTTTGTATTTATATATATATATATATATATATATATATATATATATATATATATATATATATATATATATATATATATATATATATTGAATGGAATAAATGTGACGGACTAGGCCCAACGGGTGAATCCCAACCTTCCAGACGTTATCAAGACCATATTATCAAATGGGCCGGTCCAATTGCTACAACGCCAACGGCCCATCATAATAGATCTGTTGATCAAGCTCATTGTCCGACCATCATTGGTCCCGACCTAGCTTCGTCCGACATACGATCACATACTTATACAATTCATATCAAGCCAAATTACAAAGTCAGGTCGCCCTTGACCATTCAATCGACCTCGACCTACCAACACGTGCGTCAACCCACGTCGTTATTTGTAACCGCTTTCTACTTTCTCGGAGTCAGTTACGCCAACATTATTCCCATGATTTTAGGGATTCAACACGATCCTACATCAATACTATAAATTCCTAACAACATCCAACGTTCAAGGGTAATGTCTTATTTGCTATTTGAGAATTATGTTATTCAATTCAGTTTATAAGCCTAATACACGTTATCTCATCATCACGTCGGAGGGCCTTAGCCAGAGGCCAACCCGACTAGTCGTTTGTTCGTGGTTTCAGGCCACTTTGGCTGGAGATCAACCTAACTGCTGGACTAAAGCTGATCAGGATTGTTTCCTGCGTCATCATATATATTTCCTCCCAAAATTGAGAGGAAATGGAAGGAAATAAATTGATCAAAGCTTAACAATTTTTATTATTATCACTTTTACCCTCACATATTTTTTGTAATCCCAATTTCTCCCAATTCTCAATCAAACAATCAATTCTTTATTTCAATTCTTTACTCAATTTTACACCCATGTCTGAAGTCCTCCGCTCACCCTCATCTTCTTCATTGCCCACACCTACCCACAATACCAATACCAATGACCCTCTTCTCCAATTTGTAAATGAAGAACAAGAAGAGGGGATTTCTGATGGCCAAATGAAAGATAGGGAGAAGTAACGCTAGTGGTGGGGTAGGGTGGGGAGTGAACTGATTGAAGGGAGCCGGTACCGGACGACTGCGGCTGGTGGAGGAGGCGCTGGGTGAAATGGTTTTGGTGGAGGGAGGTCGAAGAAAAATGTAGTCTTTTTTTTTTCTTTTCAAGATCTGTTTGTTTACATATAGAATTATAGGTTTTTAATTAGGGTAGGTATATTTTATTAAAAATATTTTTTAATCCAATTTTTTTAAAAGCTCAAATTAAAATAATTATAATTATAAAATTATATATTAAGATAATAATTAATGATCTATGTTATCATTTCATATTATTAAAAAAAGAAAGGTTTTTGTACATAAAAATAAATATTTATTTAAATTTTTAATAAATTAATGTTTCAATTTTTTTATTCACAACTCAAAAGAAATCTTTTTGATTTGGATCTTAGAGCAAGTTTTGGGAGAAACTAGTTTCTTCATAAATTATAAAAAGTTCACTTTTTTTCTACTTGCAAGTAGTTAGCGAATATTTAGGAACAGTTTATAAAACAGGACTTTCTATAACTTAAGGAGAAACTAGTTTCCCCCAAAATCTTGTGTGGATCTTAATCATCATTAATAAATTAATAAAACTTGTGTCATTATTTTTCTAACAGTAGGTCATTTGGAAATAGGTCATTTGGAAAGATTATAAATTTTCAGTGGTCTTAGAATCCTTGGCTCAACAGGTTGCTCCAGTCTAATATTATAAAGTTGTGAGATATATTTGCTCACAACTTTGTGCTGAAAAGGGGTGCAATGCTCTTCAATTATGTTTTTTATAAATGAGGGTATAGAAGTTATTTTCTTTTTATTTCTTCTCATTTCATTTCAAAACTCGGAAGCATGAGGAGAGAAAATTTTATTTTTCCTTTCATTTCCTTCCTAACTCGAAAGCACATCGAAAGGAATTTAAATTCACTTCCCTCTTTTCCTTTTCTCTCCTTTTACCTCCCCTCACTTTCTTTTCTCTACATTGAAAACTCGGAATCGGATCCTAAGAAAACAAATGTTGTGAATATGAAAATTAAATTAGTTGAGAGAAAGTGAATAGGGAGTTATTGTTACAACTAAAATCTATCTATATATAAAAGGAGGATCGTCTCAAAAGCCCGCCCAAACCAGGGGCAATTTAGTCATTTTATGCGGTGGCAAACTTGAGGTTTTAGTTACCCGGATGACGTGGCCGGCTCGATTGGAGGGGCGTCTGGCGCGTGCCGTACACGCGCCGACAAAGGCGCGTGTACGCGTTTGGTTTTTTTTTTTTTTTTTTAAAAACGCGACACGTGTCGCTATCTCATTCGCCAGATCATTTCCATATTTTTAATTTTCCTCCCCTTTTTCGACCTCAGTTTTTTTATAAAAAAAAAAATTTTTTTTTAAAAATTTTTACACCAAAATTCATAATTTTTTTTCCTCTTTAATTAGAGACTAATTTCATTTAATTTGGACACAAAAAAAAAACCCTCATTTTTAAATATTAATTTCCTAATTATCCTTTCTTTATTTTTCTTTTTAATTTTTCAATATCTAATTTGGGAAAATTAATTAAATGTGAAGTATATTTTTTTATTATAAATGATTATAATAATAATCATAATTTTACTAATATGAATATTAGTACTGCTTCATTTGCCTAAAAAATTAATGTTTTTAATTTTCGTTCCTTCGTTTCAAAATTTGACATTAATTTTTTAAACATACTAATTACTATTTTAAAAAATATTCCATGGGACGAATATAGTCATTTATTTTTTTACCCGAAGTAGTATTATTTTGTAAAAATTAATGTTTATAATGTTCGTGTCATAAAAGAAATATTAATTTTTGAGACAAATAATTAATTGAGTCAAAGGAAGCAATTTTTTATTGGAAATAGAAAGTAGTATTAATTATGGGATGAAAGTAATATTCATTTTTGAATTGAAGTAATGTTTTTGTAAAAAGTCGAATTTTTTTATATGTCCAAAAAATGAACATTGCTTCTTTCGTCGCAATGAACATTTTAAAAAATAATACTACTTTATTCTTCTAAAAATTTAATGTACTTTTTTGAGACGAAGACACTAACATTACAAACATTAATCATAGCCAAATTGAATTAAGTAGTATTATTTTTAAAAATATTTGCTCATTTTTGAATTGAATTAAATTTTTTGGCCAATATAACAATGTATTTGGAAATGTATAATGAAAGACTTTTACACCAAAAGTCATAAATTTTTTTTATCTATAAATATAGACTATTTTTATTTGATTTGGACACAGAAAAAAAAACCCCTCTTTTTTAAATATAAATTTCTTATCTTAATTATACTTTGTTAATTTTCATTTTTAATTTTTCAATATCTTTTTAGTGAAAATGATTTAAGTGTGAAATAATTTTTTAATGTTTATAATGTTCGTGGCTTCATTTCAGAAAATAAATATTAATTTTTGAGAAAAGTAATTCATTAAGGCAAATGAAGCAAATTTTTTTGTTTGGATATAGAAAGTAGTATTAATTATGGGATTAAAGTAATATTCATTTTTTAATTGAAGGAATTTTTTTTTAAAAAAAAGTAGAATTTTTTTATATGTCCAAAAAAAATGAACATTGCTTCTTTCGTCTCAATGAACATTTTAAAAATTAATACTACTTTTTTCGTCTTAAAAATTAATGTATTATTTTGAGACAAAGACACTAACATTACAAACATTAATTGCAGAGGCGAATGAAGTAGTATTATTTTTAAAAATATTTGCTCATTTTTGAATTGAATTACTTTTTTTTGGCAAATATAAAAATGTATTTGGAAATGTATAATGAAATACTTTTACACCAAAAATCATAATTATTTTTTATCTATAACTATAGAGTATTTTTATTTGATTTTGACACAGAAAAAAACCCCTCTTTTTTAAATATAAATTTCTTATCTTAATTATACTTTGTTAATTTTCCTTCTTAATTTGTCAATATCTTTTTAGTGAAAATGATTTAAGTGTGAAATATTTTTTAATTAAAAATGATAATAATAATTTTACTAATCATAAAAATGAAGATATAAAATAAATTAAAAGTGATAGTGTATAGGATGATGAGTTGAAAGGGTGTTGAATGTGGGTTATTGGGATGTGGTAATATGATTATTGGGTTTCTTTTAGTTCGATACATCAAACAAGTTATTTTATTTTATTAAAAAAAAATCTTCGACGCATAGGAAATAAAGTATTAATAAATTTGTCTACTTTTCTATTCGTCTCGAATATTGTGTATCAATAAAGATGAATATCGGGCTTGAAAATTATTTTAGTTCGATATATCAAAAACTTATTTAGTTCGATTTTTCTAAATAAAAGTCGTGGTTTATATGATTTTGATTTTTCTTCTCAAAATTAAATAATTTACATTGAAAATAAATATCATTATTATGTTCATTATGAGTTAATGTAAATAAATATAACATATTGTTTTCTAATTTTTATAATTCTGTCGATACATCAAATAATTTATTTATTTTTTTTTAAAAAAAAATTCTTTGACGCATCGTAAATAAAGTATTATAAATTTGTTGATTTTTCTATTCGTCTAACAAAATTGTGTCTTTATAAAGACGAATATCGGGCTTGAAAATTATTGTAGTTCGATACATCAAACAATTTATTTTATTCAATTTTTCTAAATAAAAGTGGTGGGGTATAGGATTTTTATTTATCTTCTCAAAATTAAATAAGTTAAATTGAAAATAAATATCATTATTATGTTCATGATGAGTTAATCTAAATAAATATGACATATTATTTTCTAATTTCTATAATTTTTTCTTCTGCTAAATTTAAATAGGTACTCCTATTGATAATAGTCATACAATTACAATGGAGTACTAAATGGTTGCTTAACTTGCCATAACTATTTTTGCTTCTTTGGCTCCGTTCATATATATATAATATTATATATATATATAATATTATATATATATATATATATATATATATATATATATATATATATATATATATATATATATATATATATATATATATATATATATATATATATATATATATATATATATATAATATTTTATATTTTTAAAATGTTTATTTAAAAAGTTAGATTTATTTTACAAAACTAATACATAATGATACTAATCAATTTGTTAAGAAATAATAAGTTTAATTATTAATTTCACAAATAATTTGAAGCTGTGTTTTTCCTATAAAAATATTTCTCTCATTTAGTCATTTTATTTAAATTTTCATCTTTTTAATCATCAATAACTCCTCATGTATCGCACTGATGTAACACTACATTTATTTTGGTGACCTTTAAAGAATTGTTTTACAATGTACACAAATATCTCTATTTTCTTTTGTATTTTTTTCTATTTCGATCAGTTATTCGTTAGTAACTGTCCGTGCATCGCACGGGGGTCACACTAGTTTTTAAAATGAGACAAACTATAAAAAGGAAAGTAAAAACCTTAAATTGAGACGGAGAGTATTTATATTTATAAAAATTTGCACATGTTAAAATCTCTTTTTATATAAAATTAAATTATTTTCCAGCCAGTCACCAAACCAAAGTAACGCTTTCAGATTCCCCATATTTTCTGGATTTTTTGTCATCATCAATCACAATTACATACATGTAGAGATTCCAATTTTTTAAAAAGATACAAAACCTATAGAAAGGAAAGGGATCTTTCAATCTTTTTGGACTCTGCGGTCAACCTCTCCATTGTTCACACAACAACCCAGAGAAAAAGTAAGCTCATCCTTAATAATTTTCCCCTTTATTTACGATTTTTGGTCTCTTTTTGTTTCACACACAGCCTATATGTTTACTATATCTATGCGCATTATGTGTTTGTGATATTGTCTTGCTTTGTTTCTTCAAACCCTTACTTTATTTCTTGGCATCACTTAAGGTTTATTACATCATCTCATTCATGGGTTCTTCTTGTTTTCAGTTTCTCTTGTGTAAAATTTGTTTCTTGGAGAGACTCAGATTTAAATATTAAAAAGAGAATTTAATTGATAATTTATCTCCTTTTTTGTTATTTCATATTGGATATAGTATTGTTTTGATTTATCTGTATTTATAATGTCAGTTCCAGTAACTGAGATCTAGTCATGGTTATTGGGCTTAATTGTAAACATGTTTGAATGCAGAAGGGCAGCCATGGCTACTGCTGAGCCAAATGGCCCTCCTGTCAAGCTCGAGGTTTGCGAATCCTACGCTTTTTATTGTGGTTTTTCGGTTAGGAAGGTTAATCAGTTATTCATGATCTATGTTTGAATTTTTTTTCAAAATTCAGGGAAGGTTTATGGCAATGGTTGTATGTTGGATTCTTGGATTTGGATCACTGGTCTCTTGGAATAGTATGCTGACCATTGGAGATTATTACTATGATCTATTTCCTGTAAGCCCTTAATCTTGACTGTTTGCATCTTTCCCCAAAAATTAGCATCACGTTGTTTTGTTTCATTTTGAATAGCGATGATATGAAAAAGATAGACATTATTTATTAACGAGCTCTTGGAATAATTATCTTCAATTATATACCGAAAAGATTTCTACTTTTTTCATAGTAAATGAATCATTGAGAATTCAATATGAGATATAACTCTGACTAAGATTTTCATTCGTGTATTGATTATTGAAGGACTACCATCCGTCAAGGGTACTTACCCTTGTGTATCAACCGTTTGCATTGGGGACTATGGCATTACTCGCATACAATGAGGCGAGGATCAATACCAGGCTACGTAATCTAGCTGGATATATCCTTTTTTTCTTGAGTACTTTCGCCCTAATAGTGGTAAGATTTTTTCTGCTTTTTCCCTCTGCCTTCTTCAAATTTACGGCTCAACCAATCTAATTTGATTTTTATTTTTTTAATATTAACAGATAGACTTAGCCTCATCCGGAAAAGGTGGGATTGGTAATTATATTGCTATATGTGTTTTTGTTGCTGCATTTGGAGTAGCAGATGCTCATGTTCAAGGTGGAATGGTTGGGGATTTGGCTTTCATGCAGCCAGTATTCATCCAAGTGAGTTATAGGGTCACGAGATGTTAAAATTGAACATACTCCTCGGAAATAATATCTTTTTTTTTATCGAATTTAATTATTTTACTGAATTTAATTTTAATTTAGTAATAGCTTGACTAACCAATGGTTCCCTTTATGAATCTTGCAGTCCTTCTTTGCTGGTTTGGCTGCGTCAGGGGCTCTTACCTCTGCTTTAAGGCTAATTACAAAAGCTGCCTTTGAGAAATATGACAATGGTCTTCGCAAAGGAGCTAGTGAGTTCTTTCTTCACTGATGCTTAAGCTACTTTACGGTTTTGACTAATATTTTTTATGAAAGATTAATTTTTTCTTATGAATATTGACAAACATGTTAATGATTATATTAAGTTTGTGTTGTTTTTCAGTATTATTCCTTGGCATCTCCACATTCTTTGAGTTTCTCTGTATTTTGCTTTATGCTTTCGTCTTTGCTAAGTTACCAATCGTGAAGTACTACCGCTCAAAGGCAGCCAAGGAAGGTTCAAAAACTGTCACATCAGACCTTGCTGCTGCTGGCATCAAAACAGAACCAACAGAAAATGTGAATCATTTTGTTCTTTAGTTACATATTTAAAAAAAAAAAAAATAGTTCACGAATTCATGATTCTTATACAACCTACCCGTAATCCTTGCAGGCTGATGAGGTTGCTAAGATTCCAGAGCGATTGAGCATCAAACAGTTGCTCTATAAGAATATTGATTACGCATTGGACTTGTATTTGATATATGTTCTAACTCTATCGATCTTTCCGGGGTTCTTATACGAAAACACTGGGACCCACCAGTTGGGATCATGGTAAGTCCTCATTCGAGTTGACCTTGAAAGCCAAAGTATTGACATTTTTTTGGGATCCAAAGAATATACTCCCTCCGTCCCACCTAAGATTACACTTTTGCCATTTGGTTGTCCCAACCTAAGATTAATTACACTTTCCTAAAATGTAATCTTTTTAATATTGTACTTCTTTATTCAATGGAACCCACTTGCATACTCACAACAACTATCCATTATTCTCTACCCCATCTTCTCTTTCATATCTCACTTTTTATACTCACAACACTTACACCTACACTTTTTATTAATCTCCGTGCCCAACCCAAGAATGTAATCTTAGGTGTGACAGAGGGAGTATGTATAACTATATGTAATAAACATAAATATGAATTTGTGGTTGTTTCAGGTATCCACTTGTGCTGATAGCAATGTACAACGTGTGGGATTTAATATCAAGATATCTTCCTCTAATCCCATGGCTCAAGCTGGAATCGCGAAAGGGCCTTATGATTGCAATTTTATCCCGTTTCTTGTTCATCCCAGCCTTCTATTTCACTGCAAAATACGGTGATCAAGGGTGGATGATTATGCTCGTATCTTTGTTGGGATTAACCAATGGTCATCTCACTGTATGTGTCATGACAGCTGCTCCTAAAGGCTACAATGTAAGTTAACTATGAAGTTACATCAATTTTAACCCCCCCCCCTCTTTAAATTTAAGAACATAACGTTTTTACCACTAAAACATTAATTTTCGCAACTTTGAACCCCCTTAAGTTTAGGAAAGTATGCTCCCACTATATCGTATTTTGACCACCTTTCAGTAAATTCTTGGCTTCACAACCGGTTAATATGTGTGCTCTGGTTAATTTTTCAGGGTCCAGAGGCAAATGCATTGGGAAATATATTGGTGTTATTTCTTTTGGGTGGCATATTTTCTGGTGTTGCGCTTGATTGGTTGTGGATAATCGGAAATGGAAGCTTCTAGAACAAAAATGAGTTTGGAAGTCTTTGAGCTTTAGAGGGAGATGACATTAGAGCCATACCGTCAGCGAGCTCTAGCTTACTGTCTGACAAGCAATCTTAGCTTACTGTCTGACAAGCAATCTTTTATTGATTAAGATCATATTTTTAGTACATACGCGGTTTTTCTGTAATCCTTTGGTTTTTCAACTCCTTGTATATTTTTTTTATGTTTTTCACAGTTTTCATTTTTTTTTCTTTACTGTACTTGGAATTTTCACAAAGCAATTATTGAAAAAGTTAGGAAGCATTGGATGGTGTACTACCAACATAACTTGTAATGAATTTAATTATATTACTATTCTGTTCCAGAAATTGTTTCAATGAATAGTGGCGAAGCCAGAAATTATAAGAACGGAGGTGGAAATTACTTGAGCAATAAACATTATAATTGAATTATCCAAATTTAGCTAAAATGAGGTCAAAATAATAATTTAGTGCAAATTTTACCTAGAATCAAAGGGGGTCAAAAATGTATAAATTCATCGTATTTAATGCTAAAAAGTCAATATCTTATAATTTGAAAGTGTTAATATGAATATTTTCCAAAATAAAATACAAGGGGGCATACCTAAAGCCCAGTTTTAAGTGCATAACTTTACTTTTTTTACCTTAATGAAATTGCAATAAAATTATCATTTGTTCATTAAATTCAAGGGATAATTATTCAAGGGATAATTATTGTTGGGTCATTCACCCTAATACAATCGGATCAATTAGGAAAAGAATTTTGAAATTTAACTCCCTAGTCCACTATTAGAATCAAAATTTTACATAGTCCCTCACTAGTTTAATAACACCCAAACTACCCTCACACAAACATACGCACAATATCTCTCTCTCCGTCTCCTCTCTCCTCCTTCACCATCTCCGACCACCTCTTCCCCATCTTCTGCCCCCCTTCCCTTCTCCTCCTCCGACCCCTCCTCTTCCCATCTTCGGCAACTCCCTTCTTTCCCCTTCCTCCGGCTACCACTCCCCTTCCTCTCTTCCGGTCTCTCTTCCTTCCTAACCTCAGATCCAACTCATATGGTTCAGATCTGCAAATTTAGAACCCACAATTTGTCTACATTTTTCTTAATTTCATTGTTATCATTATTTTATTCTAGAGAGGTAAATGGTTATTGACTTCACTTCATTCACTGCATATTTGCAATGTCAAACTTGGTGTTATTGTTTGTTTGAGAGTAGCAGAAATATCAGGGAAGAACGAGAATAAATTAGCAACAACAACATCAACTAAAATGAGGATGAGGAGAATGGTGAGGGGTAAAAGATAGTAACTGTAATATTAGTGGGTCCTACATTAACCATTTACACCTCCCTAATGATCAACAAATGTTTCTTATGAATCATCATTTACTTATATCAGAAGGTGTTTTTTCAACTTCAAGTTAATGCTCTAGCAAGAGCTTTGTTTATCTGTTCCAATCACAATCACCTAAGTTGAAAGCACTGGTGTAATAAGGAATTTTTTCCCAAATAATCCCGTTTTACTTTTTTATTTACGAAAATGACTTACTGTTCAAACTATTTCCCAAAATGTCCTCTTTTTTGAAACTCGCTACACCGTGTAGCGAGTTTGACTAGGGTTGGTCAAAACTCGCTACACCGTGTAGCGAGTTTAGGGTGATTAATTACGGCCGTTGGGAAAATTAATTAGGTCATTTAATTAAACTAAACTCGCTACACCGTGTAGCGAGTTTTGACCAGAAGTCAAACTCGCTACACCGTGTAGCGAGTTCTATTTATTCCAAACCCCTACATAACCCCCACCGTCCGTCCCAACAAAACTTACATGCTCTTCTTCCTTTCTCAGCCTAGTTCTCCCTTTTCTTTCTTTCTTTCTTTCTTCAATCTATCTCTCTCATAATGGATCCATCAAAACCCCGTTGGTATCGTGGACGAAAACCTCTTCCAGTACAACCCGGTCAAACCTCCAATCGCCTATCTAATCTCTCTCAAATTGAACGAGAGTTTCAATCTCCACCGCCTCCACCGCCTCAAACCGAACGAGAGATCTCCACCGCGTCATATCATTCCCCTGGTCCCGCCGGTGAAGCTACGGTTAGCCATGCGTCGGCATCACACCGGAAAAGCTCATGTCTCTCGGGGACCCCCGCTCGGCCGACTCCAAGAGGCAATACGTAGAAAGATTGAAGAGCCGGAGGACGATGATGAATTCCAGGGCAAAGCTTGGCTTTCTGCTATGGATTATCTCACTGGAGAGGGTACATTTTATCCGTTGAAAATGATCAAGGAGAAATGCAAACAACATGAAAGGGTGGAACAGTATAATATTTTTACATTAATTATAGTTAAGGTTGAAATTTACAATTAATTGGTCTTAATATTTTTGTTCTATTAGGTTGTGGTTGTTGTCAAGAAGTTCACACCAACCGAGAATGGCTCTTTTCACGTGATTTTGAAGGATCCTACCGACACTATTGAAGCTTACTTAGGTGACAAAGTGCTTAAGCAACCGAGGGCGGAAGTGACATTGGTGAAGGTGCTTTGTTCGATACTTACTCGGGTATGAAATATTTTCCTTAACATTACACTCCCTAAATATATCCTTACCTTTTTGTTCTAAATGTTTAGTTTTGTTCATCTATTAGGTTGTTGTTTGGGCCATATCACGCTCAAAAACTACTTAACATTGTTCCTTCCAATATTTGTAAGGTCTTCCCTAAGGATTGTTAATTTCATCTTTGGACATGTATTATTTGAATTTATGTCGGATTTAATATGTACCTCGAATTTATGTACTATTTTTCTATGTGACCGGAATGTGGTCACCGAATTTATTTATTTATGTAAGATTTCCTATGTGGCGGGATGTGGCCACTAACTTGACAATATTTATTTTTTGTGATTTTATGTAGATTTCCTATGTGGCCTGGGATGTGGCCACTAACTCTAAAATATTTATTTTGTTGTAATTTTATGTAAGATTTCCTATGTGGCCGGGATGTGGCCACTAACTTGAAAATATTTATTTTTGTGATTTTATGTAAGATTTCCTATGTGGCGGGATGTGGCCACTAACTTGACAATATTTTTTTTTTTTTTGTGATTTTATGTAGATTTCCTATGTGGTCGGGATGTGGCCACTAACTCGAAAATATTTATTTTTTGTAATTTTATGTAAGATTTATAAATATTTATAAAAAAAAATTTCAGCCACATGTCATTATTTTTTTAACACATGTAATTTTTTTTGTTAGTACGAAGCTATTTTGAGCAACAATTTGAAGCCGATTTAATTGTCGAAATTAAAATTTAAAAGTTGTTATTGTTACACCATTATATGTACTTCAAGTAACAATTTTTAGATATTCATTATGATATATAAATTAACCTATAATTATTGCTCAAAATAGCTTCGCGAACGAAATTTTTTTGATGTTACTACGAAGCTATTTTGAGCAAAAATTTGAAGCTGATTTAATTGTCGAAATTAAAATTTAAAAGTTGTTATTGTTACAACATTGTATGTACTTCAAGTAACAATTTTTAGATATTCATTATGATATATAAATTAACCTATATTTATTGTTCAAAATGCCTTCGCGAATGAAAAAACAAAAAGAAGTAAACAATTTTCAAATTTTGTTGCTGCAAAGGGATTTTGTTTTTACTTAAACTCGCTACACCGTGTAGCGAGTTTCAATAAAGCCGAAATCGCTACACGGTGTAGCGAGTTTAATTCGGCTTTATTGAAACTCGCTACACTGTAGCGAGTTTAAGTAAAAACAAAAACTTTGCAGCAACAAAATTTCAAAATTCACGTGATTCTGAGAATCTCACAGCCTTCTTTTACAGATTTTTCTCTCAGCCTTCTCTTTATCTCTCAACTCAGTTTTGTTTCTTTTCTTACCTTTCTCTCTTTCTCTCAATCAACTCTCTCAATCATCATTTTCTAAATCCCTTAATTCAAAATAAAACTTCTTCAAGTTATTTTATTTCATCAGAATTGTTGAAGATCAACAAGAATCAAGGTAAATTAACATCATCTTAATTATTATTTTGACTTGTGTTTAGATATAAAATTTAATGATTTAACTGTGTTTTATGATATTGTAGATATAATAAATGTAAGAGTTTTGTTATGTAGGTTTTAACACTTTGATTTCGTAATGTAGGGTTAAATATGAACGGGGGTCCGATCATTTTTATGTGTTATTGGGGAGGTGATGATGAACAACCGTTTGATGGTCCTCATTTCAAAAAGGGGCCAAAATGTGCAATAAGGGGTAATTGCCAATGGAAATACAATGAGTTGATTGATGAGTTATATAAAAAGGCGAACTTAGATCGGTCTCAATTTGATTTGAAAGTCATTTACAGATGCCCTCATTCTTTTGATAGCGGGATTGGTGAGTACTTTCCTTTCCATATTGAAGATGATGCGTGTATGGAAGTAATGTTCGATCAGTTTGCTAAATTTGGGGGGATTGGAAATTTGCGTTTGTATGTTGTTGTAAAATTAATTGAAAATCGATCCAATCCGAGTTTGAAACACGGCACAGAGAGTACTTTCGGGTTTTCTCCAACCGGTAACCGTGATGATGGGGTTGGTCCAAGTTCCCAAACTCTTGTATCAACTCAAACACCAAATTATGATGATGGGGCATTTGGCCATAATTATCATGTTCATGATGATGATCGGGCATTTGGGCATAATGATCACGTTAATGATGATTATGATGTTGGCGTGAAGAAGAGGAAGTGCACACGATGTAGATGCAATGCTAGAGGATGATGATGATGAATATGAGGAGGGTAGTAGTGATTCGATGTCGATTTGGGAGCCGGTGATGATGGGCCGATTGATGATGATGTGGAAGCACCTCTTGTTCACTATGAAGTGCCGCAAAATCGAAGATATGAGAGAGCGAGTTATCCCTTTTACGGTGATATTGGTACATCTGCTCGACAAGAACAAGGCTTCGATTGATTATGATCATGCACATAGTTTTCCGGTTGGGATCCGAACAACAACCGATTGCTAAAGGGATACGCTTTCTGGCAAGAACGAGGCACAATTTGATATGAAAAGGTTCCATATTAAAAACAATCGCAGTTCGGGGTAAGAAAGAGCACACCGAACACATGGGTAATTGAGTGTACGTTAAAAAATTATCCATGTCATTTTTATGTTCGTGTGAGTAGGAAGAAGTTTGGCTATTGGGAAGTGACCAAGTATAAGGCTCCTCACCGCTTATATTGGAGCAAGTCTAGATCACCCCAATCTAGATGCCAAGTTTATCGGTCGGGAAGTCGTTGGTCTTATTAAGGCCGATTCAGATGTCAAGGTTGGAGTCATTATTGCACACATCTCTAGTAGGTTCGACAAGGTAGTTACTTACAAGAAGGCATGGTGTGGAAAGCAGAATGGCATTGCAGAGGTTTTTGGAGATTGGGAGGAATCTTATAAGAGGTTACCCCGCGTCCTAGCGACTCATTCAAAAATACAATCCGAGGACAATTGTTGAGTACTCTACACCTCCTCCTCCCGTCGGTGAAGCCTCCCTATTTCGGCAGTATTACGGGCATTTGGGCCTTGCATTGAAGCTTTCTCTCATTGTCGGCCAGTCATTTCTGTGGATGGAACATTTATGCATGGTAGATATAAAGGGGTAATACTGATTGCCATGGGTGTTGACGCCCAAGACAGCATACTTCCGCTTGCCTTTGCCGTTGTTGAAAAGGAGGACTGGCCGAACTGGCGTTGGTTCTTATACCTGGTTTGCAAGCATATTATCAAACGGTGCTGTCCCCATAGTGTAACAAGCGGGCGATGGTGCTCACCCCATCTCACCGTAGGCCTTCCCCGCCGATCCGAACGGTGCAACTCCAGGCCAGTGTCGAACGGTGCTGGGATAAACTGTCTCAGTCCAAACTGCCTCATCACGCGATCAGGCAGATGCCACTCAACCCTCTCAAAGCATATGAGAGGGACCTTCGCCAACCATATCTCCTCACCCTCAGTGCAGTAGACCGGAGCGGGTCTCCCCTCATAAGGCTGCCACACCACGTGACCCTCGTTCAGCCGAGCCAGCTGATCCCGATAGCCTCGCAGGCTATGTGCAGTAACCTCTCTCAGATCAAGCGAAGCCTGCGTCCACCTGAAATTTCATAAACAAAATAATTATAAGATTATGTTCAAAAAAAATAAAAACATTAACGACGAGAAAATAAAGTATGAAATATGCATACATGCATCCGAGGGGCATGATGACGTAGTCCTGCTCTCTGAGGCGAAAACGGATCTGCGGCCTCACACATGTCAACCTCTCCCAAGCCCAGATCTATATGAAATAAATGTATATCAAAAACTAAGTAATAATGCCACAAATTTGAAATAAAACTTAAAAACATAATGAACATTAAAATGAAATAAAATACCGTAGAACGTTGAGAAATCCTCCGCACTTGTCTCGTGTGAGGGTCTCGCCGCACTACATAACTCTCGGTACAGAAAGCAAGCGCCGCACTCCCCCAACTCGTACTCCTCACCCTAGAAACATCCCTAAGCAACGGAGATAACATAGCTTAACCTTGTTGTTCGTACGATCAGGCATGATCGTAGAACCCAAGGCAAGCAAGATATAAGCCCGTACGTATCGATCCACAATCTCTGGATCAGCATCATCCTCCAGGTCACCAAAGCGTGGGAAACGTACGGTAATCCACCGGAGCTTCAGACTGCTCCCATCTATATCTCCGTCACCAGGGACAAACCCTAAATACTCATGGCACTCAGCCCGCCAGTCTATATGTACTGGAAACCCATCATCGATATGACCTCCCCATCAATCGGCAACCCGCAAATCATGCCGATATCTGTAGGGTGATAGTCATCTCACCAACCGGGAGATGGAACGTATGGGTCTCCGGACGCCATCTCTCGATCAAGGCCTCCAAAGAATGCAAAATCGTCGCATCCCAGAGCCTATGTAGTGCGGCTCCATTAAATCCACACTCTGCCAGTCTCAATAATATGACAGGAGCTAATACAGGCGGCAAGGTGGCACCATGACGAAAAACGAGGGGACTAGCAACCGGCCACCCGGATCAAATATACCTAGCCCTATGGTGCATGGCGGGTCGGGACGTATGTATCGATAGGCCGGGATCAATGAACGCTTCCATCTATTTATTTCAATATCAAGGTTGGTTATTGTTCTATAAGGCAAGAAAATAAATAAAAGAATACAAAAATTGTAATTACTAGTACGTGGCATTGTAATCCAAAGTTATCCCACACTTCCAAGAAGTGCACGTGGGGAAGTTCTTGGTTTCCGGCCTATATACTAAGTAATACTTCAAGAGTAATCCTCATGCGGTTTTGAAAAATAGGATGAAGTTTTTTTATTTTTTTAAAATGTTTGAACAATAAATCATATTTTAAGGGTTTAGGGTTTGAAATATAAGTATATGAGATTTAGGATGTTGTTATATGTATATTAATTCCTATTCTATTTTTCTATCACTAAATCATATTTTAAGGATTTAGGGTTTCGTGCCGAGATATTAGGGTTTAGGGTTTACTAATATGGTATATATGACGCCTAATTAATTCCTTCGACGTCATGCCTCACATTATGTACCACTTTCACGAATTAAGGATTCCGTTACGATTACCTATAACTTATAAGAGTCATTAGGGCACAATCCACTTGGACCTTGTTCGGACAAGCCGTTCCTATCTCGGTAATTAAATTTCCTATAATCTCACACAAGTTAAACTTTGTACTCCCTCCCGAGTCCCAAAAAAATATTAAAAATCTTTTCAAATTTGCTATTTATTTCTATTATGAGCAAATTTGCTATATACTCCCTTCTAAAATTTTCTAAAATGAATGACCCAATTTACTTTAAATTTGCTATTATTTTTTTTTTTTTGATAAAAAATAAATAGACGGTTCATATAAATGAGAATAACAATCGGTCTAATCTATCCTCGATTAATTCATCGTAAATAATATTTACATCTATATATTTAATAATAGTTCAACCAAAAATAAAATCCTAAATTGCAATGTCATAAAAATAAATAGACAGTTCATATAAATAGGGCACAATTAATTCATCGAAATAATATTTACATCTATATATTTAACAATAGTTCAACCAAAAATAAAATCCTAAATTGCAATGTCATAAAAAATCAAAAATTAGTCACATAAATGGGAATAACACTATTTCAACAACAAATCAACCAAAAAAAATCATAAAAAATAAAAATAATTCTTGGCATATAGAAATTTGTCACATAAATTCGAATAATAATATTTCAACAACAAATCAACCAAAAAACTAAATAAAAATTCAGAATTAAATAAAAATTAGTCAAAAATTCAGAATTAAAAAAAAATCATAAATTCGGAATAAAAATATTTCAACAACAAATCAACCAAAATAATAAAAAAATTCGGACTTAAATAAAAATTAGTCACATAAATATGGGAATAACAATATTTCAACAACAAATCAACCAAAAAAATCCTAAATTGCAATGTTCTTCTTCTCGGCAATATAGAAATTCGGAATTAAAAAAAAAAAATCATAAATTATAAGTAAATGAATAATAAAATCAAAACTAAAATTCAACTTAATATACAAATTTAAACTTACAATTAAGAAAAAGGTTGAATTTCTTGGCAAAATCCTTGGCTTGGCTCGATCAAGGCTCGAACTATTCTTCTTCTTCTTCTTCAGTCGGCTATGAAGGTATGAATGGAGAAGGTTTAAGTTTTTTTTTGTTTTCTTTCTTTGAATGCGTGAACTGAAGTGTAAGGGTTTAAATTGAACTCGCTACACGGTGTAGCGAGTTTGACTTCTGGTCAAAACTCGCTACACGGTGTAGCGAGTTTAGTTTAATTAAATGACCTAATTAATTTTCCCAACGGCCGTAATTAATCACCCTAAACTCGCTACACGGTGTAGCGAGTTTTGACCAACCCTAGTCAAACTCGCTACACGGTGTAGCGAGTTTCAAAAAAGAGGACATTTTGGGAAATAGTTTGAACAGTAAGTCATTTTCGTAAATAAAAAAGTAAAACGGGATTATTTGGGAAAAAATTCTGTAATAAGACCCTCTGTAATCTTTGTTTAGATTTTTAAACTCAATGGAACTCTACATAAAATATGTCAAATAGTATAATAAAATAGCAAAAATAGAGACTATAAAGACTAAAAATTACTATGAACTTAACAGTTATGTCAAATAATTTCATAAAATAGCAAAAATAGAGGCCATAAAAGAATAAAAACAAATATGAACTTAATTGAAAACAACTGTGAACTTAACAACTATGTCAAATAATCACATAAAATAGCAAAAATAGAGGCCATAAAAGACTAAAAATAATTGTGAAAAACTAAAAACAATTGCGATTTAACAAAAAACAGCTGTGAACTTAACAAGAATGTCAAATAATCTCATAAATAGCAAAATTAGAGGCTATGAAAGAATAAAAACAACTGTGAACTTAACTAAAAACAACTGTAAACTTAACAAAAAACAACTGTAAACTTAACTAATATGCCAAATAATCTCATAAAACAGTAAAATATAGGTCATAAAAGACTATAAACAATTGTGAATTTAACTAAAATTATAAAAATAATTGTGAATTAACAAATTATGTCTAATAATCTCATAAAATAACAAAAATAGAGAGCATAAAAGATTAAAAACAACTGCGAATTAAGTTATTTATAAGACTTTTTCATGCAAAAATTGTGAAAAAGACTAAAACAATCGTGAACTTCTTTTATTTGTTGTTGGAACAATTGTGAAAAACATTATGAACTTTTCGAAAACAATTATGAACTTGTAACAATAGTGAACTTCTCAAGTTTGATTCAGATTATGTGTAGATGCTAATAGTTTGGATCGTCTTGACGATACGAACACAGATTTTTTTTTAATTTTGACTTCTGAATTTAAGATATTTCATTTTAAAGTTGAAAGAAAAAAACGATGGAGTAGAGAGGGTGTGACAGCTGGTCCCTTAATGACATGCGTGTCCATTTATAAAGAGAGGACATGGTGGTAATTTTCAAAAATATGTGTCCTAAGTGGTCGTTTTTGTTATAACGAGAGACGATTTGGTAATTTCCCCTAAAAAAATCAGACCAATTTAGCATCATATTTTGCTTTTATAGTTGGATTTAGTTACATTGCATAGCTAAATATTTAATATTGAGTATGCTTGGAACGCATAAGCGAAAATGGATAGAGGCAGCAGTTGTAGAACAGACTTGAACGATTAAGTTTTAATTTGAGATGGGTCCCACAAAAGTTAAATTAATTCTAGTCATTGACCTATCAGCATAGTTAAATATAGACGGTAGACAGAAGCACCTCTCCTTTGAGGCTATTCACAAAGGCAGCTTTTGAGAAATCTGAAAATAGCTTTTGCCAAGACTTTAGGCACACTATTGCTCCAATGTAAGTTTCTGTTTGTTTTGCGTAAAATATTTTTCGGAAAATGTTTTCCTTGTTTTCGGGTGTTTGTTTTAAGTAAAATGTTTTCCAGAAAATATTTTACCTATTTTCGAGTGTTTGGTAACCACTTGTAAAAGAAAGTCAAATGTAAAACATTTTCGGTCAATGTAAAAAAAGGGGATTTTCTTTGTAAAACGATTTACCGATTTATAATCCGTAAATCATTTTACAACTCTCTTCCCTTCTTCCTTCATTGTCGTCGACCCAACGCCGGTGACTCCCTCCTTGCCCGACGCCATCTCCGGCCACCTCCTACACAGCCGCCGCCCGACTCTTCTTCTTCTTCTTCCTCGACCCCGACGCCTGCCACCGTCGCCTACAGCTCCGGCGACATCCTCCATCTCCGGCCTTCTTCCTCTTCTTCCGCCCCGTCCTCTCCAGATCTCCTTTCTTCACCAAAACACCATTTTTTCCGGCGAGATTTCTTGGTCAAGATGGGTTTTGATTTTTGATTTCTTTGATTGTAAGTAGATTTGAAGTTTAAATCGTCCGGAATTGATGATGCTTGGTGGTGGTGCGATGGGGAGATCTTTATAAAGTTGAATCTCCTTTGAAAAGCTCCCAATGGCGTAAGGCAGGGGAATCAGTGAAGGGAGACAGACAGGGAAGCAAGAAGAAATGAGGTTATGACATTACAAAATTTCCTCTCTAATGTTTTTCGAAAAACATTTTCGTCAAATTTACCAAACAATTGAAAACAAAATCATGATATTTTACAAGAAAACATTTTACAAGGAAACCTTTTTACATAAAAATATTTTACATGTAAAATGTTTTCGCGTAAAACATTTTCCGAAAAATGTTTTCCAGAAAATGTTTTACGCGAAACAAACGGATAAAAAATAATCAGCCTTTCATTTCTTGCGTATAGCGTCTTTCTTTCTTGAGAGCCCCAGGCTTCCAGCCATCAGAGCCAGTTGGAGAAAGTTAAAATCAAACACTAGATACATGAAGTAAACTACTCGTACAAATCTGAGGCGACAAAGACAAAGGCACCTCAACAAAAACTATTTGACAAATTGAAAAAAAAAAAAATCAATTAATACTTTGCCTAATGCGCTATCAAAAATTGTTCCGGAGAGGAGACCTCAGATATCATTTACGGGGCCATGAGCCCTTCAATTGTGTAGGCAAGTGATTTTACCCAATCAGCTTTCAGCAGCAACGTTTGCAGCGTATGCATAACATCATAATCTGGGTCAAGCTTCCGCTGCCATCCCTACAAATGTAAGAAAAAACATGTAAAATGGTTCCATTCAGGGCTTGAAGTAATTAACTAATAAATTTTGTCAGGTACTAAAAACAAGTATAGTGTCAATGGGCCCAACATTGATCTCCTTTTTACATTAACAATGCATGAGATTTTAAGAACTCCCTCCGTCTCATAATAAATGCATCTTAACTTTTCTGATCTAACTTAATTGAACTTTTACCAAAAAGTAATAATCTAATCATTTTCATTTTCATGAAACTGTAGAAATTGTTACCGATAGTAATTTTGCATGGAGCATCAATAACGATTTTTCAAATTTAACGATAATTATTAAATTTTCATCAATCTTTGATCAAAGTTCAATTAAGTTGGCCACAAAAGTCAAGGTGCAATATTTATTTTTGGGACATGCATGGTGAAAAGGAAACTACACATACCTCAAGAACCAAAGTAGTAACCATCACCGTGCATACGTTGCCATCAACGTTGACTTTATGACGACGAACTTTCTCTAGCAGATGGTGCATGCAGTCAGCAGGATGGACCAAGTCACCTTCTGGAGTACCCCAAAAATCAAATGCCTCTGTTACTTCCTGTAAAAGAAATAGTGTCAGAAACCACTTAAGTCCAAAGGTACATTTTCCCATTTCTTTGATGCGATAAACTCAATAGTGAAAGAGTAGGTCATACTCCCTCCGTCCCTAAATGAATGTTGAAAAAAGTTTCAAATTTGCTCTTATTTTCGACATTCATTTAGGAACAGAGGGAGTATGTAAAAGCTACAAAAACTATAATGCAAATTCCAATGTGCTTTGACTGTTCAGCCAGGATCTTCTGGTTCATGATTATTATAAAATCGAACTGCAGAAGGTCTGCGTAGAAACCTATCACATACTCCCTCCATCCCATGTTCACATTTGCATTTGTTCTCCCAAAAAGATAGTTCCATTTCCATAATTGTTAGGTTAAAATTATTGAGTTTCCTAATTTGCCAACCAAGGAAGAGAGGGGAGGATGAGAGTTAACCAAGGAAGAACAGGGAGTAATGAAGTAATAAGTATACATCATTAAGGTTCGTAATTGAAATGAAAATAGGTTATTAAAATGATTGAATAGTCAAATGAGACTATCATTACAGGACGGAGGGAGTATGCATCTGTCTTCTTTGAACTGCACTTATTTCTTTTTAGTGTCCCATTTGAAATTGAACCAACCAAAAAGGAAAGTTTTATATTCATTGTTCAATCAATGGGACCCACTTGTCATACTAACAACAACCCCACTTTTCATACAACTCCTTCACATCAATATTATACACTTTTCCTTATAAAGAGTGCCAGGGAAAAATAGTGCAATTTCAAAAGACGGAGGGCGTTTAGAAGATCACTACGCGTAGAACGTACCTTAATAAAGACCTCAGGATTAGGGCAATTCTGTTGCTTTGATAGCTTCAGCGTAGACTCTGCTGCAGTGCGACCATCTCGACGAGCAACAGCTTTGAAAAACTCTAATAAATTTACTCTATCACTATTTGAAAGTTCGGCAGTCATGCCAACATCAAGGAATATGACATGAGGTTTTGACTTAAATAGCCGTCTTCGAGAAGCCTTGCTCTGACCAATCCGAACAAGAATGTTTCCCGGATGCATGTCAGCGTGAACAAAGTTGTCCACCTGGAAGAACAGAAATCACATTGCTTATCATACAAGTAATCTAAGAGGTTTCAGGTAACAACACGTCAGACTTTCTATTATTATTAACTAACTAAAAATAACCCAACATACTAAATCACACATAGTAAAGTTCACCAATTCCCATAAACATGTAAGAGAACAGACATATGACACAAAGATCTACTGTCCCTTCTCAGGTAACCAGTACGGCTCTAGATATCAAACAGAATGTGATTATCTGCTAAATTCATTTAATGAGTGACATTTTAAAGACAAAAATAGAATCACCAGAGTAATTATGTAAGCAAACCATACATCTGGCCTTATATCAAGACTACAAATTACTACATCCTGCACAAAGTCTGAGCGGGATAATTATGGTAATTGCTGCAAATCCCTTTTTTGCATATCATTTGTTGCTCTACATCTATTTTTCCGCGTAAATTATCACTATAGATTTACCAAAATTTGTTGCTTTTCCATGATACTCCCTCCGTCCCAATCTAAATGTCCTAAAACGGGTTCGGTGCGGGAATTAAGGAAAGTGAGGTAGGAAAGAGAAATTTTTTTAATGTTGTGAGTATGAAAAATTAAATAGGAGAGAGAATGAGTGGAAGGAATAGTTAGGAGACAGAATGTTGTGAGTGTAAAAGTAAAGTAGGAGAGAGAATGAGTGAGTGGAATAGTAATAAAAACTTTCCTTTTTTGGGTCGAGACATTTTAAATGGGACGCCCAAAATGGAAAGTTGAGACATTTAGATTGGGACGGAGGGAGTACTTCTTAACATCAGGCTGGTAAAGGGCTCATTGATGATCATAGTACAAGATTTTACCTTAAATTTACATATAAAGTCATGTTTACGCAAGAGAAATCATGCAAGGAAATATGTACTCCCTCCGTCCCATAACAACTTACACCAATTTCCTTTTTGGGGGTCCCATTGGTGAGTCACATTTCCTAAAATATTAACTTTTTAATTTTTTAATTTACCCTACCCTACTTGTCATACTCACATACTTCAATTGTGGGCCCCACATGCAAATCCTCATACTCACAACCTCTTTACCACTCACAAAACTTTTGAATATATATATATATATATATATATATATATACTCCCTCCGTCCCACGTTAGTTGAGACTTCTTTCCCTTTTGGGCCGTCCCACGTTAGTTGAGACTACCCAAAATGGCAAAGGAATCTTCACTATTTATCCCACTCATTCTCTCTCCTATTTCACTTTTACACTCACAACATTCTCTCTCCTAACTATTTCTCCCACTCATTCTCTCTCTTATTTAATTCTTCATACTCACAACATTTTCTTTCACTTTTTCTCTCACTTACTTTTCCTTAATTGGTGTGTCCAAAAAGTTAGTCTCAACTAACGTGGGGCGGAGGGAGTATATATATTCTCTCCTTAATTCCCGTGTCAGAGCAAAATGATGCAAGTTGTTATGGGACGGAGGGAGTATCGGTTATGCCAATAAATTACTTAAAGATCATGTTATCCCACTGAAGATTAAGAAAGCCATCCATTATAAGCTTATTCTATGAGAATTTCAGTGATATAGAGGGAGATGCAAGTAGGGAAGGGGTCCACAAACAGAATTGAATTGTGATCTTAGTTCTCCATATCCACACCACACTTTGATAACTCTCACTAGTTTATGTGCTTTATCATGAGCATGCAAACATGGCTAGCCATCAATCACATAAGTGCTCACATGTCATATCAGAAGTTCTAGGGAGGTGTGATTGGTGGTCTTAGAGGAACAGATGGGAAAGCTGTACTGAAGAACACAGCCTATCCTTATATATTGTACTTGCTGCTACTAGCTGCAACCTCTAGCTAAAAGCCAAACAAACAACAGCTGCGTCCCTATACAGAAGTCACCATTATCTCAAATAAACATCCTTTCAAGGAGAATCCTTCTATATAATGACTGTGCTTCGCTACAAAAATTCCATAGCCCTTCGCGCCTCCACTCTTTTTCAACTACCGAAAATAAAAGCCAAAAGACGAGACCACCTACTGCTACCACAGTACCACGCCCACCCTCAAATGGAAGGATGTCACATGAAGATGATTTTTTCGTAGAAATCATAAAGTATAAGTACTTCATTTTCCTGCCACTAATATGTGTGGTGCAAAGAATATTATGATTGATGTCAACAATTAGGGGGTTCAGTAATCTTTTATGGAGGGATGAGGACTTTAAGACATTATTATGCATACAGATTTAAAGTCATGGTACTCTATCAGTTTTTAGCACACAAAGAAGTTGCAGCAGATATAGCGGGAAAAAAACGGTTGACCATGATAAGGTTAAAGGCGCAGTAAGTACTACAGGCATAAAATAATAATATAAATTGTTACCAGCAGCATCTTCAGAAGCGCATGAGTCCCAATATGAGCAAGAGAACTTTTGAGTCGCTCATGTCCCTCAAGGTCATCAACATAGTGTGCAACACTTTCTCCTTGCTCAAATGTTTCCACCAAAACAGCAGGATGCACAAGGGGATATACCGGTTTTGGGAACGAAACATCCTTCCACCTGCGGAAGTTATAAATGAAGCGACCCAGATGAGCAGCTTCCCTAGCAAGATCAACTTGAGACATCATAAACACCCCAAATTGCTGTACACTTTCATCCAGTCTCAACCACTTCAGTGTCGGAATGAAATTTGAAATCTTTGCTACAACATTAATAATATCAAAATCTCTTCTAATTGATTCACCTACTCCTGGGTGTCTAACTTTTACTGCAACTACCATCGGCTTTATCTGCTTACCACGATATCTGTACCTCAAAACAGCTCGATGTACTTGGGCAATACTTCCAGATGCAACAGGTACCTCCTCAAAATCTTCAAAAATTTCTGAAAGCTTACGACCGAAAGCCTTCTCAACTGTCTTCTTTGTGTAGGCAAAGCTATGCTCAGGAGCTTTACTGTGAAGCTTAGAAAGCTCAGTGCATAAATCTCTAGGGAAAAGATCTGGACGTGTAGCTGCCCACTGGCCCCATTTTATGAATGCTGGACCTGCTCGTTCCAATGTATGATGAACAAGCTGAAGCCACAATTTTCTATACTTAACTCCAAAATAATCTACAAATGGAGCCATTGCGATACTAGGAGAAAACAAAATTGTCAAATAAAGAGCTCTCAGCATTAAGACCAGACCTTCAAAAAGCGAAAGGACTAACGAGACCACAAAAGCATGCCCATCCTCCGCCCGCATGTAGAGTGAATTCCTTGGCTGGAAAAAATCCTGGCTTGTTTCTGATTGTGCCCATGCTACACCTCCACATGATAAAGCAAATACACCAGGAACAACCACATGAGAGTGGCTCAAAGCCAAGCTAAATGCTTGAGCGACCCTACTAATGGGGGAAAAAGTTTGCCCACTAGCCGATGAACTCTGTGAAAGCCTTCTCCAAGTAACTTTGGCATGGTGTGCTATTGTGTTACTACCTGGGGTGGCAAAATAATTATATTTAAAACTCTTGCTAAAACCTCCCTTGATTCTGGAGGCAATGATTGAATTGGATCCCCTACTAGGAAATATATTTTGTGAATAGAATCTGGACTGAGGGGAGTACAGCCCAGGTCTAATGAGTTGGCCAAAATTTACTTCTTCTGAATAGATTCTCCTAGGGCTTGTTCTGATGGATTGTGCGATTCTCCTAATATTTCGAATGGCCAAGAACCTGCATTCCCGAAGAAAAATTACACCAACGTTTTAGACATTATGCGATAAGAGAAATCTGGCCAGTTTTAAAATCAAATAGTATAAGTTTGAAAAACAATCAAGACTTGCGAAATCATCAAAGTACATGTACAGTAGACAAGTGGACAACACCAATTGAGTGTATACATGCAAAACCCTTGTTAATAGATATTATGCCGCAAATGTGGCAAACCTCAAACAACATTAAATATATACAGTTTGTCTATTTCCTTGGACAAATTAGAGTTCAAATTAAAAAAAAAATAAAAAGAGCTTTCATGTAAGAAAAAAGTAAGAAAACCAAGCACCTACATTAGAGATTCTTAATTTGCAGGACGAGAACCAACAGCATCAAGTAAGAAAAAATAAAATCAAAGCTTAAAGCTGTATATCTCGTCCAATATAGCTGCCCAATCAGGGCCTAAAAATCACCCTACATATATAATTCAAAATAATAATAATGATGGAATATATAATTCAATTAAAAAATCAAAATAGAATCCAGGGGGGGCAATAACCGACGAGATGTTACAGAAAATAGAGCAAGCAATCAAAAGCGAAACCCTAAGAGGAGAAGAAACAGAAAATACCTTGACATGACGACGATAAACGATTTATGAACAAAGTGAAGGTGTTGTAAGCAGCGGGTCGTCGGCTACGGCGAACATTGTTTACAGGTGGTGGTTGACGGAGGAGAGATATCAGACCCTATAATAGATCATCTGAGAGAGGGTGAGCGATTCAATGACGGCCGCCACGGCCTATGATCTGCAACCTTCTTCGCCTTTCCTTTTATGATTCCGACAAAAGCAAGTCGATGTTTATAACTAAGGCGGCGAATTTGAGAAGGTCGTCCGGACCACGGGGTTGGGGTAAGGTTAAGGCCGAGGGCGTTTAAGGTATTAATTTGGCTGAACCGATAGAACGTATCGCTACTCCCTCCGTCCCATATATTTATGGACTTTTGGGTTTTACACGGGAATTAAGGAGGAAATATTATATTGAAAGTGTTGTGAGTGTGAAAATAAAATAGGAGAGAGAATGAGTGAAGAGAATAGTAAATTATAATGGTGATGTGAGTATTAAAATAATGTAGGAGAGAGAATGAGTGGAGGAAATAGTAAAGATTCCTTTCCATTTAGGGAAAGTTAGATATTATTGTGGGACGCCCAAAATAGAAAGTTTACATATTATTGTGGGACGGAGGGAGTATAAGTTATAAGTTGATTTCTGAATTATTCAAGTTGTTTGAATATTCATCTGAATTAACGTCTGAAATTAGGGTTATAAATAGGGTTGTACAAAAAATTCATACCGAATCAACACATTTGTACCAGATCAGTAAAAATCGGATCAAACCAATAGTATTGATTTGATCTAGATATGGGCAAATCGAAATCGAAATCGGGAAGAACCGGAGAATCGAATCGAAACCGAAATCGACCGAACCGGAAAGAATCGAAATCGAGGTGAACCAAAACTGTCCGGTTCGCGGTTACATCCCGGTTCAAAATATCTAAAAATCGTGAACCGCTGGTTTTAACCGTGAAACCGGAATCGGAGAACCGAACCGGAGAACCGGTGGTTCGGAACTGGCGAGAACCGGCGGTTCTAACGGAAAATTCAATTTTTTTTCAGCTTTTTTATTCAATATATATTTGACTGGAAATCTTTCTATTTTTCTTTTGATTGTTTGTCATATGGAAGGTTCACATGTTAAGATAGCTTTCTGCTACTAGTTGCCTGCGATTCAGTTGGTTGTGGGAATCAGTAATCCCTCTTGGATTTCCTTACCATTTTTTTATTTTTAGATGTATTGGCCTTGTGAATTGGTCCTTAACAAGCAACTTTCTTGGCCTCTTTAGGCAGAGAAATTGGGGCGGCCGCACCAAGACTTGGGGCGACCGCACCAACTAAAGCCGTAGAGTTGGGGCGGCCGCACCAAGCTGTTTGGGGCGACCGCACGACCATTTCCTTTAAAAAAAAAAAAAAAAAAAAGAACCAAAATAGAACCGAATAAACAGTGAAATCGGAATCAAAACCGTCAGTCAGGAACCGAAATCGAAAAGATTGTATAACCACAACAAATTATCACTTTCCTACTCTTTCTCTCTCTCTCTCTAACAAATAACAATATTGTATAACCACAAAAAATTCAAGAAGGAATCAAAAGATTAAGAGAGACTTAGAGAGGAATATATGCTTGATCAAGATCCATCAAACTTTGATTGGTTAATGGTTATGAACCTATTACCCTGAAAGTAAATAATACAATATTTTTATTTTTCAAATTCATAAACACCAAATTGGATCATCAAAGAACATAACTTCTAACCAATTAAAAACATAAATTTGCCAGCCCAAAGTATGAAAGTAAAATAAACAATTAAATAGAATAGTAAGTATACACAAATTTTCTATCTTTCTTTAACTGAAAGTGCTACCTCAAAAGTCAAAATCTTTACTATGTTCATGAAGAGGAACAAAATAGCACCAAATTCCATTGCACCACCTTTCAGCAATTATAAAAAAAAGAGAGAGATTCAGTCAAAGGAGAATGCATTAGAAGGTGCATAAGGTTTGTGTAGGAAAATGGAATGCTCATAAAGAACATGAAAAACTAACAGCAAAGACACAATTTGCAGACTTACACAACGTTAAAACTTAAGCATAAGTGTATGTATAAATACATTCAGTTGGGCCGTATGTGAGTCTCTTACTCAGTGAGACTTATAGATGCTATTAAATCAATTTACTCCTATGAAATGAACACTAAGAAATAAACTGAAAACAACTCCACACTGTAAGCATAAATATCGTTCTAGAAACCCAATAATATTTACCTGGATATGAACTCAATGGAACTTTTCATTCAACAGTTTCCACACACATTGAGAAATCAAGAACACAGAGTATCCAAATTGAAATAAGGAGAAGTTGGGGCTGAATGACGCAATATTGTTAAAGAAAATAAACAACAGAAAAGTTATTCTCAAGGTCTGTCCTCTTAACGTTGATGTTTGAAGATTGGATAAATTGCAATTTATAAGACGAATATGGATCGGCGTCCGGAGCGGCGATAGTTGGGGACGATGATTGTGGCAGTGGTCAATCGGAGTCCTCTTCTTGGTTGACTTTTGTTGATTATCACACCGTCATAGTTAGAAATCAATCATAACAAATCAGTCCTAAACAGTTTAATACAAACTCCCTGAATCATTAAAAAAGCAATTCAAAACCAAACGATACCTCCAAAAATTAACAAATAAAAATATGCAAAACGTCAATTAAATTGAGGTGAATCCAAACACAAATAAAAACAACCTCTAACCCAACCAAACAAAAATTGTGAATATTGGGAAAAAATATCTCACCTTTTCATTAAAGGAAACTGCTATTGATGCAAAATTCAGTGTCATTAAAAACTTTCATGAAAAATTACTATTAATGCAAATCAAAGGAGACTGAAAATATATCCAAGAGGGTTTCCATCTGTCAAATACACATGATTTAATAAAAAAAATGTCCCTTGTGATTTATAATTCTTACTCTCACTTCCATTGACAGAGCTCCGGTAAGAGCAAGCAAAAATTTAGGTGAGATGCCTAAACTTTGAATATTGCATATCGTGGGCTATAACTCCTGCAAGAGTAAACAAAAGTAGCATCAAAAAAGTGAGGAAATGATTTGAAATAAAGGTTAGGATGATTTAAATAGAATATTAAAGGTATCGTGTATTTTGTAATCATAAGTCGCAGATAAAGAGAAAAATATAACCTGCTAATAAGCATTCCAAATCATACTCCGTTTCCGCACCAACTTCTTACGTGCCCTTATGATGCATTTGTTTGGGAGCCGGTTAGGGGCTTGGATCTTTGCTGATTGTGTACATATCTCATCATCTTACTTAGCTCCTCATCATTTCTCATAGCCAATTGTATTGTCTTGGCCACTAATTTGTTCTTCTTGCTATCCCTTGTTGCATTGCCAACCAATTTCAAGACCTAATTTTAACATCATGGTCAGCCACCGATTTATATAAAAATGAACATAAAAACACTTGCAAGCTACATTAGATCATATAAATTAACTTAAAAATAACTCATCATTCAACATACCCAAAAAATCAAGAATGATAATTGGGAAATCATACAACTTCAAGAACTTGACAACAACAACAACAACAACAAAGCCTTAGTCCCAAAATAATTTGGGGTCGGCTAACATGAATCCTCATATGTCATCGTGTGAAAAGGTTGTTGGCAAAAAAATAATAAATAAATAAATAAATAAATAATAATAATAATAAATCAAAAAAAATAAAATCAGCCCCCCACATGAATTTTTGCCCTCCACTCCGGCCTCTTCAACACCATACTTTCATCCACTCCAAGTAAACTCATATCATTTTCAATCACTCTAATCCAAGCTTGTTTGGGTCTTCCCCTATCCCTCGCCATTTTATCATTTCTCCACTGTTTCGGCCTCCTAACCGGTGCATCACTCGGTCTCCTTCTCACATGTCCAAACCACCTCAGACGATTTTCCCTCATTTTATCTTCAATGGGCGCAACTCTTACTTTACCTCTGATCACCTCATTCCCCAATCGATCCTTTCTTGTATGACCGCACATCCATCGAAGTATACGCATCTCTGCCACATTCATCTTATGCACGTGACACTGTTTCCCGGCCCAACATTCGGTGCCGTAAAGCAATGCCGGCCTAATTGCCGTTCGGTAGAATTTTCCCTTTAATCTATTGGGCATGCCGCGATCACATAGAAACCCTGTGGCACTCTTCCACTTCAACCAACCTGCTTTAATCCTATGAGCCACATCACTATCTAATTCTCCATCCTTTTGAATAATGGATCCAAGATAGCGAAAAAAACTCAGAAACTTGGACAATATTTCCATCAAATGTGACCGCCCCTGCCTCCCTACTTCCAACTCTGCTAAACTTACACTCCAAATATTCAGTCTTGCTTCTGCTTAGTCGAAAACCTCGAGATTCCAAAGTGTGTCTCCACAACTCCAATTTACTTTCAACACCCTCTCTTGTCTCATCAATCAGCACAATATCATCTGCGAACAACATACACCTTGGTATATCATCTTGGACTGACCTCGTCAATTCGTCCATTATCAAAGCAAAAAGAAAGGGGCTAAGTGCGGAACCTTGATGCACTCCAATCTAACTTCAAGAACTTGACACTTTGAAAAAAAACTCTTTCTAAAGTATTCTCATAAATTCCTGCTTACTGGAAATGGAAAGCCATACATGCACTTTTCAAATTTCTCTTTAGCTCATTAATGTTTCCTAATTTTTATGCTACTACTACCTCCACCCAAAATGAATTTTAAAAGAGGAAATTTGAGAATTTTGAACATTCATTTTGAAACGGAGATAATAACTTCTAAAAGATGCGCTGACCTAGCAATTTTTCTTGATCATTCACCATCTTGAATGTTTTATTTTATCTTTCAGTACCATAGTATAAAGACCAACATGGGGTAATGAGGAGATCGCCAGTATCATCCACTATCTTGAATTTTTTTTCCTATACTGTTTTGTTTACTTTATGTTTCCATTTGTAAAAAAAACATGCAATTCAATATCAGCGCCAAAACTTTTAAACTAAGGCTATTATGGAAGAATAAATCTCAAAATTTACATAAAAAACGCAGAGAAAGAAAAAGATCCCGGTTTTTTTTTTTGGAGAGGAGTTTGCTGTCATTGATAATTTCTTCAAGCATGTTTCAAAAAATCACTTCACATAATATCTCATGTACAAAGACAAATACTTGCTGAAAATTTCTATGCGAAATTCAAACCAATATAAAAATTGACAACACCAATTTTACCCTCGATTGAATTTAAACAGTCAGTAAATATGATTAGATAATAATAGTGAAAATCAAGAGAAAGGAGAAACAAACTTATTTACCGAGGATGGAGAACGGCCGGTATCAGCATCTGATTTGACCGGAAGGGGATTAACACCCAAATTGATTGGGTGTTCGTGGGGTGACCTGAATACATCGACGGCGATGATGGTTGAAGAGGTAGATGCGATGGTGGCGGCAAACTTTGGGCTTGGGTGGAGGTAGATAGGAATGAGGGGGTGGGGACGATGCCGGGGAAGAGGGAGGGCTTTGAGTAAAACTGTAAAAGAGGAAGGAAGTGAGGAATGGGCATTTTTTTTCAAGATTCATTCTCAGCCGTTTGATCAATTTTTCAACTTTTAATCTTAGCCACCACTTATGGGAGGCTAAGAGGCAGTTAAAATTTCCTTGTATTATATTATAGATATATATTATAATAGTAAATTGAGGAAATTTTCGATACAAAGAGAGGATGAGATTGAATATTGAATATTGATCTAACGGTTACAAGTTAACCCAAATAACCAACCGTTCCTATTATCCATTGCAGTTACATGATGATCTTTGTCTTTCTATCGGTTTTCATAACCATGGCTAGTTAATTTAATTGTGCCTTTCTGTTTTCATTCCCCAACTCTCTCTTCTCTTTGTTTTTTTTTTTAAAATCTCTCTTTTCTCACCCCAATAAAAAAACTAATGTGGCCTTCTTTAATATTTGTGTTACTGTGTGATGCTCATTGCTCTTTCTTTTGTTTGTTGTCCGTTATCCATCATTTGTTTATAACTAGTTTAACACCCGTGCGTTAACGCACGAGAACTAAATTAAAAGAGTTACTATAAAGATAAAGGTTAATTTTAAATAATCTACATCGAGCTGCTCCGTGCCTCCAAACCATTACCAAATAACAAATCTGAATTTGAGAGCTTGTAATTATAAGATGATCTAAGTTGTTTTAAGCCACAAAAAGATATATGCCTTATATCTTATGTATATGATGCTCGAACTATTTGGTTCACCCCGCCGGACCCTTGTCAACAAAGCTAAAATAGTAGTGCCCGACAAGGGTACGGCGTGTTAAATCGAAAAGTCTGAGCATCAGAGCCTTATATTGTTTAATATTATGCCGACTTCAATGCTTCTAGAACACTTGTATATAACCTTGTTTTGTGTTTTGTTGACATCATTACTGAAAGAATTGTAGCTTAGACTGTAACTAATAGTGCACAGACTTGTGTGTACATTTGTTCACACAAGTGTCAGCACAACAGTTTAAACAACTTTTTTCCAGAAAATAACTTAAATAAACAGAATAAATTGTAGCGGAATAACAACGAATTTAAACACTTCGGCAAGACTATGCTTGCTGGAAACCTTTCATAAAACACAACCTTGTTGAGAACACGTTGTAAACAAAACTTACAATGAAAGAAAATAAATCGTACGAAAAGACAAAAGTCATTCTAACTTAAGAACATCAAACAGAAAAATACTCTTGAAGATACAGATATCAGAACTTCAAGAACAAAATAAAAGCCTCAAGGAAAATATGAATGCTCCGTTTCTCTCTCTAAAAACCGTGATTAATAATGAGATGGGCGGCTTCTTTATATAGTGTGAGCAATCATTTTTCAACAAGGATTTTTCCAATTTCTTCCTTATCAAAAGGGATTCTTCTTTCTTTATCATTTGAAAGAGTCCTTGCCTTCCTTGAGTATTTACCTAAAATATACAAGAACATATCTAAAGAAAAAGTCAGTCGTTAGTCAAAACATAATCTAATTAGATATTTACAATTATTTTCTACCCTAATTATATAAATTTTACAAACTAATTTATAAATCAGAATCACAAAGATCTAAACCCAATATAAGAGTATTTTCATACTCTTTCAATCTCCCCCTATCTTTGTGGTTCTGATCAAAACCTGTAATCACCACAATTAGCACAAGGAAAATCCAACTCCCCCTTAATGCAGTGTGGCTCCATTTTATCAATCTCCCCTAAACTTGGTTGTATCTCTCCGTGATGATCTTCTCATGTATCGCTCTTGATTGATCATCTAAGAGACATCTCCCCCTTGATTAATACCCATCTCCTCCTTGAATGACTGTCTGAGAGGCATTTTCCCCTATTATCTCCCCCTTAGCTGATGCCCATCTCCTCCTTGAATGACTATTTGAGAGACATTTTCCCCTATTCTCCCCCTTTTCTTTAGAAATTTTCAAAAGGTGTATGCATATCCATGAAAATATCTTAAGAAACCCCTTTGCGAAATATGATCAGAGTTTCAGCTTGAGAGGAATAGAGATAGACGAAAATATTGGAGGAAAAAACAATACTTACAGATTTACGAGTAAACGGGGAATAAAGGCCATATGTGCAACCAGTTGAGAGCAGAGATGTGTGCACAGATGTCCAAACAACAACGGAAACAGTGGATAGATTATATAATAAATTTAAAATTTCTAGAAATACAGACCATTGTTGCTGAAGATGGCAGGGAAAACGTGCATTTGGCACAGGAAACAAAGATAGACAAGGTATCCAAACCTTTCGAAGGATCAAATTGGGCAAAAATTATGAATTCAAAACCAAATGTTACCCGAATTTTGTGACCAATTGCAATACCATAGGAACTCATTTCCACTTGGACCCTAAAAGATTGTTCCATTCAGATTTCCTTTGCACTCAAACCTGAACAAACACTCATTAAACATATTGTTAACCAAAAAATGATTAGCCCACAATTTGATGAAAATAATAAACAATCAAATGTATATTTCATGGGGCAAAAAATGTCCTAGTTTATAATTATGCCTGTAATGATGCAAATTATGAGCATACAAGTGGAGATTGACCTCAATGAAGTGTGATATGGTATGAATAAATTTACACAATGACACGGTTTGACAAACAGGAAGTCAATGAGTTATCCTTCAATCATGTATCCTCTAGAACGTTTCCAAATTTAGGCATTGGATCAATCACTTAGAGGAGCTATACACTCTCACACCATAGTGCTTACCCAACTTTTCTTCTCAAGTGATGCATCAATAAGGCATTGGCATTGGACACATGAGTGAAAGCTTCAAAATAGAGGAGGCAACTTATTTTCTCAGTAACCTTAGATTAAACATCCACTTCATGATAAATGTCATTGCCTTCCTTGAGTACTTACCTAAAATATACAAGAACATAACTAAACAAAAAGTCATCCGTTAGTCAAAACATAATCTAATTCTATATTTACAATTATTTCATAACCTAATTATATAAATTACACAAACTAATTTATAAATCAGAATCACAGAGATCTAAACCCAATATAAGAGTATTTTCATACTCTTTCAATCTCCCCCTATCTTTGTGGTTCTGATCAAAACCTGTAATCACAACAATTAGCACAAGGAAAGTCCAACTCCCCCTTAATGCAGTGTGGCTCCATTTTATCAATCTCCCCCTAAACTTGGTCGTATCTCTTCATGATGATCATCTCATGTATCTATCTCGATTGATCATCGATCTAAGAGACATCTCCCCTTGATTGATACCCATTTCTTCTTTGAATGACTGTCTGAGAGGCATTTTCCTTTATTTATCTCCCCCTTGACTGATGCCCATCTCCTCCTTGAATGACTGTCTGAGAGACATTTTCCCCTATTAATGAAGAATATGCCATGTGCCTCTATTGTTCTTGAAGAACTGTCAGTCAGCTCTACACTACACTTTTACCCCTCAAAGACGAACATGTTAAACTGGATCTGCATAATCATAAATGTATCTTTTGTTATGTGTTTTAAGTTTTAACTGATAACACAATGTGTTGTCATATTTTTATTTGAGGATTTTCTATGGTTTTCCTTCCGTTTAATATGTGAAATTGGTAGCATAATTCCTTCTGGGCACAAAATGGTCATCCTATTTAAAGTGTTAGGAATGGTGATATTCCAAATGGATTTTTGGATGAAAATTTTCAACTTAAATAACAAATTTCTTTAAAGCATATATAACAAATTTCTATAGTCATACTCTATTTGAATAAAGTATTTAACCATAAATAACAAATTTCTTTAAAGCATATATTACACTGTGATCTTTTTTCTATGCTAGGAAAATAATCGCAATTAAAACATTTAATATAATTATTTCCTCTTCTACTAATCCAATCATGCTTGCATTCTTCCTCTTTATTCATATAAGTATATGTAATTTTTGTGAGTTGACTGTTTGAATAAAGTATTTAAGAATAAATAACAAATTTCTTTAAAGCATATATTACACTGTGATCTTTTTTCTATGCTAGAAAAATAACCGCAATTAAAACATTTAATGTAATTATTTCCTCTTCTACTAATCCAATCATGCTTGCATTCTTCCTCTTTATTCATATAAGTATATGTAATTTTTGTGAGTTGACTGTTGTCATCACTATAAACACTATATACTTACTCATTATCTGATTCAGTTGTGTCTAGTGGTTCTATATTGTATTCTCCTAACTGTTCTATTAAATTACTTCTTTCTGTATTTTTGTTTTTATTTGGGCATTTGTTGGCTAAGTGTTTTTCATCTCCACAAATAAAACATTTATATTTTCTTGTTTGAGGTTTTTTTTTAACATATTTATTACCTGCATAAGGTTTATATTCTTTTTTATATGTTGTACTTTTTCTTAGTTTATTTTTAAATGTGTTGTATTGACCGTAAGCTTGAGGTGTGTAAATAGCTGTTTTACAGAATGCATAAGCACTCTTTTTTAATTGTTCCTGTAGAGTTACCTCCTTACATTTATCTTCTAGTATAGTAAATGTATACGTAATTCTAGGTCCAATCCCTAGATTTCTTCTTTCACTAAACTGTTGTTTCCATGATTCATGAATATTTCTACCTAAATCACAAGGTAGTTTGACAAAATATTTATCACATAAGTCATCGTTCATAGCCTGTCCTGTTTGTGACAATAATCTAGTAAAGTCTAAGGTAAATTCATTTATGTATTTAGGTTGAGGTTTATCAATATTTTTTAATAATATATTTAATTTTTCAATTATTTGTAAAAGTAGACTTATAATGAAATTAAAGAGGACAGGGTAATTTTTATCAGCTTTACTAGTTCCTGTGTAAGTTGTAAATTCTGTAACTTCTTCTGTATTAACCTCTGCCTTATATTTTTTAGCCTCACTTAAAGCCTGTAAATATTCTCTTGATTTTTCCAGTTCTAAATTTCGACTATTCTTTTAACTGTAGTGATTACTTGTTCGAGACTTTCTACCTGTTTTTCTACTTTTTGTAAGAGTTCTTTAGCTTCTAATGTTTGTCTTGGTTTTTAACTTTCTAATAAGTAGTTTAACTGTTGAAATTCCTGTTTACTAGGTAGGTTCTTTCGAATATCCCTTAGTTCTACAATAATTTGATTATTTAGATGTTTAATATAGTCTAAATTTTCAACTACTTTAATCAGTGTTTTTTGATTTGTTGTTGTCAAGTTAAAAAGTTCGATTAAATTGAGCAATGATGAAATAGAGGAATCAATAATATTGAGGAGGAATCCTAACCCTTAGTCTTTTCCTTAAAAACTTTAATCCTTCATAAAATAGTCATAAAGCCCTAATAACATTAAAAGTATATGAACAGAATTTTAAATTGCAATATTAACATAGCGTAAAACCAAAAATTTACATCATATCATCCTGATGATGATATAAAAGAACGTTTACTATATTTTCTATTTGTAATACCCTATTTTCTATATTTCTTATTTTTAAACTCTGTAACTCACTTGCAATTTCTAACTTATCTATTTTTCCTGTAAATACTTCCATATTTACTTCTTTAAATGATGATTCTGCTTCTATAGTCATACTCTGTTTGAATAAAGTATTTAAGCATAAATAACAAATTTCTTTAAAGCATATATTACACTGTGATCTTTTTTCTATGCTAGGAAAATAACCGCAATTAAAACATTTAATGTAATTATATCCTCTTCTACTAATCCAATCATGCTTGCATTCTTTCTTTTTATTCATATAAGTATATGTAATTTTTGTGAGTTGACTGTTGTCATCACTATAAACACCTAATCTTTGTTCGGTATATTATACCCGTCGTCTTCTATGTTGTCATTAAGTCTTTTATAATTATAGACTATCCTAGCTTTTCCTCTTTTAATTTCACTATGATTTCTTACCAAAAAAGCTGCTGACCTATGTGGACTTTCTGATTTTCTAATTAACTTTTGTTTCATCATTTCTGGGATTTTTGTCTTCACCTACACGGGTTATTGATATATTGTGAACTTACATTAACATGCCACCGATCAAGCCTGTTGTAGTCTTTTAGATTAGAATCAATCATGCTCTGATACCATAAAAAGGGGGGTATGCGGATTTTTTGGGTTTCCGTAAAACCACTATAGTATTAATTTAATTATAAAGTAAGCATAATTTAATTACAAAATTTATGCTACAGTAAAAGCTACAGTAAAAATAATTGACGGAGGAGGAAAATGATAAATACTTACAAAGTGGAGCGGAGGAGATGATGAAGAACCGAGGTCACATACCAGAATTTTACAGCGGGGCTAAAAATACTCTTTTTTTTAAGTAAGGGCTCTAATATGAAGTGCAGAAGGTATTTAAAGGAATTTAAGTAGTAGGACTAAGGGGTCGGAAGGGTGTTTAGGCTGCCATGAGTTGTATGAACAAAGGATTCTTATTTCTCGTTTTTTGCTCGTGTTTACAAATGAAAAGGAGGAGGGTATTTATAGCCCTCAAACATCAACCTAAAGAACCAGTATTATCACTGGTTACCTAGACTTGAACTAACAACAAACAAACTTTATACAATTGGCCTAAAAAGTTGAAAAAGACAATAACAAAAGATGTCCACTAAAATAAAGAAGATGCCCACTCTCAAAAGGCTGAAAAAGAGGATTCGCTGTCAAGCTTTTGGCTTTACTTTAAAAAGATGATTCCCTCTGTCTGTTGAATTATTAAAGTTAGCCGCCCTTCGTCACCGCTTACGTCTTGTTTCTAGAAGTCCCTGTGTGTACTGTCAATTGTGGGGATTGTATCTCCGTCGGACTGTGCGTCTTGCATGTCGTCATCATGATGAGGCCAAGAGGTGTCTTCGCCTTGATCTGTGTCTTCTCATTTATCTCTTATATGATGAAGTTCTAACTTGTCTGCTTCCCCAATGAAGGGAAGAATCATGTCCCAGTTTTTCTTTGCCCAGACCTGTGTATAATGTCCTTCCGCCATTAGATTGTAATTGAACCATGGAAAATATTTTGGAAGCTCTGGGGTTTCATGTTGATCTATAATCAATCATACCATAGTGGTAAAACTGAGATATCAATTCCTGGGGCATATCTGTTTTGAATAAATCAATCTGTAATAAGAGGACACCTGAATCTTCTCTCTTATTATTTATCCTTTCTGTGACTTTTACTCCTCTGTATTTGAGCTCTCTAAACACTATCTGTACGATTTTTTGCTGTAATTCATACAAGATTTTGGGAAATCTTGCACAAATTTTATTTGATATAATTTTATCTAAATCTTTAAACCTGTCCAAGACCGGTTGAAGTGTTTGTCTCCATGGGATGTCCATAACACGAGCTTTGAAGCTTTCAACTAAACCTGATGATGTCAAAGAAGGACCATGAAAGGAGTTGCAAGAACCGGCTGTATCTTCTATACGGTAGTGCCTTGCGGATGAGGTGGTATATCACGTGATCAACGAAGAATCACCGATGAAGGTTTGGGAGATTTTGGAGGCTAGGTATATGTCGAAATCTTTGTTGAACAAGTTGCATCTCAAGCAAAGGTTGTATGGGCTTAAGATGGCAGAGGGTTCGGATCTTGAATCTCACATCCACATGTTTATTCAAATTCTCAACGATTTGGTTAGGGTGGAGGTAACGTTCGAGGAGGAGGACAAGGCGTTGATGCTGTTGAATTCGTTGCCCTCTTCTTCAACATATGAAAACCTTGTTACTATGTTGCCTTGGGAGAAAGATACTGTGGCGTTGCAATCGGTCACAGAAGCTCTTCTAGCTTTTCATAAACGGAAGAAGTCTGTTGATGAACCTGCGGGTGATGGGTTATTTGTGAAGGAAAATCAGGAACGTGGGAGATCCCAGTTCCGGGATAACTCGCTGAGGCAAAATTCTCGCTCTCAGTCAAGGAAGAAGTACAAGGGGAATTGTTTCAAGTGTGGGCAGAAGGGGCATAAGAGGCAAAATTGTCCGGAGAAGGGGAACGGTAAAGGCAAAGGCAAAGAAGGATCTTCAAAGTCAGTTAATGTGGTTGAAGATTGCTCGGAGGACGTGGATGGTGACATGCTCACGACTTCATCAGCTGTGGAGCACCCGATAGATTGTTGGATTCTGGATTCAGCATGCTCATTTCATGTGACGGCGAATCGTGATTGGTTCGATACCTACAGGTCAGTTAATTCTGGTATAGTTACTATGGATAATGGTGCTACTTGTAAAATTGCTGGCATAGGAACTATAAGAATTAAGATGTATGATGGTGTGGTTAGAACGTTATGTGATGTTAGACATGTGCCAGATGTTTCTAAAAATCTAATTTCATTGGGTACCTTGGATGCTAACGGTATGAACTATAAAGCACAAGGTGGATTATTGAAAGTAGTTAAGGGTTCTATGGTTGTGATGAAGGGTGAGAAGGGCTCTAAGAACATTTACAGGTTGCTAGGAAGCACGATTGTAGGTGGAGTCACATCTGTCGAGTCTGAGGTTGATACTGATGCCCTTCTATGGCATATGAGGCTTGGTCACATGGGTGAAAGGGGGATGCGGGAACTTCATAAACGAAAGTTGTTGAAGGGTGTGAAGACTTGTAAACTTGAGTTTTGCAAGTATTGTGTTCTTGGAAAGCAGAATAAGGTGCAATTCAAGACGGGTAAACATACAACAAAGGGCATTCTCGATTATGTTCATTCAGATGTGTGGGGGCCGGTTAGAACAGAATCTAGAGGTGGACATTATTACTTTGTGACTTTTATTGATGATTTTTCGAAGAAGGTTTGGGTTTACTTCATGAGGCACAAGTCAGAAACTTTTGAGAAGTTTAAGGTGTGGAAAGCTGAAGTAGAAAATCAAACGGGGCGGAAAATCAAGTGTTTGAGAAGTGATAATGGGACAGAGTACACAGATGGCGAGTTCAAGAAGTTCTGTCGAGAGTATGGAATCAAGAGGCACTACACGGTACGCAAGACACCACAACAAAATGGTTTGGCTGAGAGGATGAATAGAACTATTGCAAAAGGGCTAGGTTTCTACGATTCAATGCGGGGTTGGCAAAGAACTTTTGGGCTGATGCGGTGAGTATGGCATGTTTCTTGATTAACAGATCACCTAGAGTCTCCTTGGATAACATGTTTGCGGAGGAGGTATGGACGGGTAATGAGGTAGACTTCACCGATATCCGAGTGTTTGGGTGTCCCTCTTATATGCATATTCCTGGTGAAGAGCGGTCGAAGCTTGACCCAAAGTCAAAACAGTGTGTCTTTCTCGGGTATGAAACAAGTGTGAAAGGATACAAGCTTTGAGATCCCAAGTCAAGCAAGGTGGTGATCAGTAGGGATGTAGTCTTTGATGAAAAGGCTATGTTGAAGTGTACTCAAGATGATAAGGAGAAGGTGCCAGAAAATAAAGGGAGCGAGAAGCAAGTCATTGAGGTGGAGTTACATGAGGATGAAACTGATGCGGATCTCACTCTTCCGGGTTCAGAGGTAACTACACAGGAAACTGAAGCGGCTAGTGCTTCAGTTGGGAGACCTAAGAGAGTAATCAAGCCACCGGTCAGGTATGGGTTTGATGACATGGTTTCGTATGTTCCTGTTCTTAGTAGTGGAGACCCAAGTACTTTTAAGGAGGCAATAAACAGTCCGGAAAAGGATAAGTGGGTAACTGCTATGGCGGAGGAGATGGAGTCATTATACAAGAACAATACAAGGGATTTGGTGGAGCTTCCTAAAGGGAAGCGTGCTATTGGTTGCAAGTGGATTTTCAAGCACAAGGAAGCAGTATCAGAAAAAGAGGGGGAAAAGTTTAAGGCTCAGTTGGTAGCAAAGGGGTATTCACAGCGAGAGAGGGTGGATTATAATGAGATTTTTTTGCCTGTTGTGAGACACACTTCCATTCGAATTGTGTTGGGTCTTGTAGCGCATTATGATTTGGTGTTGGAGCAGATGGATGTGAAAACTGCGTTTCTGCACGGTGAGTTGGATGAGCAAATTTTCATGGAGCAACCACATGGGTTCACAGAGCGTGGGTAGGAGCGTTTGGATTGTAGATTGAAGAAGTCACTTTATGGGCTGAAGCAGTCTCCAAGGTAGTGGTATACGAGGTTTGACTCCTACATGGTACGTATTGGCTACAAGCGTTGGCTTATCGCTGGTAGAAGTAAGAACGAGGTCAATCAGTTGAAGGCCTTGTTGAGTAGAGAGTTTGACATGAAGGATTTGGGGGAAGCCAAGAAGATTCTTGGGATGGAGATTTGCCGAGACAGGAAATCTAGGAGATTGTGGTTGTCTCAAGCCGGCTATGTGGAGAAGGTGTTGGAGAGGTTCAATATGCGGGATGCAAAACCTGTGAAGACACCATTGGCGAATCATTTTAATTTATCTGCCTCAGATTCCCCAAGTTCGACTGAAGATATTCAAAGTATGTCAAAGGTTCCCTATGCAAGCGCAGTGGGATGTCTTATGTATGCTATGGTTTGCACTAGACCAGATTTGGCGCAATCTATTAGTGTGGTTAGCAAGTATATGGCGAATCCGGATAAACAGCATGGGAAACAGTCAAGTGGATTCTTAGATATTTGAAGGGCACTATGGATTATGGCATCATGTTTGGAGGTAAGAGTGATGAGCTTTCTGTTGTGGGATATGTTGATTCAGATTATGCGGGTGACTTGGATCGAAGGAGGTCGACTACGGGTTATGCGTTTACTCTTGGTGGTGGACCCATATCTTGGAGATCTATGATTCAGTCAATTATTGCATTGTCTACAACGGAACGGAGTGCATAGCATACGGCAAATGAAGCCGCAAAGGAAGCCTTATGGCTTCGGGGTTTGGTCAACGAATTGGGCATTCAGCAAGGTGGAGTGAAGTTGCTTTGTGACAGTCAAAGCGCGATATTTCTAGCGAAGAATCACATTTATCATCAACGGACGAAGCATATTGATGTTCGGTTTCACAAGATTCGGGAGTTGATTGATATGGGTGAGGTTGTGCTAGAGAAGGTTCACACTGCGGAGAATGCTGCTGATATGTTGACGAAGCCGGTTACTACTGACAAGTTCAAGCACTGTTTGGACTTGTTGCACGTCTCTAGCTGCTAGAGATGGGGAGGCTTGATGTCTACACGGGGTGGTTCAGGTATTGGTTCCTTGAATCTTCTGTTAAGTTGGGTGAATGATCTCCAAGGTGGAGATTGTTTGGTCGTGAATTGTTAGGTCTTGGGGATGAAGGACGTGGAGCAGCTGATTGGAAAGCCTCACCAACACAGCCACCGCTTTTGGCAGCAGAAGCAGGATCAACTGACCACAGTTTCAACACATTAGCTGCCATGCCACCACTGCTATTTTCCGAACTGAATCCCATTACCCTTACACCTTCATAATTCAAATCAACAAAACTACTTTATAAGTAAGAAAATCAAGTAAAGTTATCTAAACTCATGAATCAAGATGGATCAGTGACATCATATTTAAGTCTCAATATTATCTCAAAACCAATTCACTAATGACATGTATTATCAAATATGCAAAAGCAGGCCAAATGGCTCGGATTGCTCGTTGCCACACAAGCTAATTGGTGCATGCAAAAAGAAGCCTAATATTTAATAAATGAACACAAAAACTTTACAAAATTTTGGCTACAAAATCACTTGTGTCATTTGTAGGTTAGTTGTTTAATTAATTAGTGGCATTATATAAGAAATTTAAAAACGACACCCACCTTCAATCAGATTATACCCACGTGTAATTTCCCTTTAGAAATCAAATAAATCACTAATTGGTATTGAAATGAATGCCAAAATTTAAACATACGGTCATCTAAAATACGAGAAATCAAAAGAAATTTAAGGGGATCACAAAGAATACCTAAGAAATATGAAGAAAGTTAAGGGGATCACGAAGAATACCTGGGAAATCTGAGATTGAGAACTATAGCTACCCTAAGAACAGGGAAGATGGAAATTAAGCAAATGATTCTCGACAAACTTTTTCTTCACACCATTTCTGCTATATATTCTTGCTTGCACCCTAAGCACGTTGGGATGTTTGATTTTTAGAGAGATTTTATATTCTGATTTTGGGGAAGAGGAGGTTTTGAATTATTGGCAAGGGTAGAACATCGCCGGAAGAAAGGGGAGTGATGCCTGGAGAGGGAGTAGAGAGAGTCGGCCTGGAGAGAGTAAAGAGATCGAGAAGAAGAGACTATGGAAGGAGAGAGAGAGGGGGCTGGGTTAGGGATGACCAAACCGGATCGGAACTGGCAAATCGGACCGGAACCGGACCGGAAAAGCCCGGAATCGGAGCAAACCGGGGAGAAAACCGGAATCGGATTAACCGAAACCGTGAGTCAGGCGGTTTAGTTCAGGGTCGGAGGTACCAAAACCGGTGAACTACCGGTTCTTCGAACCGAAACCGTGAACGGGTAACCGGAACCGGAATCGGTGCAAAGAACCGGCCAAACGCGTGTATGTGTGTGACGTGTGTGTGTGACACTGAGTGAGGTTGAGTGAGGGTGACTCCCTCCTTGTTCCTAGTCCCTACTCCCTCCCTTAATCATTATTGTGAGTCTTGTTCAACTACCTAATGGCTAATGTAATGATACCCTTTAATTTAATCAAATTTAAATACAACCTTTTTATTTTTTTTTTCTTTTATTTTTTTTTCTTTTCAATATAATTGTCGCATTTTTAAGTAATAATATAATTTTAAGATTGTGCAAATAATGTATCAATAAGTATATTTGTCAAAAAGGTTTATAAGTATATTCTTAATTTAATTAAATTTCAACCAAAATTATATTAAATTTTAATTCCAAAACAAAATTTATAATATAATTGAATTGTCAGATTTTGCTTTTAACTTTTTTTTTGAATTAGTCAGAGAGAGTTAGATCAAATTCAAAATTCAAAAAAAAAAAAAAGGGAGGAACCGTCGAACCGGACCGAAACCGGATCGGAACCGGTTTGTACCAACCGGAACCGGATCTGGGGTTAGGCCGGGCTGGTTAAGGGTCATGATTTGGCCGAACCGGAATCGGCGGTTTTTGAACCGGAACCAGGCCTGGACCGGTTTTTGCCATCCCTAGGCTGGGTTACCGGAAAGGGGGGAGTGAGAGAGAAGAGAGAAGAGAGAGATCAAATATGTCGCTCCTACATTTCATAGCTAAAAAAAGTATTTACTGTAGTTTTAATACAGGTTGGATCTTATGTTTGAATCTATATTACTTCATCCGACCCAAAATAAATATAAAAAAAAAATTATGTACCATAATAAAAATTCAAATTCAAATGTTCTCTTGATTAATAGCAAAATTGAAAAAAGTTTGGACATTTATTTTGGGGGTCCCAATATAGAAGCTATTAACCCAAAGTAGACAATGTAATCCAATTGTCGTATTTACAACAAAAACTATCTGGCCTGCTTCCGAGTTTAAAAATGGAGAGAAAGTGAGAGAAAGGGAAGGAAATTTTAAAAAATTTCCTTCGTTAACTTGCTTTCGATATTTTTTTAGGGAGGAAGTGGAAAGTAAGGGAAGGAAATTTTTTAGGATTTTCCTCTCAAAAATTTTCTCCCAAAATCGAGAGGAATTGGAAGGAAAGAAATTGAAAGCTTGACAATTTTTTTTATTATCCCACTTTTACTCTCACATACTCCCTCTGTCCCACTATACTTGACACTTCTTTCCATTTTGGGCCGTCCCACTATACTTGACACCTTCCAAAAATAACCAAGTTTTTATATTTTTATATTCACTCTACCCCACCACTCATTCTCTCTCTTCATTTTCTACCACATATTTATTCAACCAACACTACTATTTACCCCACTCATTCTCTCTCTTCATTTTCCACCACACATTTTTTTTATTTTATTCTTTTTCCTTGGTTTTTGAACCCACCCCTTGGGTGTCAAGTATAGTGGGACGGAGGGAGTATTTTTTATAATCTCATCATTACCCTCGTATAGTCCGATCATATTCACTAATGATCAAAATCCTACTGCCCCATCCTCTCTCATTCTAGTGGCTCATTCATTCATCTTTCTCGATCTCACAACAGTGCCCTAGAAAAAGCCAACCAAGATTCCATTGTCAAGCTCATGGAAGAGTTATGTCCATCTATTTTCTGCTATAACCATGTTCTTTTTTTTTGTGCAATTTTATGTTAGTTTTTGTGAAGTCTGTGTTTACAAAGGTCGTGTGTTTATAATTGTTGATTACCTCTTGTGTTTGTTTTATCTCATACATATTTATTCTAAAGTTGTCGTCGGTCACCCTCTGAAATTACCCGGATCCGGCGCGCGGACCGGACATCTCGCGCTGTCGAGGCCGTGCTACATTTTTTCGTATAGTCACCACGCCATTTTGATTACGCCCAAAACATTGAGAAAAGACTTTCGTTTTAGTTTTTGTTTTGTTGTGTGATGAGATTTTGAGTTCGGAGGTCAGGTTACGCCTCGGGAAGAGATAGTTGAGCTCACCCTAGTCGCATCGTATATACGAGTCTTTCGATATCCCTCTTTCTTTAAAAGTTGTGTGTGTTTGCTTTTTAAAAAATGCATTTTGAAAATGATGTCTACATTGTATGCTATGTATTTAAATATTGAAATTAATTGAAATATATTTGGAAGGAGGCCTTACCAATGTTGGTTCGTGTCTACATTGTATGCTATGTATTTAAATATTGAAATTAATTGAAATAGATTTGGAAGGAGGCCTTACCAATGTTGGTTCGTGTCTATCTTCCGCGGGAGAATGTGTTTGATTGAGACGTCGGGGGACGATCGGGATGGATCGGGATTGCCTCGGGATGGACTGATGTGTGCCGGCAGAGCTTCGAGATGGCTCGGGACGGACCGACAGAGCTTCGGGTTGCTTCGAGATGGCTAGGTATGTGCGGGCAGAGCTTCGACGTGTCTCGTGATGGCTAGGTATGTGCGGACAGAGTTTCGGCGTGCCTCGGGATGGCTAGGTGTGTGCTGGCAGAGCTTCGGCGTGCCTCGGGATGGATAGGTATGTGCGGGCAGAGCTTTGGCGTGCCTCGGGATGGCTAGGTGTATGCGGGTAGAGCTTCGGCGTGCCCCGGGATGCCTCGGGATGGACTGGCAGGGCTTCAGGATGCTTCGAGAGCGCCTCGGGATGGCTCAAGAGCATCTCGGGATGGCTCGGCAGGGCTTTGGGAGGACTTCGGAGTGCCTCGGGAGGGCTTTAAAGCACCTTAGGAAGGCTCAGGAGACCTCGAGAAGGGCCGGAGGGCCTCGGGATGGCTCAGACTTGTCCCAGCTTGCTGGGGGGGTGGAGGGAGGAGAGAAGGGAGGTGTGAAGAAAATGACAGGGGGAGCCCTCTATTTATAGGCACAAAAATGTGAAATATGGTCCCACGGACTCATATGTTATTACCACTTTTTTGGTTTTCTCGGATTTGAGGGAATATTGTGGACTTTAAGGGAATTTTTTCATCATTATTTTCACCCTGCAAAGTGGTCCGTGTGGACCATTATGTCAAGTGACTTTTTTTTGTAATTCCTGAAAAGTCCTTCTGTCCCATTTTATCCCAGAAAGGTCATCCCTTGATTTGGTTGGTGGTTTTGGACTTTTTGAAGGTTACGAGTCTTAGGGATCACGTTTGCGTGAGTCCAAGGTGTTTCCCGTGTGCTCGGATGGGGAGCGATCCGGATTGGGGTACTTACAGAAGCCCCTCGGTGATGTCACTTATGAAGAAAGTGGGGTCATCGATAAAGATAAGGGTCCCGATTTGGATCGCTTGTCAGGAGAGAGAGGGCGACCGTGTTGGTCGGATGTGAGGACGTGATGGTGTCCTAAGGTAAAGTGGACGTGTTGGTGTCCGGATGTGAGGTGGATGTGTCGGTTTCCTGATGTGAGGTGGACGTGTCAGTGTCCTAATGTGAGGTGGACGTGTTGGTGTCCTAATGTGAGGTGGACGTTTCGGTGTCCTGATTTGAGGTGGACGTGTTGGTGTCCTGATGTGAGGTGGATGTGTCAGTGTCCTGATGTGACCGCTAAGGTCGGATGGCTAGACCCTTTAGTAGGATTCCTACGTATCCCGAATGGGAATCAATCCTGATCGTAGTTCATGCGTGAAGTGACCGCTTGGGTCGGGTAGCTGAGGACGTGGTGGTGTCCTAAGGTGACCGCTAAGGTCGGATGGCTGGACCCTTAGTAGGATTCCTATGTATCCCGAATGGGAATCAAGCCTGATCGTAGTTCGTGTGTGAAGTGACCGCTTGGGTCGGGTGGCTGAGGACGTGGTGGTGTCTTAAGGTGACCACTAAGGTCGGATGGCTGGACCCTTTAGTAGGATACCTACGTATCCCGAATGGGAATCAAGCCTGCTCGTAGTTCGTGCGTGAGTGGGAGCATTTGTACCTTGTGTTTGATTTTTGGGAGGCGTGCTTGCCTTATTTTTGGGAGGTGTGCTTGCCTTGTGTTTGATTTTTGGGAGGCGTGTTTGCCTTGTGTTTGATTTTTGGGTGGCATGCTTGCCTTGTGATTGATTTTTGTCTGCTGGGGAAATGTTTGGGCTTATGATGGCTGCCGGGGAAATGACTTTTTGGTTTTGAAGGCATTTGTGCCTTGGGATTTGTGTTTGAAGGCGTTTGCGCCTTGGGATTTGTGTTTGAATGCGTTTGCGCCTGGGGGTTCGGACTTACGATGACGGCCGGGGTTTGTTTAGCCGTTTAGTTGGCGAGATCCGGGCTTACGATGACGGCTGGGGTTTGTTTTGCCGTTTAGTTGGCGAGATCCGGGCTTACGATGACGGCCGGGGTTATCTCTGTTGGTTTAGGGACCAAACTGTATGGGTTTTGCTGGAAATGGCCTTTGAACGGATAGGGGAAAAGATTGTAAGGGCAAAAGGGGGATTTATCTTGGGCTGCAAAGTGATCCGTGCGGATTCACTTGCACTTGCAAAGTGGTCCGCACGGAATCACTTGCAAATATGGTTTTCTTAACCAGAATCAGATTTGCCAAAAGCCATTTCCTTTCCATTTTCAAATTCCAGCCGAGGGAGAAGAGAGAAGAGGAGAAGAAAGCTTGATTTTCGCACCAAATTTTCCCGAGAAAACCCTTCTAAATCGCTAGGTTACTATCATGGCGGAATGACTAAAGCTTGGACGTCGTCAAAGAGTCCGAGGAGCAATGGAGAGGAGGTTGGATCTCCAAAGGGACTTCTCTTCCTTCACACCTTCAACAATCAACCCGGATGAGTTGTATCCAGATGTGAGGGTGTACACCTTACGGGGGAAGACGGTAATGGAGGTAAGAAATCAATTTTTTGTTTTGATTCTTGCTTTGAAATGGTGTATACTAGAACTAGGGTTTTAGTTTTCGCAATTTGGGGCTTTTGTTATTGCCATGATCAATTTGTTAAATTGATGTTGAATTGTTGAAATTGGGTGTATATGGATTGTGGGTATGTGATTTTTGTTCAAAAATGTGGAGTTTAGCTCTTATTTGTGAAAATAAAGTGTCTCTTCTTGAAATGCATGCTTTTGTGACTTGTACCTTGATGTATTTTTTGTATGTACATGGTTTTTGTGGGAAAATTGTCGTGTAGGAACGGACTTTGTGTGGGGAATGTGCCGTGTTTTTGTGACGGACGTTTGTTTGAAAATGTGTTGTGTAGGGACGGATCCCTTGAGTTGGAAATGTGTTGTGTAGGGACGAACCCTTGTGTTGGAAAAATGTGTTGTGGGGACGGACCCTTTTGTTGAAAAAATGTGTGTGGGGATGGATCCTTTTGTTGAAAAAAAGTGTGTGGGGACGGACCTTATTTTGTTGAAAAAAAAAGTGTGTGGAGACAGACCCTTTTTGTTGAAAAAATGTGTGTAGGGACGGACCCTTTTGTTGAAAAAATGTGTGTGGGTATGGACCCTTTTGTTGAAAAATTGTGTTGTGGGGACGAACCCTTTTGTTTGGAAAAAATGTGTTGTGGGGACGGACCCTTTTGTTTGAAAAAAATGTGTTGTGGGGACGGACCCCTTTTGTTTGAAAAATTGTGTTATGGGGACGGACCCCTTTGTGTTTGAAAAATTGTGGAGTAAGACGTGCCGTGTTGGGACGGACTTTTGTGTTTTGAAATTGCCGTTTCGGGATGGACTTTTGTGCTTGTGAAATTGTCGTTTTGGGACGGACTTGGTGTTGTGGAATTGCCGTTTTGGGACGAAGTTTTGTGTTTTGAAATTGTCATTTTGGGACGGACTTTTGTGTTGTAAATGATACTCCCTCCGTCCGCTTAGAAGATTCACAGTTACTGTTTACACGTTAATTAAGGAGGGAGTATTATATTGAAAGTGTTGTGAGTGTGAAATAAAATAGGAGAGAGAATGAGTGGAGGGAATAGTAAATTATAATGGTGTTGTGAGTATTAAAATAATGTAGGAGAGAGAATGAGTGGAGAGAATAGTGATTTAAGGTTTCCTTTTTAGGAAAGAAACAAAGTGTGAACCATGTAAGCGGACGCCCAAAATAGAAAGTGTGAACCATGTAAGCGGACGGAGGGAGTATGTGTTATCATTTTTGTTGTTATTGTGGATATTTGTTAAGTATCGTTGTTGATGTACCTTTGCTGTGTTTACCTGCAGGATGAGGTGCCTTCGTTTGGGAAGGCGAAAAGGATGAAGTCACGGGAGTCCCTTGAGGCTGTGCTTGAGGTATGGAGGAGCATGCTTGATATCTCTTGGGATGGGAGACCTAGCCCTCGGAGGCTGGTTATTGCTTCTGAGCTGAATGTGTTCGTGGAGAACCTGCACTACAAGAAAAACGACTGTTATCGATGGAAAGACCCGTCACTAAATACCAAAAATCCGTCACTAAATTGATTTAGCGACGGATTCCCGACGGAAAAATTCCGTTGGTAAAACGCTCGTCGGTAAATCTTTCGACGGATTACCGACGAATCTCAATCAGCTTTAGCGACGGATTTTTCCGTCGCTATTGTTTTAAAATCCGTTGATAATTTCGTAAAATAATCGACCAATTTAAAGCATTATGTCGATGGATTAACGACGGATTTTCCGTCGCTATTTAAATGGTCGTTTTATTTTTTGGATCAATTTAATGACGGATTAGCGACGGGTCATTCCGTTGCTATTATTAAGTAAAAAAATCAGTATTTTTTTTATAATGTTGATTCTTGAAATTATGGATTAATTATTAGACTACCGACTGTATTTGCAGGAGGTCATACTATCGGCCAAGCACGGTGCACAACATTCCGATCTAGGATATACAACGAAAACAACATAAACGGGTCTTTTGCAACCTCATTGAGATCAAACTGCCCTCAGAATGGTCCCACAGGTGACAACAATTTGGCTCCTCTGGACAGTTCTCCAACGACTTTTGACAATGCATACTTCACAAATTTGTTGACCCAAAGGGGTTTATTGCACTCGAACCAGCAACTCTTTAATGGAGGTTCAACCGATGCTCAAGTTAGAACTTACAAAAATTCCTTAATGACCATAATAATTAATAAAAATAATTATTAACAAAAAAAACTATTTAAAATATAAAATAATAGTATCTAATAATAATAATTAAATAATAAATAAAAATATATCATAATAATAATATACATATTTTCTTGATGATTATAATAATTATTTAAAATAATAAACAACAATAATAATAATTTGTCTTTCAAAAAAATTATAAATATAAAATAATATTTTATCATAATAATAATTAAATTAATAATAATAATAGTAATAATCATTATTAATAAAACAAGCAAATATCAAGAAGAATAATATTTACTAATATTATTGAGAGATAATAAAAAATAATTGAATAATCTATAATAAATAAATAATATGATAATAATATAGAAAAAATACTTAAAACAACAAAATAAATTAAACTTCTAAGACATACCCTAAATCATATGCCTTAACACTTTATACCCTATACCCTATACTCTATACCCTATACCATATGCCCTATATACTATACCATATATCATATACCATATACCCCATATACTATAACCTATACTCTATACCCTATATACTATACCCTATACCCTATACCATATACCATATACCCTATACCCTATAACCTACTCCCTCCGTCCAGTTACATACTTCACACTTTCTATTTTGGGCGTCCAATTATATACTTCACACTTTGTCTCCTACATTATTTTAATACTCACAACACCATTATAATTTACTATTCCCTCCACTCATTCTCTCTCCTATTTTACTTTTACACTCACAACATTATATCATTATTTTTTTCCTTAATCCACGCGTGAACAGTAACTGTGAAGTATTAACTTGGACGGAGGGAGTATACTCTATGCCCTATATATTATACCATATACCTTATATACTATACCCTATACTCTATACCCTATACCCTATACTCTATGCCCTATATACTATACCCTATACCCTATACTTTATGCCCTATATACTATACCCTATACCTTATACCCTATACCCTATATACTATACCCTATACCATATACCATATACCCTACACTCTATGCCCTATATATTATACCATATACCCTATATAGTATACCCTATACCCTATACTCTATGCCCTATATACTATACCCTATATCCTATACTCTATGCCTATATACTATACCCTATACCTTATATCCTATACCCTATATACTATACCATATATCCTATACCATATACCCTATACCCTATATACTATACCATATACTCTATACCCTATACCCTATATACTATACCCTATAACCTATACCCTATACCCTATACTCTATACCCTATATACTATACCCTATACCCTATATACTATATACTATATCCTATACCATATACCCTACATACTATACCCTATACCCTATACCTTATACCCTATACCCTATATCCTATATACTATACCCTATACCCTATACTCTATGCCCTATACCTTATATCCTATACCCTATACCCTATACTCCCTCCGTCCCACGTTAGTTGAGACTAACTTTTTGGGCACATCAATTAAGGAAAATGAATAAGATAATGAAAATGTGTGGTAGAAAATGAAGAGAGAGAATGAGTGGAGTTAATAGTAGGTTGGTTGAATAAATTGTATGGTGAAAAATGAAGAGAGAGAATGAGTGGGTGGAGTAGGGTGAATATAAAATATTAAAATTTTTGCCATTTTGGACAGTCTCAACTAATGTGGGACGGCCCAAAAGGGAAAAAAGTCTCAACTAACGTGGGACAGAGGGAGTATACTATGCCATATACCCTATATACTATACCCTATATACTATATCCTATACTCTATACCCTATATACTATATACCCTATACCCTATATCCTATACCCTATATACTATACCCTATATACTATACCCTTTACCCTATACCCTATATACTATACCCTATAACCTATATCCTATACCCTATATACTATACCATATATCCTATACCATATACCCTATACTCTATGAGGAACGGGTAAAATTCTTTAATTTTTATTTATAAATGTAAAGTTTTTTTTTTTTTGAAAAAAAAATCCACTACTAACCAACATCTCAAATAATTTTATTTATCCAAAAAAAATATAAAAAAGTATATATGTTATTGTCCGTCCCTCTTCTATTATACTCCCTCTGTCCCACGTGAATGGACACTTATTTCCTTTTTGGGACGTCCCACGTGAATTGACACTACCCAAAATGGAAAAGAATATTCACTATTCTCTCCACTCATTCTCTCTCTTACTTCACTTTTACACTCACAACATTCTCTCTCCTAACTATTTCTCCCACTCATTCTCTCTCCTATTTAATTCTTAATACTCACAATATTTTCTTTCACTACAAGAAAAAAGCCTTTTCACAACGTTTTTAAGGACAACGTTTTGAAAAAAACGTTGTGGTTCAGATAATTAGACAACGTTTTATTTTAAAATGTTGTCGTATTTTGAGATGACAACGTTTTATTAATAAATGTTGTAGAAATAAAATTAGGAGAACGTTTAATGAGAAACGTTGCACAAATTAACAACGTTTTTGGTGAAAAACGTTGTGCTTTTCTTTCACGTTTTTAATGAAACGTTGTAGAAAGATTGTGAATTTAGCCCGCGAATGTGAATTTAGCCCGCGTCCTGTGAAAAATCAAAACCCCTCTTTCCTACCCTATACCGCTCCTTACGCCATACTCACCTTCCTTCTCTCTAACAAAATGACTATTTCTTCTCTCTAACAAAACTCCTCTTTCCTCCATTGCCGGTATCCATTGCCAAGGTCACTAGACGGAGGCTTGATACTTCCGTTTCCAATAGCCAAGATCAACTCAGTCCAAATCCCCCAATTTATTTTCTACTCCCCCTTCTCTCTCTCTCAACTGGACATACCCCTCGCACATCTTCAATCATCGCCAATCCCATCAAAGGATTCAAAGGTTAGTAGACTACATTCGTCATTAACAAGGTTTGTTTCAATTCCAGTTAATGTTAGGGTTTAATTTCAGATTGGCCCTAAAATTAGGGTTTCAATCGATGGATTTTTTTTCACGAATTTGTGCTAATTATTTGGGTTAATTTCTGGTTAATTTCTTAAAACTACCTTCGGTTTTCACTGTTACACTATAATGATCGACCCTCTTTTGCATGTGTAGTTATTCCATTTTATAAAACGTTGTCTTGGATCATATTACAACGTTTATAAAACCTTGTCTTAGACTGGAGCCTAAGACAACAGTGGATGACACAACGTTTTCGAAAACGTTGTTAAAGGTCTATAACAACGTTTAAAAAACGTTGTTAAAGCCCATTTTTGTTGTAGTGTTTCACTTTTTCTCTCTCTTACTTTTCCTTAATTCCCACACCCATAAAATTGGTGTCCATTGACATGGGACGGAGGGAGTATACTTTTATTTCTTTAAATATTCTTAAATTTTTTTATATAAATTTTTGTAAAAAAAAAATTCACTATTAAACAACATCTCAAATAGTTTTATTTTTCCAAAAAAAAATTAAAAATAATTAAAAAAGTAAATGCTATTGCCCGTCTCTCTTTTTTCTATTATATACTTTCATTTCATTAAAATTCTTAACCTTTTTTATCTAACTTTTTTTTTAAAATTTTCACTACTAACTAACGTCTCAAATAGTTTTATTTATCCAAACAAAAAATTAAAAAAAAATTTAAAAAGTAAATGATATTGTCCGTCTCTCTTTTTTCTATTATATACTTTCATTTCTTTAAAAATTCTTAACTTTTTTATATAACTTTTTATAAAAAAAATCACTACTAACCAACATCTCAAATAGTTTTATTTATCCAAAAAAAATATGAAAAAATTAAAAAAGTATAAATGCTATTGTCCGTCCCTCTTCTATTATAATCCGTCCGTAATTAAATCCGTCACTAATCCGTCGCTAACCTAAAATATAAATTTAATATTTATTTTAAATAATTTAGCAACGACTCAAATCCGTCGATAATAATATGTAATTAATTTACCGACGGATTTTAATCCATCGGTAATTAAATCCGTCACTAATTCGTCGCTAATCTAAAATATAAATTTAATAATTATTTTAAATAATTTAGCAACGACTCAAATCCGTCGGTAATAATATGTAATTAATTTACCGACGAATTTTAATCCGTCGGTAATTAAATCCGTCACTAATCTGTCGCTAACCTAAAATATAAATTTAATAATTATTTTAAATAATTTAGCAACGACTCAAATCCGTCGGTAATAATATGTAATTAATTTACTGACGGATTTTATCCGTCGGTAATTAAATCCGTCATTAATCCGTCGCTAACCTAAAATATAAATTTAATAATTATTTTAAATAATTTAGCAACGACTCAAATCCGTCGGTAAAAATATCCGTCGCCATTCCGTCATAAATTCGTCGATAAAAAAGTTCGCAAATTTTTGGCGCCAAAATGGTGACGAATTAGAGACGAAATGGAATCCGTCGGCAAATCCGTCACTAAATCCGTTGATAATCTCGTCCTAATTTCATTTTTTGTTTTTCACTCTAGGTCGTTGCTATTTCGTCGCTAATCCGTCGGTATTAGCGATGGATTTATTTCCGTCGCTAATTTCCGTCGGTATCTGTCAGTTTTCTTGTAGTGCTGGCCGGGTTGGCAGAGACTCAGAAGAACAAAGGCGTTTTTCTGGCCTTGTCTGAGTATTGGTGGCATACCACGCACACCTTCTACTTCAGTTGGGGGGAGACGACGGTGACTCCCACGGATTTTGCGGTTATCACCGGGCTGTCCTTCAAGGGGGAGTCGGTGAAATGGCGGGATCGAATATCCGATGAGCTCCTGACCGAGCTGCTTGGCTTTGCGCCTTGGCCCCGTAAGGGCTTGGGCATGTTGTATCATGAGGTGGAGGCGAAGATCATGACCAACATCGGGGAGTATCGCTAGGATACTGGGGTAGTGTCGGCGGAGCAGCTGACACGCTCATTTTTATGGTTTGCCCTTTCCGAGACTTTGTTCTCGAATCATGCTTCCACTGCTCTTTTCCCTCTGTTTGAGAGTCTGGTGGACTTGGAGAGGGTTTGAATCGCCAAGATCGTCACCAATTAGGTGTGTCAAGCATCTACAGGTAGTATGTCGAATACTCACCTCAATAAAAATCCCGGTCTTGAATCGCCAAGATCGTCACCAATTAGGTGTGTCAAGCATCTAGGGCCAGTATGTCAAATACTCACCTCAACAAAAGCCCGGTCTTGAATCGCCAGGATCGTCACCTCAACAAAAGCTCGGTCCTGAATCGCCAGGATCGTCACCTCATTCTAGTCTCAAAAGACAAAACCAACAGGACACAAAGGACCGGACAGGTAAGCCTTTGTTTTCTAACATCTTTCCCCGCAGGTTCGGAGCCCAAATAGGCGAATCTTTAGACAGACATGTATATTCAGAATTGGGTCATGATTTGATTCCTCAGTATGGATTTGCCTTTACAAAAATAAAATCTCCTCGATTTTCAAAAATGATTTTAAAAATACCTAAAGCAGCCTTTTCGTGTTTTGGAGTTGAACTACGTTTTGGTCTGATTCTCCGATAGAGATACGTAGGCAGCCGTGCGGCACGACCATCCCAGCGTTCAGAGTGATGTCTTTTCTATCGACGACATGACTTCTTCCATAAGTCTTGTCGCCGAGGGGCTCTGTAGACACCTCATTCTGAACTAATAATTCATGATTACACTACTCCTCGTCTCTCTTTTATGTTTTGATGAAAGCATATCAGTTTCGTCATGTTTCGTTAAGTTTCTAACTAACCTCGTTAGTTTTGGGACCTAACTGACTAATGAAATAACTGAAGAGGACAAAATGGTCATTTGACTAGTTGTCTCGCACGGGACATACGTGTCTCGCGCGAGACAACCCCTCGGCAGGATGTGCAGAATCACTTTCCTTCTCCGTTTCAATCTCTTTTCTTGATAAATATCATCTAATCCGGGTCTCTACTGACTAGAGGGTTCTGGAAGCTTCCTTGGGAGGAGTCCCAATCTACTTGAGTCTCCTAAACTTGGTGACCAAGTCATGCATCCACCTCTTAAACCCCTATAAATACTTGATGACTTTCAGTATTTCAAGGTCCAAAATTCTAGGTTGGAGGTCTCCGATCCCCGATCGAAAACACATAACACACACACATTTTGTGGGTTTCTCTCCCTGAAAGATTCCTACAAAATCACCCTAATCACCTAAAGTTTGTTTATCAACCTTGTTGATCAACAAACATCGAAGTCCGAATCAAGGATTGAGGCGAAGCCCTGTTCGCATCAAGATCCGAATCAAGGATTGAGGCGAAGCTCTGCCGCATCATGATTCGACTCTAAACTTGAGTTGAAAATATGTCCGAATCTCTTCTCAAAAAGGTAATCATCCTTCAAATTTTCGTTTCTCTTCTCAATCTCTCTATTGATTTTAGAGTAGTGTAATCCCATCAAAAGGATTAGCCTAGAGTCCCTTCAATTCATGAAGGCGATCTCGAAGCATACAATCCGACATTCCTAATTAATAAATTAATTAGGGTTTATTTATTTCTTCTTTTGTTCTTTAGATTGATTAAATTAATAACACCCAATTAGCAAAACCAATCTTCGGATTGGGTGGAATGAATGCTCCTTGACCTACCCATTCCATAACTTAACCCCCGAACCCTTGAATCTCTTGAAAATCAAAAAAGATTTTTCTTATTGTTTTCCATCAATAAATAATAAGTGGCGACTCCGAGATGTTGGAAAAAATTCACGCATCGCTACAGTGGCGACTCCGCTGGGGACAATTAATTAAGAGGGTTAGACTTGCGTTACAATTGGGTGTTATTAATTTTTTCAATTTTCTGTTTAAAATCTTATTTTTCTGGATTTTTTGAAATTTTTCTGTACTGTTTTTGTCAAAAAAAAAATATTACTTTTCGAATGCTTGTCCAGGTCGGGACAAACATGTCCCGCACGAAACTAGTATACGGCTTCAAAACAAACCATTCCTGTTTGGCGTTGGCGGCGGCAGTAAAGTAAAAAAAAAAAGAAAGGTAAAGAAAGGGTATGGTCATCATTGACTTCTTTTCAAAGGTTGACCAAATTTAAAAAAAAAATCTCTTTCTTTTTCTCCTTTTTTCTGCGACTGTAGAGATAAAAAAAAAGGGAAAAATTCCTCAGTTGACTTTTTTACTTTAAGGTTGACTGTTTAAAAAAAACCACACAAAACAGTTTCAGAAACTTTCAAAATAAATTCAAAAAAATCAAAATAAATGTTATTTCTATTTTGCTTGTATTAATTTTATTTTGCAGGGTAGAAGTAATTATTTTATACTTGAACTATATAATTGCGTGAGATTGAATTATTTTAATTTTTACCGGTCATCAGTTGACTCGGGCTTTGTAATTAATTAATTTAATTCTCTCTCTCTCTCTTTATGTGGAACTACGACGGCCTGAGTCTTCCTAAATTGGGAGAAACGTAGGCAACCACTTGGTGCGGCTATTATCTGTTTTTCTTTTGCTTTAAAAAAAATCTCTATTTTTCTCTAACACCTAGAGTTGACTCTCACACACGCGCACTCATGCTATAACTGTCATTGCACTACATACCCCGATTAATCCGGGACCCACACTAAGGACGGATGACGGTAACCACCTAGTCGCCGGTCTCTCCGAAGTTGGATCATCTCACTCCGCGTATTCAATCCACCTAGATTGTCATATCGCGGGGAGCCTAGCCTTCCAGCCCTGCATCGCCACATATCATGTAATATATTTTCTAGGAACACTCCGTGATCGGTCGGTTTTGACTCGATAATCTTTCTTGTCTTTGACCAAAATAAAGCTATGTGAAATTGACCATAAAGAAGGATGCGAAAATGTCCCCTCAAAAAAAGTCCCTTCAGCAAAAAGAAAATGTCCCTTTGGAATGACCCTTTCGGAAGTCCCTTTAAAAAGAAAAAAAAATCCTTCCGGTCAATTTTACGTGGCTTTAGTTTACAAAGAATGGTCAATTATCGAGTCTGTAGGTGGTTCGAATTACGCATGACTGCAAGTTTTACCTAGGATGCTATATAGAAAAACGGATCTTTGTCCGTTCGACCATGAATTTAGGAAATAAAAAGAGGAAAAATCCATCTTTCCGAATGGTTGTCTCGTGCGAGATGACCTTGTCTCGCGCGAGACTTTATTGCAGAATGTGTGTTTGTGATTGATAATCGATGTGCGCTCCTTCCTTGAGTCAAAACTCCGTCTCTAATAAAAATAAAGCTTCTAAAAAAAATCGCTCGTGAGGTAATTTTAACCATCATCCTTTTCTCCATCTAGGATCGTTTGGGGCTAATATTCTAAAAGGCGTTTCGTTAGGATATCTCGAGCTCATCTCTAAGGTCGTCAAGCTCTCTTAATTCTCCAATGGCAACTACTCCGTCTACTCTCTATGCAAGTGGTACCCCCAAAGAGGATAAGAAAGTCGTAGAATTCACATCCGAGGAAATCAAGACTCTCAAGAACCATCTTGAGCAAGAAAAAATGGCTCATATTAAACTTCAAAATTTTTCGCCGAGCGCACATTCAGTGGCGACTCTGCTGGGGACTTGAAACTGGTTTTCAAAAGAGGGTCAAGCTTTCATTTCTCTTTTAAACATCCAATGTGTTCATCCTTGTGTGCATCGTTAATGACTTTAAGTGATATATGCATTTTATTTGTTTTGAGATTTTATGCCTTTATGTGCTTCATGTTTTTGTGTATTGGGGCTGTGAATGTATTCCTTGCCTTGAGGAAGCAGGGGCTGGATTCCTGTTTGAGGTTCTGTTTCAGTGGCTAGCCAAGTCGTGCGACAGTCTTAGCCATGGTTGTCCTGTGTCACGCGACAGAACTGGCCACTGTGCAGTTGTTCAAGTTTTGGCTAAGGGCAGTCCCTTGGATCAGAGTGTGACGTTGATTATTGTACCTTGTTAGTCTCTGTGTGTGTGTGTGTGTGTTATTTTTTCCGTTTATTATTCCTTTTAAAATTAAAAAAAAATGGATTCAAAAATTATTTTTCATAAATAAAGGAATATAGCCACCCTCACACTACGTCACATAGATCTAGAACCCATTTGGTGCGATTGACGGCATCGCGGACGATGATCTATGTTGCCTACGCTTGAGAGCCTAAAATCAATCCTATCCCTCTAGCGCATCATAGGTGGAGCCACACTTTTAAGCTTACCCGATGGTTGGTTTTTTTGGATACAACATTTTTTATTATATTAAAATGAGTTGTTTTCAAAATTTTTAATAGGACATACATACCTATCCCAAAACCTAGCACTTGTGGGCATGTTGCAATGCAACATGGTTTCACGTATGGACATGTCGCTCTCGTGACATGTTCTAACGAGAGATCATGCCGCATTGTCAACGTGCACCAACGAGAGGTCATGCCGGATTTTTCTTTGAAACTCTTCAAGAATACCCGTTATGCTGCCCAAATTTCCCCAGAAATTTGGATCACTCGTCCACCCCATATAGTGCTTAGGTCTTGTTTAGGTGTTATTACCTATTATTAATTTCCATACAAAACATTTGGTATAATTTGAATGTTGCGTCTCTAGGTTCCCCCGAGGTTTTAGAATGCGAAAATAAAGGCTTATCCTTTTCCAACCTTGCTTAGGACTTAAAAGACATCGATTTCTACTTGAACATAAATAAGATATTTGCACGAGTCCTTTCCTTTCTTCTCCCTCTCCCATACCTTCTAAAGAGTCTCTTCCTTTATCCCCTTCTCAACCCTATTTTCACCCTGCAGTTACGGCGAGTTGGATCCGTGCTTCCGTCCCGGGTCCCGTTTAGTTCGTATTGCCGAGGCAGTTCAAGAATCTTCTAGAGTTTCGTTTGATTCAGATTCAGAAATGTCAGGAAGCGGTGATGTTTTCTCTACCCAATCTGTTGGTGGTTCTGCTGCTTTGGGTCAGTCAGGTCTGAACGACATGTCTATGGAGGAGATGAGAGCTACTTTGGAGGCCGCTCTAGCTCGCGAGCGTGAGTCCCATTTGCTGGCCTAGAATGCCAAAGCTCGAGAAGAAGAAGCGCATGCTCGCTTTGTTGAATCCATGCGTGCCCGTGGGATTGCGGTGCTCCGCCGGGATGACGGCTCTTATGAAGAGATTATCGAAGACAGCAACACTGGGATTGGATCTGACTCCCCTATGCAACCTGTTTATCACTCCTCGCCCCAACCCACTTATCATGCCATGCCTCCTCCTCTTAATTACGCTCCTCATCCTGACCGCATGTCATCGCAGGATACAGCCATGAATGTACAAGGAAAGATTCCTCCTCCAGTCTCTTAGGTCCAAAGTCAAGGTGCTCAGGGTGGATTAGGTAAAATTGGTTGCCAGATGCTGAACTTCTTCGATTTAACTTCTTCTCCAGCTCCTAATGCCTCAATGCCTCCGGGTCAGTATGGGTTTCAGTTTCAAGGGGGTTATTCTCAGCCTCAGGACAGTGTTTATCAGAATGGTCTCCAGTATGGGCAGTTTCGTCAGCAACCAGGTTTGAATGGTGCTTTCTAGGGTTCACAACATCAGGGTAGTCAGTATCGTTTGTCGGGTAGCCAGGTTTGCCAAGACAGTTTCCCGCAGTATTCTTATAACCAGCCTCAGTTTCAAAGTGGTTTCTCCCAGCCTGTGGTATGTTCTCCTCTTACTCGGCACTTGTATGGTTCCACCCCTTACTCGGCTCCTTGTGTGAGTGCGGGGTTTTCATCTCAAAGTCAGTTCAGATATCAGCCAGCTCAACTTGGTCTTCAGCAACCCAATGTTTAGAATTTGGGGCAGTTTAATGGGTATGATATGTATGGGAATAGGGTGCCAAGTTCGGTGAGTCTGTTAGATAGCAACATAAATGTCCCTAGTACTTTCGGCCTTCCTCCAGCTGCTCTGCCTATTAGGCATGTTCCAGAAGTTCCGTCTGCTCTTCCGGTACCCTCTTCAACTATTGCTCCTACTATTCCTCAGCTTCCCGGGATGACTCCGGAGGTGACTGCGTTGTTGAAACAAATGCAGCAGCAGATTGACAAGTTGACAGTGGGGTCCAGTGGTCTCAAGGTAGTTGATCCGACTCAAGTGAAACCCCTCCCGCATAAATTCAAAATGCCTAAATTGGAGTTTGACGGTACAGCATGTCCGAAGACTCATATTGACACTTATGTAATGACAATGGGAGCGATGGGTTGTACTCCTGAATTCATGGCTTCACATTTCCATCTTACTCTTAAAGGCCCAACACTTACATGGTTTCTCGCCTTGAAGCAAGAGAGTCGTTCTACTTGGAGCCATATTACAGAAACCTTTCTTGAGAAGTATAGGGGAAATCTTGAATGACACACAACCAGAGATGATTTAGTGGGTACTATTCAAAAGAGTGAGGAGTCGATCACTGAATTTTACAAGAGATGGAATGCCAAGCTAAATGAGTTGTCCGAGCCGATTCCCTTACAAGACCAAAAGGACATTTTCTTGTCTTGTGTGAAGCCCGTGTTGCGTGAATCTATTGGGAAAGGATGGTACACCGATTTGAGAGAGATGGTTGGGATGGGTGCCCGAAGTGAGAATAGACTTTTCAACCTTGCCCCGAGTACCAATGTTGGTGGTAGAAGTGGAGGGGGAGGATTTCGTTATCGAGCAGCCAACCCAGTCTCTTCAATGGCTCCAAAAGGGAAGGAGGTGACCAAAGATAGTAGTATCAACAACTTGCAAGGAGGAAATAACAGTGGGCAGAATGGCGGAAGGTTCCAGCCTCGACAGCAACAAAGGTTCGATGATCTGGGTATGACTACCGAGGAGGTTTTTAACGGTTTGATCAGGACCGGAATGATTAAGCCTCTGGATAACTACAGTCCTCTCAACCCAAACCCCAACCTTGATACAAGCAAGTACTGCAAATTTCACCAATATCCTGGACATACTACCAACACCTGTTACACGTTCAAGAAAATCATCCAGGGATTAGTTGACGAGAAGAAGATTGAGAAATCTCCCCGTCTGAATATCATCAAGAACCCTCTACCAGGCAATGGTGTGAATTTAATTGATTTTGGCCAGGAATACTTTGTGAACATGCTAGAATTCGATGAGTCTGTAGGTGGCAATTCCAGTAATAATTGTAAATCCAAGGAAGTCATTACTGATGTAACCCGTTCTTTTGATGAAATGAAAGACAATTTCTGTTATGTTTTGTACCTCGATGATTTACGTGATTTAAATAATTCTGTTGATTATGATGAATATGAGGAGCGGTTGGTTATCAATGCTATCTCTTCTGTAGTTCCAAAAGAGTCTCCACTCTCTTTGGAAGAACTCAAAGTAGCAGCTAGTTTGGAGGCACCATTGTCAATAAATGAGATAAGACAAGTAGCATGGCCGTACAGTACTCGTTTAGCTCCGTTGACACTGGCCAAACTTAAAGAAGCCATCAGAAGTTTTGTGGTTGAAAATGATCAGGAAGTCAATTTGCTAACCAGATCAGGCTGAATGTTGGGTGCAGATGGGATTAGATCATCCGGAAAAGACAAGGGAATCGCAGTTTCAAATCTACAAGCTTCGCAAGATCCTTATAGACTAGCTGGAGAGGAGGTAGTCCAGGAGGATCCAATTTTAACTCAGCTAAAGAGAACTCAAGTCGACATTACCTTGTGGTCGTTGCTTACCTCGTCTTATCCCATAAGCTGAAGTTGGAGGAAGCTCTATCCAAGACTAGGGTGTCTGTCAATGCAACCCCGAACGAAGCATGTCAGTTGATTGGGACAGCCCAGTACGGAAATATTATCACTTTCACAGAGCTTGATTTGCCTCCCTATGGATCAAAACACAATGAGTCTTTGCATATTACCGTGCCTTTGGAGGGGCGCCGAATCCCTCACGTGTTGGTGGATAATGGCTCAGCCATGAATGTGATTCCAGCAAAAATGATGAGCATGCTAGATATTGATGCAACGAGTCTCAAACCATCCAACCAAACCATCAAAGCCTACGATTCGACTTCTAGGGCAGTTTTGGGGATTGTTTCCTTGAATTTGTTATTCGGAGGTAAAGAAATGGCAGTGGAGTTCCAAGTAATTGATATTCCTGTTACGTTTTCAGCATTGTTGGGAAGGCCTTGGATACAAGAGATTGGAGCAGTAGCCTCTACACTACACCAGTGCTTGAAATTTGTCCAGCACGGTATTTTGACAACTATTTATGGAGACAGTGTCACCATCTAAGGAACTAGCACTAGTACTATGCCTGTAATAGAGATTAAGCTCGATCAGGAGAATCTAATGCTTATCTTGTTCACAATTGAAAAGCCGAAGGGGCAGGTTTGTGCTATTGATCTGACAACTTCCTCAGATAAGATTCCTCCTGTATTAAAAATGATGCGGAGCATGAATTACATTCCTGGCCTGGGATTAGGGAAACGCCAGCAAGGACAGTATAAGATTGAAATGCCAAAGCCTAAAAGGAACAATCAAGGTTTGGGGTATGTCGTGACCGAAGAAGATAAGGCATATGACAAAGCTGAGGCACTCAAGGAGCGGATGACTCTCGTTGCTGGGAAGAGGTATAAGAGGCCTGATGTGCATCCTTACAGTTGGTCTCTCAATAAGCATTTTGTCCAGGAAAATGGTGAGATGTTCGCTTGTCCAGAGCTGAGGGTAAGTCAGATGGAAGAAAGGATGGAGGTGATACGAAGGATTTCCACCAGCCAGGACCCAATGAAAGAGATGTTCATTAGCCTGCACAGGAGACCAGGTGTGACTGCCACGTACGAAAATAGTTATCATTTTTGGGGACCTGACTATGTTGATCAGTTTGAGAAGCTTGCTTTGAATGAGCCTGTAGTTCACAAGATTCGTGGTGCCGATCCCGTGGATATAGACGGTGACCTAGCAAACTTGTTTGGAGGTCTGGGGTTGTCAGAGTCTGGAAGTGTTATGCACACAGTGGAGATGCCTGCGGAGAAGGTTGTTGCTGCTAAGGATCCCCTGGATTTGATTGATTTTTCCTCAGATGATGAGGTGGTAGCTGTGCTAGAATTTGAGAATGAGCCGGTGGAGGACCCGAGCACTTTAGTGACAGTTGCAGAGATGCCATTGAAGAATTGGACTTCCTTCCAAGGACCCGTTGCCAGTAGAGAGACTATGATCGAGAAGCTTGGGCTGAAACCTCGTCCCGGTCCTTCTGTGTCCAAATTTGCTCCTCATGTCTTGAGTCGTTCTTCCGAGTCTCTTGTAATTGAATTCGAGTCTAGTGATAGGTCCGATGTCCTCACGACTGAAGACCATCGTCGTGTTGTTGATGTTGTTTTCCCGTTTGCTCTTAATGAAATAATCGATCTTTTCGAGTATCCCTTGATTGCAAATTTAACGATAGAACGCTTAACTAAAAATGAGCATAAAGACTTAAAAATAATTAAGCAAGATTCAATCAAAAATAATGCAGACACAATAGATGAACAATTTTTAGATAATAATAATTCAAAGTAGGTTTGTGACCAAAAGGAAAGCCGGGCCTAAGCTGCCGATGAGATATTGACCACGGTGAATCTGGGAACAGCCGAGGAGCCCAAAGAAACACAAATTGGTAGCTTCTTCTCCGAAGCCGAGCGTGATGCCCTAATTGAGCTGCTCAAAGAGTTTGTGGATGTTTTTGCCTGGTCCTACAAAGATATGCCTGGGTTGGACACTTCTATTGTGGAGCACCTGATACCCCTAGATGTTGATGCCAAGCCGATCAAGCAAAAGCTGCGACGGATCAAGCCCGAATGGTCTTTTTAGGTTAAGGAGGAGATTGAGAAACTCCTACGGGTGGGCTTCATTAATGTGATTGAATACCCAACCTGGCTCGCAAATATTGTGACAGTCACTAAGGCAAATGGAAAGGTGCGGGTTTGTGTAGACTTTCGAGATCTTAACAAGGCCAGTCCCAAGGATGACTTCCCTCTGCCAAACATAGACATGCTCGTAGATGCGACAGCAAATTATGAAGTCAAATCTTTTGTTGATGGCTTTGCGGGGTATAATCAGATCAAAATGGCTGAAGCAGATCAAGGAAAAATAGCGTTCACTACTCCTTGGGGTACTTACTGCTATACGGTGATGCCATTCGGGTTGAAGAATGCTGGGGCTACCTATCAAAGGGTTATCACCACTATTTTCCATGATATGTTCCACAAGGAAATTGAGGTGTATGTTGATGACATGATCATTCATTCGAAGGGGTCAGATGGGCAGCACTTTATTGATCTAAGGAAGTTCTTCAACAGGCTACGAGAGCATTCCATGAGATTGAATCCAGCAAAGTGCACCTTTGAGGTTATCCATGGCAAGGTCTTGGGGTACATGGTCACAGAACGTGGTATCGAGGTAGATCCGAGAAAAGTCAAAGCCATCGTCAAAATGAAGCCACCGAGGACTGCGTCTGAGGTAAAGGGTTTTATGGGTCGTCTGCAGTATATCAGTAAATTTGTCAACCAGATGACCTCAATGTGCGAGCCGATATTCAAGCTGCTGAAAAAGAACCAGGAGGTGATTTGGAATGAAGAATGCCAATTAGCTTTCGAAAAGATCAAAGCTTATCTTGTCAATCCTCCCATCCTTTGTCCGCCTCATGGGAGCAAGCCTCTGCTTTTATACTTGATAGTCACAGATACGGCCGTTGGAGCCATGCTAGTGCAAGAAAAGAAAGACTCAAAGGTAGAAAATGCCATCTATTTTGTCAGCCGTAAATTCCAGGGAAGCGAGTTGAACTATTCCGCTCTGGAGAAGACGTGTGCAGCTTTGGTTTGGGTGGTCGGAAAGTTAAAACATTACATGCTGTCCCATACAGTGCATCTGGTCTCCAAAATGGACCCGATTAAGTACTTGTTTCAGAGTGACAGAGGCAGTATATCCACCCGGCTCGCAAAATGGACTTTCTTCCTAGCAGAGTTCGATATCAAGTATGTGATCCGAAAAGCAATCAAAGAGCAAGCTTTGGCTGATCAGTTGGCTGACTCTCCCAGCACAGAAGTCCGAAGACCAGACCTTCAATTTCCTGATGAGGGGATCTTTGTGGTAGAAAGCGGCAGCCGATGGCAGCTATTCTTCGATGGTGCAGCAAATAAGAGAGGCAATGGCATTGGGATGGTTTTGGTGGATCCGAATGACATGCACACTCCTATCGCCATCAAACTAAACTTCTCAGTTACCAACAACGCAGCCGAGTATGAAGCCTGCATAGCCGGTCTTGAGGCTGCCCTCGAGCGGAATGTTGATGAGCTGGAAGTGTTTGGCGATTCTCAGCTGATAATCAACCAAGTTGCCAATAGATGGAAAATGATGGATCCCTGTCTACAGAAGTATCATTCGTATATCGCAGAGCTCGTTGGTCAGTTTAAGTAAGTGTCATTCTAGTTCCTGCCGCGAGATAAGAACAGATTCGCTGCATTAGCTACTCTGGCTTCTTTGGTGGAAATACCAGAAGGTAAGACAATCAAGCCATTCAAAGTTGGGAGGCGAGAGAATCCGGCATATTGTTGTGAAATCGAGCTTGAAACCGTCAATGAACCTTGGTACAGCCAGATCTTTCAGTTTCTCAAGCACGGAGAAGCATCCTTCCCTGTTGATGAAAAGGGTGACCTAAAAGGTATTCGAGCCAAAGGGTGATGGAAGACGTTCATAACGGTGCCTGCAGACCGCACATGAATGCTCGATCCCTAATGCACATCATTATCAGATTAGGCTACTTCTGGATCACAATGGAGACGGATTGCATCCAATTTGTGCGGACTTGTGACAAATGTCAACGTTTCTCCAACTTAAACCATATCCCTCCTCATGATCTGTATTGCATGACAACTCACTGGCCCTTTGCAACTTGGGGGATTGATGTCATTGGGAAGATAACTACACCCGGCAGCAACGGACATTCATTTGTTTTAGTCGCAGTAGATTATTTCACGAAGTGGGTGGAAGCTGTGTCTTACAAAGTACTTACAGCCAAGAAAGTTGCTCGCTTTATAAAAGAACAAATCTTTTGCCGTTATGGAGAACGAGATCATCTCTGATAATGGATCCCATTTTGAAGGAGAGACCGATCGGCTGCTCACAGAGTACAAGGTTAAGCGCCATAAGTCATCACCGTACAGACCACAAACAAACGGTGCTGTAGAGGCTTCCAACAAAAACCTTGAGAGAATTATCAAGAAAATGGCCGAGCGAGGATGGGATTGACCGAAGAAACTTCACCTAGCATTGTGGGTCTACCGCACTTCACTTCGAATTGCTATCGGTGCAACTCCATATGCCTTAACTTATGGAATGGAGGCTGTCATGCCAATTGAGCTAGAGATTCCATCCCTCAGAGTACTGCTTGAGAATGAAGTCAATGAGATCGACTGGCTCCAAAGTCGATACAATGAGTTAGCATTACTTGATGAGCGTAGATTAAAGGATATGGAGCATAATCGGGCGTATCAGAAGAGAATGGCTCGTGCTTTCGACAAGAAGGTGAAACCTCGAGATATCAAGGTTGGTGATCTAGTCCTCAAGATGAAGCCATTAAATCAGAGTAGTGTATTAGGCAAATGGGCTCCTGTCTGGGTCGGGCCGTTCTTGGTAAAGAAAATCTTCTCCGGAGGAGCTATGCAGCTGACAGATTTGGATGGCAACCCGTTCTTGCACCCCGTCAACGGCGACAAGTTGCGGCGGTATTATATCTGATCGAGTCTTCCCCCTCTATATAAAAAAAAGAAGAAGAAATAAAGAAAATAATAATAAAAAATAATAATAATAAAAATGACAAATAAAAGGCGCAATAAAATTGTCCCAGATGAGACTGAAAACCTCTCAAAAGGCAGTCCATGCAAAAATAAGGGACGCGCTCGGTGCTAAAAGAATATACCCAACTAGACTGAAAACCCTAAAAATGGGCAGTTTAGGTAAAAAACAGGATTGCACCATGTCCCCCTTCTATCTCCCCTTTCTTAAACACCAAAGTTAATTGAGTCGGACTACAGAGACCTGAGCCCCTTGGTCCTCTTTGTAAAAGGGGAACATAGGCAACCACTTGTGGTTCGATTTAAAACGCTACAAAATCTCAAATCTTGTAAATTAAATAGTGCTTCCAATTTGCCAAAATGTGTTTTGATTACAACTCCAAAGTTTTTCAAAGATTCATTGTAAGTTAATATTCTTTTTGATGAGTTCAAGCACGGTCTGCTTTCGACTCATATAGCCTGCTGCGGATAAAAAGGAATAAAATTTTCAAAATTCTAACATCTATTTGTGTCTACAATTAGCAATTGAGGGATACTCATGTTCCATACAATAATATCCTTCTCGAAAATAAAATATACAAACAAAAGTGCCTCCTATCTCCCAATAAAGCGTCTAGGAGTTCGTTCCCGCTCCCGAACTTGCATCTCTACTCTTCCTCTTCCTCGACCCCAGGAGGTACTTGACCTAGGAATGTCGAATAAGTCAGTTTGGGCGTGTCCTAGCTCGGGTATAATGTGGGCCGGCGGATCGATCAGCCCAGTCTCTCTCAAAGCCGCCCTAGCAGTCCTCTCTTGCCTCAAGGCCTCTCTGCGAGATATCATCTCAGGATCGTCTCTCATAGCAGCTCTCCGAAGCTCTCGCCTCCGATAGTCCTCCGCAACATCTCCAGTGACATCATCTGGGTTCCCATGGGCCTCTATGTCTCTGAAAGATCGACTGGTCAGATAGTCTGCTCCAAGGTACTCTCGACGCCGAGCCTCTATCGTCAACTGCACCAGATCCCGTTGCTCTTCATACCAGATCAGATATTCTGTGGTCAAGAATGTAATACCTCGGGCCTAGCAAAGAAGTGTCCGTGTAGGAACCCTCCAGAAAGGATCTGCTAAAAAACTGTATAGTCTCTGGCTCGGCCATGCCCATCGGAGCAGTATCAGTCATCAATCTCTCTCTCAAATTCCTGACAATCTGCTGCGGGTACCCATACTGCCTGCTCACTAATGATGGGATACAGAAGGAAGATACATGCAACCCTGGCAGCCTGACTACCACTGACCCATCCTGAATGTCTCTCATGGTCTGTAGCCCCCATACAGGAATCCAAAAGCTCAGATCAGCAGTCCCATATCGCGTCAATCTCACCTGCCAGCTATCAGCAGCTACATCTCTCAGCATCCTGCGTTGTCCTGTCACCCAAGGCATCGTCGTCTGCTCCTCTGGTAATGGCATGATCAAGTGCAACCTCTCAAAAAGCCATAAAGATAATAAACTGGGGCTACCTGCACCCATGAAATCAGATCCTCCGGTCAGCCTGTCAATGCCAAGATATGTCTCAGCTAGTAGTAGCAGTACAATATCCATCTCTCCCTGTCCAGACCGGATTTGGCGAAGGTCCACACCTCGATCACCCCTGAGTTGTCTAACAATCTCCAGCAAGGTACCCGGGCAGACTCCGATGTACCAGCAGAAATAATGGGCCAACAGGGTAAGCAGTATAAATATATCCTGAGATGTAGAAAGGTCGAACAGCCCAGGACGGGACAGGCGCAATCTGGACATCCGGGTCAAATCTATAATCCTATCATCAAGAATCATGGGTGCTACCTGATCTGCCGGTAAGCTCAGAAAGGCTGATAACTGCTCTGTAATCGACTGTCCGTCCCGGGGAAATGCTACAGTCTTTGTCTCACTTAGGCATGTCAATGCTCTGAAGTCTTCCATTGTTGGCATCAAATCATTATACGACAAAGTGAAAACATGTCGCTCTGAGTCCCAAAAGCAGGAAGCAGCTCGGAGCAAATCCCAATCAATCCTCCAGTATTTCAAAGACCAAATGCATGGCATGCTATATTTTTATCAATGATTTTTCTATGTTGCTTTTGGTGAAATCGCGAAATTTCAATGATGTCTTGGTGAAATTGATGCTCCCGGGAAGTTACTTCTTTGTTATAATGCTCCATTGTGGTTGAAAGTTTCAATCTTTGTCAAAGAAATCGCTTGTCTCTCTAACTGGGGCTACTGAGATTCTCCTCTTGAAAGGGAAATGTCTGCAAGAATTCAGAACTGAGTTAAAAAGGCCTGTTACGAGCCTCCTCTAGTCGTGTGACACAACTTGCCAGGCTGACATGGCATGTCGGGCGACACATCTGGCCAATATCAAGCCTGCCTTCCCAGAACACTCTCCGACTCGCTATTGCTACAGTACACTTCCCATACACACATATTCACATATATGCACCCCCATATAAATACACGGGAGAGGGTTCACTCCACCACATGTATCCCTATATACACTCATCCGATTCAGATTCAACATATCATCTCATGTACAAATCCGACAAAGCCGATCATTCAATACAATCATCATCCCACTTTTCTAAAATGGATGGATTCGTGCAATCAAACTAACAAATAACCTAGTGTAACGATGTGTACCCGATTTTTTTTTTTTGAAAATCAAACGGAGTCGCCACGCCATTTTTGTTTTAAGGGCCAAAACTTTGAAAAATGCCCGGGATTAGATATTTGGGTTCGGAGGTCACGTTACACGCCGGGAAGAACGTTAGTGTTCACCGGAATGCCTCGTAAAACGAGTCTTCCAAGCATTAAAAACCATTTGTGTGTGTGTGTGTGTGTATATGTGTGTTTTGGCCAAAATAAATTGAAACTGAAAAGTAAAAATTGGGAACTCTTTATTAGACTTTGAAAAAATCCCATGATTTTTGGTGTGATTTTTGGGTTGAGTTTTGGGACTCAAAAGATTTTTTGAAGTTGAAAAACATTTCTGCCAGAATGAAAAAGGCAGTGGACACTTTATTTTAAAATGGGTTTAAAGGCTTAAAAATCTCAGAATCTGGGGAAAGTACGAGAATGAAAGTTGTTCAAAACACCTTAAATAAGGTTTCTGTAAAATAACTTTCCATTTGGAGGTGATTTGGTGGACCAAAACCTTCTGGAAATCTCAGATATGAAATCTGGACTTCCAGAGACTGATGAACTGACCTTTGAAAGAAAATTTGAAAAAGGGAGTTTTACTCACGCAAAAAATAAAGTAAAAATATTTCTGGAAAACTCTGGGTGTTGGCTACAAAAAGTGATTTGTAGTCAACACCAAATTCCAAGTTTATGTATGTCCAAAAAATTAGACCATGGACAGAGGTCTTAGAGAAAGGCTACTGGACAGCAACTTCCTCTTGAAGACAAACATGATTTTAAAGGAGGTTTGGCATCCATGCTTGTCCCCGTTTCCCTAAGCTTTGATTAGTGATCACTAAACATTTTAGTGGTGATCTACTATATCAAGCTATCCTTGGGGTACATTAGGACTTAAGCATTTCATTTGCTTGGGAAGGGGAATTTTTATCCTTTGAAATCAAGATTTGATGCATGAAAATGATTTTTAGGGTTTTAAAAATGTGTTTGCAAGAAAGTAAAGACACTTTGAAGTTAATGTTGATCCTTGTAGAGGATCATCCATGGAGATGAACTTCCATGGTGATCCTCTTGGATCTAAGGCAAGAAATGAACAAATTACATCTTCAAAGTTTGAGATGCATGCATGGATGAAAGAATTTTAGGATGAGGAGAAGGAGGTTATACCTATCTTCTTTGTGTTTTGTGTTTGAATGGATTCAAGGCTTGAAAGTGTTTAGGGTTTGAATGTGTTTAGGGTTTGTGATTAGAGTTGGTCAAAGAGAAAACAAGTAGATAACAATGAAGTCCTCTATGTTTTATCTCTAATCCTCCTCCTAAAGGGGTGATTTGAGCTTGGGTTAGTGTATGTATGGGAGTGATTTGAAAGTGTTTTGAGTGAGTGGGATTTGGGAAAGATTCAAGAGAAAATGGTGGCAATTCAAGTGAATTCCCACTGTTTTCTCCCTATTTTTCGCCAAGGTGCAGTTGTAAAATGTGTTGTTCCTCCTTTGTTTCTGTGACTGAAGGCCTCAATTTATAGGCACTCTGAAATTACAAATCTATCCGCGTGGATGACTTTGTAAGCGTGCACTGTTCATTAAATGCTGCTCCAGGCTTTGGACAGGAAGAATAAAATTCAAATTAAGCAACCAGAAAATGTCCCAGCCATTTCTATTTCGGGTTTTTGACCATTTCTTTTGCTTTTTTGATTCTTTTCCATGGTTTACCTTTAAATGGCAATCCCTAATCTACCCTCACTTTGTTAGAAATGTTAGAAATTGTTAGAAATGTTAGAAATGTTAAAACATTCGTTAATTTTCTAACGAAAATACTAACTACTCAAATTGGAGCACTTACAGTAGCCCCTCGGCGACGGCGCTTTCGAAGGGGAAGGGGTCGTGGAGTAAAGTAAGGCTCCATATTTGACAGGATGATCAAGTGATCGAGTGGCTGAACCTAGCAATAGGCTACCTACGTATCCCGAATGGGAATCAAGCGGCCAGTAGTTCGGGTCTTTGACCACTGGAATGACTGCTTTAGGTTGTCAACACTGGTGAGCGAGTTACTGCGGTCGATTCTTTGAGAGAAACTCTGCTGGGGATAAGAAATGACCATTTTGGTCTGATGGCTGAAGTTGTATATCCGCTCTGCTGGGGATAGGAATGACCATTTTCGGTCTGATGGCTGAAGTTGTATATCCGCTCTGCTGGGGATAAGAGATGACCATTTTCGGTCTGATGGTTGAAATTGTATATCCGCTCTGCTGGGGATAGGAATGACCATTTTCGGTCTGATGGCTGAAATTGTATATCCGCTCTGCCGGGGATAGGAATGATCATTTTCGATCTGATGGCTGAACCTAATGATAGGCTACCTACGTATCCTTAAGAGGAATCAAGCCAGTCGTAGTTCGGGTCTTTGATGTTGACCCTGGAATGACTGTTTTAGGGTGTCAACCTGGTAATGATGGCATTTTAGGTGCCTCAAGCCTTGATGATGATGGCTTTTTAGGTGCCTCGGACCGTGATGATGGCGTTTTAGGTGCCTCAAACCTTTGGTGATGATAGCGTTCTAGGTGCCTCAAACCTTGATGATGATAGCCTTTTAGGTGCCTCGGACCTTGAAGATGGCATTTTAGGTGCCTCAGACCTTGATTTGAAATGTTTTCCCTATGGTGGACTTCATTCGTCTGCTGCCGCGGGAAAGGATGACCGTGCTGGTCGAGTGGCTGGACCTAATGATAGGCTACCTACGTATCCCTAGTGGGAATCAAGCCGGTCGTAGTTCGAAAGCTGCTCGGGATTTCGTTGGCTTTCGTTGGAGAAAAATTGGGCTTACGTTTTATGGCCGGGGATGATGATGAGGAAAGAAACGGGATTCCGTTAGCTTCGCTGAGGATTTTGTTAGCTTTTGCTGGGGAAATCGGACTTACGTTTTACTGCCGTGGATGATTCCGTTATCTTTCTCGGAGAAATCGGACTTACGCTTTACTGCCGTTGATGATTTTGATGAAAGAAACGGGATTCCTTTATCTTTCTCGGGGAAATCGGACTTACGTTTGACTGCCGTTGATGATTTTGATGAAAGAAATGGGATTCCGTTATCTTTCTCGAGGAAATCATACTTACGTTTGACTGCCGTTGATGATTTTGATGAAAGAAACGGGATTCCGTTATCTTTCTCGGGGAAATCGGACTTACGTTTGACTACCGTTGATGATTTTGATGAAAGACACGGGATTCCGTTATCTTTCTCGGGGAAATCGGACTTACGTTTGACTGCCGTTGATGATTTTGATGAAAGAAACGGGATTCCGTTATCTTTCTCGGGGAAATCGGACTTACGTTTGACTGCCGTTGATGATTTTGATGAAAGAAACGGGATTCCGTTATCTTTCTCGGGGAAATCGGACTTACGTTTGACTGCCGTTGATGATTTTGATGAAAGAAACGGGATTCCGTTATCTTTCTCGGAGAAATCGGATTTACGTTTGACTGCCGTGAAGGTTCCTTTGGAAGGGGGATTAACCTTGATTGACTTTGGTTAACTCTGTTAAGTTGAGGACTAAATTGCAGAGTCCTGAAATTTTAAAGGGCAAAATGGTCATTTTGACCCTTCAATTAGGTCCGCGCGGATGGGAATGTTTCCCAGACTGGTTTAAATGAGGGCCAACGCCCTTCCTTCTTCTTCCTCACCTTTTCCAGTTCTTTCTGCAGTTTTTCGAGGGAAGAGAGAGAAAACCGAGGAGATAAGCCATTTTTGGCCAAAAATCCTTCAAAAATCTTCCATTTTCTTTGATTTTTTAAGCAATGGAACACGGGGGAGTAGCCATTCAAGGCCAAGGACGCGGCCCGGTCGCGGAAAGGCGATTAGAACTCGTTCGAATGAGGAGGCATCACACACTTTCGCAATCGATTGCGGAGGAGCCCTACCCCGATGCGTGGCAACATTGGGCCACTGATCCGAGTCTCCGAACGGTATACTTCGAATCTCTTCACTTCCTTTGTTGATTTCTTGCTTGAAATTGATTTTGTGATTGATTTTTTTTTTTTTTGGATGTCCGAAAATTGATGTTCTTGGCCTTGGATTTTGATTTTGATGCTTTGCATGTTGTAATGAGTATGTGGGTAATGCATTTTGTTTGAAAAAAGAATGGGCATTTTGCCAATTTTTTTTTTTAAATTCGAAAATTGCATTTTAAAATTCAAAAATTATGTTTTTTTTTTTGACACTGAAATTGGATTTTTGATGATTTGCATATTGCAATGTGTTTGAAAAGAATGGGCATTTTGCCATTTTTTTTTATTTTTTTTTGAAATATGAAATGATAAGGAATTTCAATCCGGGACGGACATGAATGTATGCATGTATGCCTCTTGTAGGATTTTTTTTTTTAATTTTTGCAATGGGATGATGAATTATATGAATGCAATGTATGCATAGGATTTTTTTTTTGAAAAGTGGGACGGATTTTTGATTCCGTTGATTGAATGAATGACTTGTGGAAAAACTGTTTATTTGTGCTATTTTATGAAAAAAATGGGGCCGGGGTTTTACTTCCGTTGACTCGATATTATTGACATGCTTTACGTATGAATGAATGAATGGTATTTGTTGAAAAACTCTTTTTTTGCGAGAAAATGGGGCTAGGTCCGTCAGATACCGTTATGAAAGCCGCCGATTTTCTCGCAAAACTTTATGTTTATGATGCATGTGTATGCTTTTTTTTTGAATGCAAATGCCAAGTGAATTTTTTTTTTTTTTTTTTGACAGCTTCTCTTTTTTTTTTTATTGCAGGAAACAATTTCGTGAAGGAGCTAACAAGATGAAGACTCGGGAGTCTCGTGATTTATTTGGCGTGGGACTCCTGGGCTTTTGGGCGTAGGAGCGATGATGAGTCCTAGACAGATCGTCATTGAGACCGGATTGTACGAGTTCATCGAGTGCTTGAGGGGATTGGTCAAGTTCCCTAAGAGCAAGGGACTCGATCTTTGCTTTCGGCACGCATCGCGGGACGTGACCCACACATTTCATTTCTTTCCGGGGTGCAGGCCACCTTCGTCACTACGCTCAAGGATTCACTACGCCGCGAGCACGGTCCGTCTCTTTAAAGGACGGAGGACTTTAAAGGACTGAGTATTGCCAGCGGAGAGATACACACGGCTTACGATACGACATGGACTGTCTCAAGAGTTCTCTCTAGGATTTTCCCTATTCCCAAAAAGGGACGGGACGGACGTAGACGCGGCCAAGTGGGTCCTATGTGGAAGATCGTGAGAGTATCGGGAGCTACGAGGCCGAGATGCAGAGGATAGGCGCCCGAGCGGATTGCTGCTGTGGCCCTTGGCCTTTATGGTTTGCTTTTTCGAGCACGCTTTTTGACAATGGTGTAGGACGACCGTTTTTATGGGCCGAGGTCCTCGAGGACGGGGGATGGGATTGGCCGGAGAGATATCTTGGGGAGAGGTTTCGGCCGCCGCGTAGGCTATACTGCTCTGCTCGATCGATATAGCCGATAGCCTAAGGCCGTCGCCCGACGTGCTTCAGTTCCCTCCTCTCCGAGGTACAAGTTTTCTTTTTTGCTTTCCTCTTTCCTCTTCTTCTTTAAAGCACGTATTCTTTTTCGCACTTTAATTGATTCGAATCTTTTCCTTCGGGCGTTGTATGGGCTCTGTAGTTCACTGCTTTCACGGCTACGTGGCGTGCACTGGCAACAAGGAGTATATCGGGCGTATCCGGCCATGCTTTCTGGTGGTCTAAGTATGCCCGGAGAAGAAAGGTTCTGGTGGCGCACGACCCTCAACTACCGGATTGTCTACCCTACGACGGCCGAGACCGAGAGAGCATTTGCGGATCATATTCTACCCTGACGCTCACGTCATGTTGGCAAAGCAAATCTGCCCGGGCGGTAAGGGTGCGAGAGATGGACCGTGGAGCGGAGGGATCTCTGAGAGGCTTCGACCCGTGACGTGCATTACCCGGGAGAGAGTGACGCGTCCAACATGGGCGTTGGTGCACCCGCGATGGCTCCGGTGGAGCCCCCGCCTCTGGGTGCACTGCGATGCTCCGGAGCTCCCGCCGACAGCGATGCATCCGAGTGCAACTTTAGAACCCTCCCAGACCTGGGGGATGAGTATCGAGGTGGCCAAGACCACTCGAGGTTCGAGGCCTGTGGCGATCGAGGGAGTACTCGCGATTTGTCATCTGGTGCGGGAGGCCGCAAGCACGCCCGTGCTCCCGAGCAGAGGGATTGGGGTCATGCGGTACCCTCGATCGAGCTTTCATGTATGTCCAGGACTCGGTCCCGGTCAGCCGAGCAGTAGTACACATCCTCGTCTCCGATCGAAGTTCCACGAGCTTTCCGACTCGTCGTCCGATATGAAGGCATGGCCTCTCCTTCTCCTTCTCTCGCCTCTCCTTTTCCTTTTTTGCTTCGTTTTTTCCCTTTCTTTCCCGTCATCATTTTTCGCCTTTCTTATCTCCGACGCTTCTTTTTTCCGTGCAGCTTCCTGGGCCAAGTGGGAGCGAGAAGCCGACAAAACAGGCGTGTGATCGGGGCCAAGAGATTTATCAAGAACATGGTTATTTGTGGGTCTTCTTCAGAGCAGAGTGAGACGATGCACAAATGCCCGGCTCGTCGAGCAGAGGGAGAGACTTCCCTCTATTCCTTCCGAGCCTTCTTCCGAGACTCCTTTCTCCTCCCATAGATCCTAAAGCAGTGGGTATGTCGCTTCTCGGACCACGTCATTCTCGAGAGATCCGTATGGGCAGTGTGACAATGTCTCCCGATCATCAAGGGATGGTGATCTTCTTCTTCGCACGTCCTCCGGGAATCCAACGCGCTGCTCGATTCTGGACGACTTCTTTCTCAGCCTGATCTTGGCTTGCCGTATCAGTGCGTGCTCGCTGCCTGCTTGGTCCAAACGAGCCCTTCTCCCATTTCTCCGAGACGAGGATGATTCGAGCCCAAGATACTTCGTGGCTACCGAGGAGGCGGGTGCGAGCCGCAAGAGGGATTCGGGAAAGCGCCGCCCACCGAGGACTCGACCGACGATCTTCTCGAGACCTACTTCGAGATCGTACTCTATTATTTATTTTTCGGTGCGTATACGCTTTTTTTTTATGCACACTCTTTTTTTTTTTTTTTTTGGGAATGTAATAATTTAGGATTTTATTTTATTTTATCTAATATCATGAATGCAATGTGTCGTATGAATGCACTCACATGAGCCCCTGATTTTTTTCGTGTGGCGCGAAGGGTGTGGAGTGTTTGTATACGAACTGCAATTGGGACATGTTTGGACAAGTAACAAGCTAAGTTCGAGAAGGCAATGGGATGAAAAATATTCCCTTTCCATTGTGCAGGCAAGCTTGAGCCGTCAGCTTGTGTGTGTTTTTTTTTTTTTGGGGTAACAATCCGTCCCAATCCGCGATGGGCTTACGGGTTTCCTTCACTCGAGGTTCATTTATTTTCCTGGTGGCTGAATCGCTTGGTCCATAAATGCCTCGAAATTCTTCGTCTTCCGCTCAAAATCACCGGAATTTTTCAGGGAGAAGCAAAACCACGGAAATGTCCAAATTCTCTCTAAAATTGTCCAAAGAAAAGCAAATGTTGTTCTTGAAAAGTTCAAGGAGTGGTGTAGAGATTATGCACGGGCAGGAGGTCATTTTTCAAGAGAGGTACAAGGTAAAGTGCTTGTGGTCTCTTAAAGAGTTCCGACTATGACCTCTTAAGAGCTTCTTCCTCATTTTGGGACACTAGAAGGCATGTCTTTGCCTTCTTCTCACAATGAAGTTGTTCCGACTGCCAAGAATTTCGCTTTGTCATGTCCCGAGGTGGAAGAGATTGGGATTTCCTTTGCCCTGAGGGGCTTTCTTTTGTTGATAAGTTGTGCAACCTTATTCATCTTTCTCCGGAGGAAGCACAAGGTATGATTCGTAGTCCCGATCATTTTGACATTTTTGGTCTTTCTGATAGATTTAGGAGCTTAGGCTTGGTGGATGATGCCTATTGGGATGCCTTTGCACTTTGCATGTTTGGTACCTTTTTCATGGTTTATTCCTTTGGGATTTGTCATCGGGCTCTGTTAGATGTAGTTGTTCAATGTCGCCTGGGCAGAGATGTTGTACCTTTGATATTGGGAGAGACTTTTCATGCTCTCGACAGTCAAGCACGGAGGCGGTATATGCACCAAAGTGCCCGTTTCTCTTGACTTTGTGGCTGATGGAGAGCCTGGGGGTTCTTCGGGAAACTTCTAATATGATCAAGCCTTGGAAATTTGCCAGGAGAGGGGTTTTTGTGGATTTTGATGATCAGGGCTCGTGGGAGCGTTGGATGGCTGGTCGCCAGACTGAAGATATCAGATGGTCGTTGCCTCATTGGCGGGTGGAGACTCGGAGAGTACTTCAGGATGGATCCCCCGTGGTTATGCTTCCGGGGCTTTCTCAGTCCAGCTTTTACATTCCGGCTTTGGTTCTGAGACAGTTAGGTTTAGAGCAGGTTCCTTTGGAGGACTTTGATGATATAGCCACCAGGGTGGTGGCTTCTGCTTCTATGGATGATCCTTCGGTGTTTCCCTTTCTTTCCCGAGTATGGAGGTATGACGTCTTTCCTCCTCGGGTTATCCTTAGGTGTCCGAGACCTGTGCTCTCGACCACTCTGGTACCCGGATTGGTACGAGAGGCATTTGGGGGAGACTCGATGGCTATTTCTGAGACTCGCGTGAGGCCATTGCGGGCGGAGGACCCGACGGCCCTGGAGAGGAGGAGGGCCGAGGCGAGGGCCAACCCTACGACGGAGCGGAGATACCGTGACCGACTATGAGGCTTATGTCAAGAGACAGTGAGAGGAGGACTTCTATGCTACTGCCTAGGCTACAGGAGACGAGAGAGATGACGCTGTGGCTACTAAGGCCCCGACAGAGGTCAAGGTTTCGATAGATCCCGCCCTACACCAAAGCTTGGTAGGAGGAAGACCGACATTTTTCCCTGCTCGTAGGAAGAAGACCCGGCGGGGAAGAAGAGAGGATGCCAAGACGAGCGGTTTAGAGTGACTCGAGGTTTCCGAGTATCTCAGAAGTACCCAACCGATCGTCAAAACTGGGCCGTAAGTTAACCGAAACTCCGTTAACCGGCCCGCTCCAGTTAACCGAACTCGTTAAACTCCTGTCCGCTGCCGTGTTAACGAGACGCCCCTGACCTGCCCGTGTATCCCGACGCCGAAGCATACTTAACACGTGTCATCTCACGTAAAAGTGCATGGCTTTCCCCCGAAAACGCACTTTCCTGCACTTTTCTGGGGCATTTCTGACATTTTTCTGATCGTTATTTTAAAAACGGACAAAACCGGGACCGGAACGAACTCCATGCAAAGGGTGAGTCACGTGACACGTGTCCCGCATGCCACAGCCTCACTCGTCACCTTTCAATCACAAATCAAGCCGAAAAGACCAAAATACCCCCCGGATTTCACCAAAGTCCCATTTCGAACTCCCCGTGCAAACTTTCGAAATTGCCAAAGAAGCCCTCGTAATTCCAAAATACCCAAAAACCCTGGAAATTCAGTCCAAGTCCGTCCGGACTCCTACTACAATTTTCACCTATAAATAGAAATGGCTGTCAAAGCCAAAAGAGAGGAACTTTTTTTACCCCAAAATCACTCTACCCCACGGCCAAACTGATTTTCACCCCTTTCGAGCTCCCGTTTTGTCTCAATTCGCGTGAAACCTTCATATTTCGATCAAATACGCCCCTTTCCACTTCGAAACAACCTTTCGAACTACTTTCCGTGTCCCGTACACACCTTCCGAGCCAAAGGAGTCGACCCTAGCCATAGGTATAACTCCCTCTCTCTAAATCTCTCGCTTCGCTTTCGGCTTACGCGCCGGGCCGCTACAACCGTTTCAACAACGTTACCAAAATGTAGACGCTTCATCGTCTAACGGGGTCCGACACGTTTTAGCCCTCGATCCTCTTCTCTTTCCGTAAGAGAAGTAATCACGTGTTAAAATGGCGTTCCGAATTTCCCGTTCCCTTTACTTTCTCGTCATTTGCAATTCTGAGCCGTTTGCCTGCTCGTTGATCGTCATTTACAATTCCGAGCCGCTTGGCTTGCTGATCGTCATTTACAATTCCGAGCCGATCGCCTCGTTGATCGTCATTTACGATTCCGATCGTTTTGATTCCGTTGACACCGCTTAAATACCTGCCATTTACAAGTCCGACCCGTTTGGATCGTGATAGTATTTACTTTTCAAAGTCCGAGTCGCAACCCGATTCGTTGATCTCATATCATTTAATACGCATTTTTCCCGTAAAAATTGTTAACAATGTAATGTCCGGTTCAAAACCGGAGTTCGTCCTTCGAACTCTCTTTCAAAACGCGCGACATGACGTTTGGCCTCCAAACGCTCATCTTCAAACTAAAAGCCGCCATTTGACATTTCAAATCATTTAATACGCATTTTTCCCGTAAAAATCGTTAACAATGACCCGCCCGGTTCAAAAAACCGGAGTTCGACCTTCGAACTCCTTTTCAAACTCAAAATCGACGTTTGCCACGCAAACGCTCATTTCAACTCAAAACCGACGTTTGTCATTCAAACGCCCGTCTTTTCAAACAAAGTCACCTAATCAACGTTTGACATTCAAACCAAGATTAAGCTTGTCATTCAAGCCCCCATTTCAAAAACACAAACACACACACACACACGCTGAGAAAGGTAGAAAGACTCGTCATGCGAGGCGTTTCGCGATCTCGTAATACTCTACCCGAAACGTAACGTGACCCTCCGAACCTAACAATCTCCGGTACTAAAAAGCTTTTTACTCGTTTTTGCTACCAATAAAAAATGATCCCCTCGTTTTCAAAGTCTTTTCCTAAGTTTTTGCTACCAATAAAAACAACACCATTTTCTAAAGCCGTTTCTCAACGTTTGGGCCTGTGCAAAATACAAAAAAACCGCGTGGCGACTCCTCATTTTTCCTTCCCATGAAGCGAGGTCTCACACACCAACCCTCCGCAAAGACAATCGCGCTTTCGCGCCCGCGAAATCCCTAATTTCAAGATCCCTTCTTTGCCGTAAAGGCATACATTAGTTTGATTATGTATCTTAGTTTCTTTTAGCAGTTTGTCGCTTGTAGGAATGAACCGAGCTTAGACTCATCAAAAAGCTTTTAACCGTAATGATTATGTGAATTGCTTTAGAGTTTTTTGAGACGCTTTCATGGTCCGATCGCCAGTAGTGATGTCAAAGTATGACTTTTATTTGTGTTTTAGACCGAACCGTTTCCGGCCGCCTACGTTCCTTCGGACAAAGGGCTCAGTCTCCGTAGTTCGACCCGGTTTTTTTGTTTTTTTTTTGTTTTTTTTTTTTTTTTTTTTTTGTTTTTTTTTTGTTTTTTTTTTTTTTTTTTGTTTTTGTTTTGTGCAACCCTATTTTTTACCTAGGCCGCCCTTTTCTGGGTTTTCAACCTAGTTGGGTATTACTCTTTTAGCACTCTTTTCCTCTTTTTTTTGTTTCTTTTTTTTTTTTTGACTCGGTGTTTTTACGCGTAGTATCCGCGCAGCCTTTGTCACCATTCACCGGGTGTACAAAAGGATTTCCGTCGAGGTCTCGCAAGTTGCATGGCTCCTCCGAAGAAGATTTTCTCGGACGACGTATGGCCCGACCTGCATGTGCTCCCATTTGCCAAGCGGGTTGATACGGATCGGGGGCTTCTCTTTCAAAACGAGATCACCTTCTCGGATCTCCCGATGCTTCACTTTCTTGTCGAAGGCTCTGGCCATTCTCCCTTGGTAAGCTCGGACATGTTCCATGGCTTTCAATCAGCGCTCATCTAGTAGAGCCAATTCATCATGGCGACTTTGGAGCCATTCGACCTCGTTGATTTGACTTTCCAATAGTACACGGAGTGAGGGGATTTCTAGCTCGATTGGGAGCACGTCTTCCATCCCATAGGTGAGAGCAAACGGTGTCTCCCCGGTTGCCGTTCTGACTGATGTCCTGTAGCCCCAGAGTGCCAGGTGCAGCTTCTCGGGCCAATCTCTGCCTCGGACAGCCATTTTTCGGATGATGTTTTCCAGAGTCTTATTTGCTGCTTCGACGGCTCCATTGGTTTGGGGCCTATAGGGGGATGACTTGTGACGGGTTATTCTAAATTCTACCAGCAGCCTGTCGCATTCCCCTTCAAAGTGGGATCCATTATCGGAGATAATTTCGGCTGGCAACCCGTATCTGCATATGATGTTCTCTTTGATGAAGAGGGTTACTTTTATTGAGTTGAGGACCTTGTAGGATTTTGCTTCAACCCATTTGGTGAAATAATCCACTGCTACCAGGACGAACTCGTGGCCGTTGCTGCCTGATGGTGTGATTTTGCCTATGACATCAATTCCCCAAGTGACGAAAGGCCAAGGGGTTGTCATGCAGTATAACTCATGAGGAGGCAAATGATTCAGATTTGAGTACCGCTGGCATTTGTCGCAGCTTCTGACGAACTGGATACAGTCAGTTTCCATGGAGATCCAGAAGTACCCCATTCTCAATATGATTTGCATTAGGGCTAGAGCATTCATGTGGGGGCGCAGGTACCACCATGTATTTCTTTCATGCGTTCCGTAGCCTCTTGTTTGCCGATACATCGCAGGAGGGGGCCTTGATAACGCTTCTTGTACAGCATATTTCCCAAAAGAACATAATGGGATGCGAGTCACTTCAGGGCTGAGAGGCTTTTCACTTTGATTCCTTCCTTATATTCCCCATCTTCATTTTTTAAGGAGGCTTTGCCACCCTTCAGGTACTGATAGATCTGAGTGTACCAGGGATCACTGGCCGGTTCGGCCTCCGCTTCTATTTCAAAGCAATAAGCGAGGTTTTCTCTCCTTCCGACTCTGAATGGTTTGACGGACTTCCCTTCGGGTATTTCAATGAGGGAGGCTAGCTGCTGCAGCATCCGCGAACTGCTGCGATCTCTCGGGCAAGTAATGAAAGCTGATCTCCTTGAATTGAGTTACTAGCTCTTCCATGTAAGTGTGATATTTTTGCAGACCCGGATCCACGGTCTTCCATTTGTTAGAGACCTGGTTGATGATAAGGGCAGAATCACCGTACACTTCTAATTCTTTGATATTTCTTTCAAGGGCGGCCTCCAACCCAGCTATGCAAGCTTCATATTCAGCAGCGTTGTTGGTGACCTCGAAATTCAACCTTACTGCTATGGGAGTGTGTTCATCAGTAGGATCGACCAGAAGCATTCCTATTCCGTTCCCCCTTTTGTTTGACGCCCCGTCGAAGAAGAGCTGCCAGCGATTTTCTCCTTCTAGAGCAAAGATTCCATCATCGGGAAATTGAGGTTCAGGTCCTCGAGACTCGTCACTTGGGAAATCGGCCAAATGTTCTGCCATTATACGCCCTTTTACGGATTTCCTCAAAACATAAGTGATGTGTATTCAGCCAGAAAGAACGACCATTTTGCCAACCTCATGGAGATGGAAGGCTTGTCGAACAGATATTTGATGGGGTCTATCTTTGAGACGAGATGTATCAGGTGAGACTGCATGTGGTGTTTCAACTTTCCCACTATCCAGACCAAACCTGCGCAAGTCTTTTCGCAAGCAGAGTAATTGAGTTCGCTCCCTTGAAGCTTTCTGCTCACGAAATAGATGGCGTTTTCGACCTTGGAATTTTTCTTTTCTTGAGCTAACATAGCCCCAATTGCTGTGTCCGTGACAGTTAGGTATAGCAATAGCGGTTTTTGCTGATGTGGTGGACAAAGAATCGGTGGATTCACAAGGTACGCCTTGATCTGTTCAAAAGCGAGTTGGCATTCTGGAGTCCATTCTGTGTAGGCATTTTTCTTCATCAACTTGAAGATCGGCTCGTAGATAGAGGTCAGCTGATTTACAAAGCGGCTTATGTATTGCAGTCTTCCCATGAAGGATTTCACTTCCGTCAGTGTCCGGGGTGGCTTCATTTCAACTATCGCCTTGATTTTCTGAGGGTCTACTTCAATTCCCCACTCTGTCACCATATATCCTAACACCTTGCCTCGTCTTACACCGAAGGTGCATTTGGTCGGATTCGGGCCTCATCATGTGGTCTCGGAGGCGACCGAAGAATTTTCTCAAATCAACAAAGTGCTGGCCATCTGACCCTCTGGAGTGTATTATCATGTCGTCCACATAGACCTCAATTTCTTTGTGGATCATGTCATGGAACAAAGCTGTGGCTGCCCTCTGGTACGTAGCCCCAACATTCTTTAGTCCGAACGGCATGACCGTGTAGCAGTACGTACCCCAAGGGGTTGTGAAGGCTGTCTTGGCTTGATCTTCTTCTGCCATTTTGATTTGGTTGTAACCGGCAAAGCCATCGACGAAGGATTTAACTTCATGGTTGGCCGTGGAATCTACCAGAATGTCGATGTTTGGCAGGGGGGAAATCATCTTTTGGACTGGCTTTGTTCAAGTCTCTGAAATCTACGCAGCACCGAATCTTTCCGTTGGCCTTGGTCACCGTTACTATGTTGGAAAGCCATGTAGGATATTCAATGACCCTGATGAACCCTGCTCTGAGCATCTTTTCTATCTCCTCTTTCACTTGTAGGGACCATTCGGGCTTAATTCTTCTTAGCTTCTGCTTCACTGGCTTGACTTATGGGTCGAGCGGTATTCGGTGCTCAACTATGGAAGGATCGAGGCCTGGCATATCTTTATAGGACCATGCAAACACATCCACGTATTCTTTTAGCAGCTCAATTAGGGCATCCCTTTCAGTCCCTTCGAAGAAACTACCAATCTGCGTCTCTTTAGGCTCTTCCGCAGTTCCCAGATTCACACTTGTCAAAATCTCTTCGACAGCTTGGGCTCGATTTTCCTCTTTCCGAACAACCTGCTTAAAGATTTCTTTGATATATTGTTCATTTAATGTGTCTGCTTCTTCATCTAGTGAATCATCATTAACTGTTTTTAAGTTATTAGTTAATTTATCATTAGTTAAAGTGGCAATCAAGGGATACTCAGAAAGGTTCGTCATTTCATTAAGCACGAAGGGAAATACAACATTGGCAACAATTTCGTAGTCTTCAGGCGTAAGGCCATCGGACGACTCGAGAGACTCAAACTCAACAATGAGAGACTCGGAGGACTTTACAAAGGTTGACACAAAGGGACGGGGGACCAATCCAAGCTTGGTGATCATTTCTTCTTTGGTCGCGGACGGGCCTGAGAGAGTTTCCCAATTCCTTAATGGCATCGCTGTCAGTGGCCTCATGACTCGGGGGTTATCTTGTTTCTGTTCTCCTTCCTCAATCATTGCTATCATCTCTTCCTGAAAACCGAGCATATGAATGTAGGGATCTTCTTGCGGATCTGCCGCATCCTCAATTCTGGGGAATTCTAACTCGTCACAATCTGACCGCTCAATCCAAATGTAAGGACGTATTGCGTCTTGGTGTGCTGCTGGAAAAATCTCATGTCCCATGCTCGAGCGGAAAGGCTTAGCGGGTAGTTCTTTGAGGAGGACGTCCCATACGATGTTCATACATTCGAGTCGAGTCTGCCGGTACTTGTCGACTTTTATCATGAAAATCTCTTCGCCAGAGAACGGGTTTGAAGAACGCTGACAAATCTTTGATTGGAGACTGGAGGTTTGTGTGCTCGTATCATGGCGGTATTCAGTGTTTCTTTCCATTCTACCTCCAAATGTTGGAAATAGCAATTGAACTTGATAAATCGAACTGCTTCAGGGTCTGTCCGCTTGAGTTCGTTGACATATTTGGCATCACCGAATTCTGGGGGATTCTGATGAGACTTGTCTCGATAGTCCCTTGGTCGATTCGGAGGAGGTAGCCCCGGTGTCTGGCTACGGGCATGCTTAGTGACGGTCTCGACTTCGTTCCCTATGAGGAAACTGTCGCCCCTAATGACTTCAAGGTCCCCCTGCCGGTTAATGAACTTGACACATTGATGGAGAGTGGAGACTATGGCTTTCATGTGGTGTAACCAAGGGCGCCCCAGTAGAGCTGTGAATTTGGATGGGATGTCCATTACATGGAATTTTGCTGGCACCATTTGGGTTTCGTACCAGAGTTCCAGAACCACCGTCCCCAAGATGGGGCGAGACGTGCCATCGTAGGCCTTGATTGACCTTGTAGATGGGATCATGTGCCTTTCATTGATGCGTAGGGCCCTCATCATGCTGAGGGGAAGGACGTTAACGGCCGATCCATTGTCCACCAATACCCCAGGGAGTGATACTGTGTTGAGCCGAATAGTGATGTACAAGGCTTCATTGTGTTTGGAGACATCTCTTGGCAAATCTTCGTCGCAGAAGGTGATCATGCTACCATATAGGCGGGGATCATAGATTTGGTCCTTGTCTGGAGAAAGAGAGTCATCAAGCCAGTCACTCCGTACCTTTTTCTTGCGAGGTAGTACCTTTGCTGAAGCCCCTGGGTTATATTGAGGCCGTTTGTGGCGGTTGCCATCCCCAGTCAGCATGTTGATTGAGTGCTAGCGCCAAACTGGCGTTGGTCTTTCTTTGTCGGTATGCACTCGGGAGCTGGACAAACTGAATCTTGGCTGACCCCGCGGGGGTTAGACTTCGATTGGCGATAAAATTACCTGCATCTACGGATCCTCGATGTCCGAAGGTCTCAATTCTATAGCTGGCAAGACCTTTCGGCTTTTCTACCCCTGTTTGCTTTGGGGAAGACTGGCTGGAGTACAGTACATAGTAATCAAATCCCCCAGATGGTTCCCCGAGCGTACCCACACTGGTATCACCGGCCTCGAACCTCTGTTTCAATTTTTGCTGGGAGGAAATTTTCTTCTTCTTAGGAGGACGGTCCTCGTGTATCCATTCCTGATAGTCCCTTTCAAGGCAGTCGGGGCAGTCACAGATATCCCACCAAATGTGTTCTACGACTGATGGTGGATTTGGGACCTCGGGTTGAGCGGTGCTGGAATGACTTTGAGTTGAACTGGTCCGGGGAGATCTGCTGTTGGGCTCATCGGGAAGCGAATGGTTGGACTCTGCCGGGTAATGAGAGGTATTAAGAGCCGGGGGAGCAGTGCACATGTTTGTCCTTCGTGGAGCCCTGGCCGCTGGGAGATTGCTAATGTCCCGAAATGGCGTGTGGCCTCTTCAATCCAGGCTTGCTGTTTGTTCTGGCGTTCCTCAAGAGCTTTGATGGCTGACCATATTTCCTCCACTGTTTCCCAACCTTCATTACCCATGCTGATATTTGCGGGATCGGTATCACTCTGAGAGGGGACAACTGACGGTATGCCGAACTGTTTCGTCCCTGACTGCTGTTGGAATGGTGGCCCTTTGAATTGCTGTTTGGGGGCCAGTTGCCCTGTAAGTCGACGGGCAGGAGTCCCGGCGGTGGAGACATAGGAATCTTGTGGTGGCATCTTGATATACCCAGGGTGATTAAGAATGGGAGGAGAACCTTCTTCCTTCTTTGCGGTAAAAGTGCCATCGGAATTGAGACTGATAGTCAAACCACGACTTGCGACAACCCCCAGAAGGTCATCAATTTGAGCCTCATGTCGAAGTCTCATCTGTTCTACCAACTGGATCCAATGCTGGTCTGTCTGAGGGATTTTGGAAGACGGGGCGATATTGTCCATATCATTACCGGCTGATGCAGACATTCTGAAACCCGGAGTCGGAACAAACGGCGAAGCTGATGATGCGCTTGACTCTTCCCAACTGATCAAACGGTGACCCGGTGTCCGAAACCAACCTTTGTGAGGAGCTACGGGGGGAAAAGGCACGAGGGTTCAGTGATTTGGGGATTGAAAGAGGGTAAGTGTTTGGGCTTTGGGCTCATGCAACATGCAGTTATTCGTTCTTGTTTACTTAAAACATGTTTTATTAACCTAATTGGTTGGAAAAGATTGCTCTTCTTTTTCGCAAACTACTCTGGATCCTGGATCAGTGGGCCCCGTCACTACGTCTATAAGCCCCTCGTATTCCACCTGTATTTCGACCTCCCAGGTGGGATGCCCGGCGAGGGTCCTATAGGGCAAGCGGGTCCCACCGACCGAAAGAAAAATGATCCTAAAAGCCTGGCGGGTAATCGAGTCTTAACGAGCATTTGTTGTAAATTACGGACAAAGCTGACGTCAAAGTCAAGATCATGTCCGAGGGCTCGACAAAAAGTCGGCATGATTCGGACTGATAAATGTCCACAATTGATCTTGACTCGTCGTCAATTAGGCCGTAATTAGGCATGGAATAATCGTTAATTCTTGATGACTCAGTGTCATGCTGGGAGTCAGTGTATAATTTGTGCCAGTCAGAGTCAAAGTCAAGGCGCCAGTCAATATCTGGTCAAAGCCCGCGACGGAAAACCGGCAGGACTTCGACTGATTAGGGTCTCGAAAGATATTGACGTGGTAAGCCGACTAAGGCTTGAAAGGAAAGGTCTATACACAGACAGGGCATGACACAGACCAGACCAAAAACCAACCGGGTCTCAGACAAAGTGTGTCACGGACAAGTGCATGGTCGACACGAGGCTCCATGGGATGTTTGGGTAGTCCCGTGCTTGCACCGAGAGGCGTAATAAGACCAAACGGGCCGCGACAGGGATTTCCCCGGGTTAGGGACGTAGTGTGCAGTGTAAGGTCACGTGCGCGTAGTGTGCAAGCAGTCTATCTTCTTTTTCTGAGTAAAATAGAAATTTTTCATGTGTCTTAAAAAGTATGATGCATGATTTCTTTTTTTTTTTTTTTTTGAAAATTTTCTTCTTTTTTTTGAAAATATTTATTTTTTTTTTGAAATTTTTTTTTTTGAAAGCAAATAACACATCGGCACATAATTCAAAATTCAAGGCAACGGGTCCGATAGTCAAAATTTTGACTTTTCCGAGGCGGCCAAAACAACACGAAAATGTGAAAAATCAACACACACCACAAATGATTTCAAATGCCGGGACGGAAGCTTGACCCTCAAAAGCTTTTCTTTTTTTTTGAAAACAATGACACCGGTACGTGGGATTGTTAAACCACAATTTATCCCCGACTCGTGTTAGGAGGCGATAACGGGAAGTTTAATGGTTTCCACCGATATACCAAATATCATTTTTTTTAAGATAAAGCTTATTTAGTCCCCAGCGGAGTCGCCACTGTAACGATGTGTACCCGATTTTTTTTTTTTGAAAATCAAACGGAGTCGCCACGCCATTTTTATTTTAAGGGCCAAAACTTTGAAAAATGCCCGGGATTAGAAATTTGGGTTCGGAGGTCACGTTACACGCCGGGAAGAACGTTAGTGTTCACCCGGAATGCCTCGTAAAACGAGTCTTCCAAGCATTAAAAACCATTTGTGTGTGTGTGTGTGTGTCTTTTGGCCAAAATAAATTGAAACTGAAAAGTAAAAATTGGGAACTCTTTATTAGACTTTGAACAAATCCCATGATTTTTGGTGTGATTTTTGGGTTGAGTTTTGGGACTCAAAAGATTTTTTGAAGTTGAAAAACATTTCTGCCAGAATGAAAAAGGCAGTGGACACTTTATTTTAAAATGGGTTTAAGGGCTTAAAAATCTCAGAATCTGGGGAAAGTCCGAGAATAAAAGTTGTTCAAAACACCTTAAATAAGGTTTCTGTAAAAGAACTTTCCCATTTGGAGGTCATTTGGTGGACCAAAACCTTCTGGAAATCTCAGATATGAAATCTGGACTTCCAGAGACTGATGAACTGACCTTTGAAAGAAAATTTGAAAATTGGAGTTTTACTCACACAAAAAATAAAGTAAAAATATTTCTGGAAAAATCTGGGTGTTGGCAACAAAAAGTGTTTTGTAGTCAACACCAAATTACAAGTTTCTGTATGTCCAAAAAATTAGACCATGGACAGAGGTCTTAGAGAAAGGCTACTGGACAGCAACTTCCTCTTGAAGAAAAACATGATTTTAAAGGGGGTTTGGCATCCATGCTTGTCCCCATTTCCCTAATCTTTGATTAGTGATAACTAAACATTTTAGTGGTAATCTACTATATCAAGCTATCCTTGGGGTACATTAGGACTTAAGCATTACATTTGCTTGGGAAGGGGAATTTTATCCTTTGAAATCAAGATTTGATGCATGAAAATGATTTTTAGGGTTTTGAAAATGTGTTTGCAAGAAAGTAAAGACACTTTGAAAGTAATGTTGATCCTTGTAGAGGATCATCCATGGAGATGAACTTCCATGGTGATCCTCTTGGATCTAAGGCAAGAAATGAATAAATTACATCTTCAAAGTTTGAGATGCATGCATGGATGAAAGAATTTTAGGGTGAGGAGAAGGAGGTTATACCTATCTTCTTTGTGTTTTGTGTTTGAATGGATTCAAGGCTTGAAAGTGTTTAGGGTTTGAATGTGTTTAGGGTTTGTGATTAGAGTTGGTCAAAGAGAAAGCAAGTAGATAACAATGAAGTCCTCTATGTTTTCTCTCTAATCCTCCTCCTAAAGGGGTGATTTGAGCTTGGGTTAGTGTATGTATGGGAGTGATTTGAAAGTGTTTTGAGTGAGTGGGATTTGGGAAAGATTCAAGAGAAAATGGTGGCAATTCAAGTGAATTTCCACTGTTTTCTCCCTATTTTTCGCCAAGGTGCAGTTGTAAAATGTGTTGTTCCTCCTTTGTTTCTGTGACTGAAGGCCTCAATTTATAGGCACTCTGAAATTACAAACCTATCCGCGCGGATGACTCTGTAAGCGTGCACTGTTCATTAAATACTGCTACAGGCTTTGGACAGGAAGAATAAAATTCAAATTAAGCAACCAGAAAATGTCTCAGCCATTTCTATTTCGGGTTTTTGACCATTTCTTTTGCTTTTTTGATTCTTTTCCATGGTTTACCTTTAAATGGCAATCCCTAATCTACCCTCACTTTGTTAGAAATGTTAGGAATTGTTAAAAATGTTAGAAATGTTAAAACTTTCTTTAATTTTCTAACGAAAATACTAACTACTCAAATTGGAGCACTTACACCTAGTTTAATCTTGTTCAAAATGTGCTAACAGAGTGGCGTAGTTAAATAAAGTGCCTAGAGTGTTGTGTTCCCCCCTCCCCCCCCGCAGGGTACAATAATCAAGTGAGCACAATTGAATCATGAGAACTATCCCTCAACCAAATCTGGAAAGAGATTTCAAATCTAGCAGTCTCCCAGCAATGCTCGTCAAGATCATCAGCCTCGTCGACAATTCGTCAGCAAAGCCCATTTTTGCATGGTAGTTTAACAAGCAAAGTTCATGTCTTACCCGACAAATGCTTCCAAAGTCAGCCAATCACCAACAAGGACCGTCCCTTGCACGACAATCCAACAGCTCTTCATCATCATCAGCCGTAGCCTCAGTCCTTCCGGCAGCTACAGGTAAGCACAACATAGGTATGAAATCATATCTCATTCAATTACAAATCATCATGTCTTGTAATCTCGAAAAAATCATTTCTTTTCCTCTGAGTTCATCTCGTGCATCTGGGTTAAGACTTCTCCAAACAGTCTCCTTGGGTTCAGACGCCTCCAAATAGTCTCTCTGGGTTCAGACGCCTCCAAATAGTCTCTCTGGGTTCAGACGCCTCCAAACAGTCTCCCTGGGTTCAGACATCTCCAAATAGTCTCTCTGGGTCAAGACGCCTCCAATCAGTCTCTCTGGGTTAAGACGCCCCCAAACAGTCTCCTTGGGTTCAGACGCCTCCAAATAGTCTCTCTGGGTTAAGACGCCTCCAAACAGTCTCTCTGGGTTAAGACGCCTCCAAACAGTCTCTGGGTTAAGACGCCTCCGAATAGTCTGAACTACGACCGGCTTGATTCCCACCTGGGATATGTAGGAATCCTTTCTCCAAAGGTCCAGCCATTTGACCGCTTCGGTCTCTCTTTGGGATGTGGCCCCCCTGTGATGTACCCGATTTTTTTTTGAAATCAAACGGAGTCGCCACGCCATTTTTGTTTTAAGGACCAAAACTTTGAAAAAAGCCCGAGATCAGAGATTTAGGTTCGGAGGTCATGTTACGCGTCGGGAAGGACGTTAGTGTGCACCCGACGCGCCTCGCAAAACGAGTCTTCCAAACATTTGAAATCCTTTTGTTGTGTGTGTGTGTGTGTGTGTGTGTGTGTTTTGACCAAAATAATTTGAAACTGAGAAAAGTAAAAATTGGGATCTTTTCTTAGGACTTTAAACTGATCCCATGATTTTTTGGAGAATTTTTGGTTTGAGATTTGGTACTCAAAAAACCTTTTGAAGTTGAAAAACACTTCTGCCAGAAGAAAAAAGGCAGTGTACCTTTGATTTTGAAATGTATTCAAGGGCCTTAAAACTTCATAATCTGGATAAACTCAGAGAATGAAAGTTTTTCTATACTCCTTAAATAAGCTTTTTACGAAGGAATTTTCCATTTTGGAAAAGATTTGAGGGGTCAAAACCTTCTGGAAATCTCAGATATGAAATCTGGATTTCCAGAAACTGACGAACTAGCCTCTAAAAGAAAATTTGGAAAATGGAGTTTTACTCACCCAAAAAATAAATTAAAAATATGTATGGAAAGATATGGATGTTGTCTACAAAAAGTGTTTTGCAGTCAACATCCAATTCTAAGTTTTACTGGGTCCAAAAAATAGGAAAATGGACTGAGGTCTCAGAACAATGCTACTGGACAGCAAGATGTTCTTGAGGGAAAATGTGATTTTTGGGGGATTTGCATCTATGTTCACCCCATTTTCATCCCTAGACTTGATACCACTACTTTTTTTTAAGTGGTTATCATATTCAAGTCATCCTTGGGGAATTTATGGGGTTTAAACATGTCCTTTGCAAAGGGAAAGGGAGTTTTGTAAAGATGAAACCAAAGAGAAAGAATTGACTAGAGATCTAAAATGTGGACCACTTGAGATGGTCATTCATGAAGATGAACTTCAAGATGACCATATTGGGTCAAAACTTAAGTTAAACTAGACATCAAGTAGATCCAAGTAAGAAGAACAAGATGAACAAGAAGTTAAAAGAGGATTTTAGGGTTTTGAGAAGGAGGGCTTTACCAATGGTGACACCCTATCTTCCTAGGCTTGGAATTTGACTTGAGGAGTATCAAGATTTGGTGTTTGGCTTGAGGAGTATCAAGGTTTGGTGTTTGGAGTAAGATTGGGAAAGATTCAAGAGAAAATGGTGGCAATCTAGGGATTCCCACTGTTTTCTCTCTATATTTCGCCAGAGTTTCGTTGCTGTGATCAAAATTGTGCTGTGTAAACTGAGAGAGGAGGGTTCAATTTATAGGACACTGTGAGTGTCAATCATATCCGCGCGGATAGGGTTCGACGCGTGCACTGTTCATCTGCTACAGTGTAGGCTGTTGGACAGGAGGAATATTTTCAGAAAATTCAAACTGATTGCTGTTTTTCAACTTTCTTAATTCGGATTTTTCCAATTTCTTTTGCTTTTTGAGATTCTTTTCTTGGTTTAACTTTAAATGGCAATGCCTATTTTACCCTTACTTTGTTAGAAAAGTTAGGAATGTTAGGAATTGTTGGAATTGTTATAACTTTCGTTAATTTTCTAACGAAAATTCTAACAAGCTCAAATTGGAGCACTTACACCCCCGCACCAAGTGGCTCACTCTTGTGAACTACGATCTGGCTTGATTCCCACCTGGGATACGTAGGAATCCTTTCTCAAAAAGGTCCAGCCATCCAACCTCGTCAATCATTTTCCCCCATCTGCCATATCCCCTGCAAGTTCGGCAGTTTGATCACTTTGGTCCATCTTTTCCATCAGCCGCTCTTTGGACTTGGGATCTTTCTTATCAACAACCTCACTTCTTCCATAAGTGACATTGCCAAGGGGCTCTGTAAGTACCCCAATCCAATTCGCGACCCTTTATAGGTGCATTTTAATATGATAAAATTGCACTAGGGGCATTTTGGTAAATTCCCGGTCCATTCCGAGACTTTCGGAAACTTTTTATAAGTTTCTTGCGAAGAAAGTATTTTTAAGTATTTTTCTCAGGCAAAAGGACCTATAAGGAATTATTCAGTTTGGACTTATAGGGAATTAACTCGAAATGTTCCAGAACCAGGTCTTTGGTGCCAGAAACGGTTATTGGCTTGTCTGGTCGTGCGACATAACAAGCCATGGAAAACATGACCGTTAGGTCGTGCGACACAACCAGCCCCTCATCAGCAGCCTATAAATAAGACCCTCCCCCTCTCATATCTGGATCCCTTTTTGACATACTATTACTATGCCCAATTGGTAGCGTAACACGCCCTCCAAAACACACACAACCCTCTCTCTCATACCCAATTCCCTCCTTCTCTCCCTTAATTCTATCCAACCCACACACCACCACTAGATCTTCAATCTACCATCATTCTCAAGTGCAATCCGGTCCTGAAGCTATTTAGAAGAATTCTATACCTGACTTGGGTATAGAATTTGTGGATCTACAGGGTAATCAATTCATTCCTCCCTTCTCTCTCATATACTTTGCCATCTTCATAATTCATGCAATTTATCTTCACTTGATTCGATAATTATACTCTATCTGTTCCTAATTGTTGAATCACAATCGCCATCTCTCTGTTTAATTCAATTTGCTTGGTTTAATCTCATGTTCATGGTTTGATCTTATTGTAATTGTGGCTTGTTTGCCAAGGGAGTGTGGATCTCCCCATATCCACACCCCCTTGGTCGATTCGTTGTTGATTCGTGGTCTTCTGAGTTGAATTGATGTTGTAATTCGATCTGATTAGATCTCAATTCAGTCTTTGTTCAGTTTGTAAAGTTTCTGCAGATAGGCATCCTGTGTCACGCGACACAACCTACCAGGATGAGTCCTGTGTCACGCGACACAACTCGCCAAGCAGATCATGTATCACGCGGCACATATTGCCATTCTGCTGAAGCTCCGTTTTCAGTTGTAATTCGTTCTTAGATTTGTAATCTGGGATGTGGCCCCCCATTGTACCAAGTGGTTCACAAGTTGTAGCTATCTCATTTTATCAATAAAATCCATTTATCACATTTACTGTCTTAAATGTTTGCACACACTATGAATACTTTGGATGTTTATTTTCGAAAGACTCATTTACGAACGAGGCTTGTTGGGTGAACTCTCAGTTCTTCCCAACACGTAACCTGACCCCCGAACCCAATTTCTCTTTTCAATAGATTTTCAATGTTTCCTTTAAAACGGCGTGGCGACTCCCATTTTAACTTCAAAAATTTTCGGCGAGCACACATTCAGTCATGATTAAATCTCATGATAGTCATGTCATTGGAATCCTTTGTACGTGAGATTATCATCGTCTTCCACTTGATGAACGTTGTGTTTGATGTAGTCTAACACTATCTTTAATAGGATAGCAATAAGGGATATGTTGGCACGATTGGATTCTTGTAGGGAAGAATGATAAGTTAAGATGGGATTTGTCCCTCTCTTTGAGAGAGATTTTTGCTTGGGCCCCTCGATGAATAAGTGTTGATGAAATGTGTGGCCACACTTAAGAAATTTGATAGAGATCAAATGCACTTGGATTATCAACATATTCGGAATCGAAAAAGCATTGAACAAATATGAGTTGACATAGACCATGACTCATGTTCAAATGGACATCGTGGACAAAGGGATTGTGACATTGATCTATCAAGGAATCAAGCTTTAATGTTATATTAATTGGGTGGATATAATGGTTTGCTAGAAACCACTTATGTCTTGTGAGGTCGATGTTTCGACTCACTATCAACATAAATATAATTCCTAAAGGGTCACACACAAGGAACGAATTGAAAAATGGCTGAAAATTGGGAAATTTGGGTTAAGGAACGACTCGTGCTCTGAGTCACGACTCGTGATGCTTTCGAAGTTCTATCACAACTCGTGCCCTCAGGCACAACTCGTTCCCTTGATCAGCACGAGTGATTATTGTTGGTGTAATGCCCTAGGCTATAGTTATGATTGACTTGAACCGTTATGTATCATCTTTATTATTTATTATAGAGTGCATTTATTATGTTTATTATATGTTTGCATGTTTATTATACTGAAATGTGTCCCTAGTCATTGTGAACAACTAGTATAAGTTGGTAATGGATAATCATAAAGATGATTATATGCATGGAGATGCACATTACACTTATGGATACTTACTAGAGAGCAAGTATTGGACTTGACCTACTTATGAGATTTATGACATGGTCTGTTGTCATGATTAAATCTCAAAGATAGTCATGTTATTGAATCCTTTGTACCTGAGATTATCATCATCTTCCACATGGTGAAGATCGTGTTTGATATAGTCTAACACTATCTTTAATCGGATAGCAATAAGGGCTATGTTAGCACGTTTGGATCCATGTAGGGAAGAATGATAAGTCAAGATGGGATTTGTCCCTCTTATGAAGAGAGATGATTGCTTGGGCCCCTCGATGAATGATGTTGATGAAATGTGTGGCCGCACTCAAGTGATTTGATAGAGATCAAATTCATTTAAATAATCAACATATTCGGAATCGAGAAAGCATTGAACAGAATGAGTTGACCTAGACCATGACTCATGTTCAATTGGACATCGTGGATAAAGGGATGACATTGGATCTATTAAGGAATCAAGCTTTGATGTTATATTTAATTGGGTGGACATATTGATTTGCTAAAAGTCACTTATGTCTTGTGAGGTTGATGTTTCAACTCACTGCTAACATAAAATATAATTCCTAAAGGGTCACACACAAAAGAATGAATTTGATCAAAGGAAATTGAAATTTGGGCTGGTCACGATTTGATTTGGACAGAAGGATTGTATCGCGCGTGACACGCCAGTTTCGCCCGTGACAAGGTCTTTTGTTCAACTCCAGTTTTTGGCCGTAGCGTTGTAACGCGCGGGACAGTCTGTCTCGCACGGGACAAGGATTCTATACGAATCAAGTGGATTGGACCGTAACGTTGTACCGCGCGGGACACGATTGATTTGTGCTAGACAAGTGTTCTGTTCAGATCCGGTTTTGGCTTGGATTAAGTCTCTTCTCCCTAAAAGTTAGGGATACTTACAATGTATAAATAGGACCCTTCTCCCAGCCAATAGATACACAGTTTTTGAGCTTTAGAAACACAAAAACATTGATTTTGATTGAGAATCAAAGATCAAAAACACCCAAATCAATTCCATAAACAGCCATTGATTATTGAAAGGAGTTTTAATAATCGGAAGGATCATCTAGCAATCTAACAAAAAAAGTTCTTCGATTCGTTCGCGTGTGGATTACCGATAGAGGGTGATAGGTTAATCACCAAGAGATTGAAGCCTCCGTTCGTTGATTCATCACAAGATTTTGAACAAGTTAGAAGAAGAAGATCCGTTTCGATATCAAAATTTCAAGGCTTGAATTTTGTGATCTATTTTGTTAAACATAATCGCATTCAAGGTATGTAAATTCTATCTCATATAAATTTCTAATCTCTTCATGCTAGACGGATCTTAGGGCTAGGGTTTTGATGTTATTTGTAAATCTTCCGCTGCGTTTGTAACCCCAAAACCCAACAGTGGTATCAGAGCCCGATTTTGCCATGATTAGGATTGAAATTGCATGCTAGATTTAATATGATTATTTGCTACCATGTGATATGAAATAGATCTAGATCCTATGTGTTTTGTTTCTATAAAAAACAAGTATATGTGATATGCCATGATTCATGATTAATGATAAATTAATTAGATTAGTTTATCACATAGGTTATTAATCTTTTAATAAGATTAAATTAGATTTGTAATTTCTCAAAATAGAATCAAATTGTTTGTATGATATTTTGTGAAGCCCTATGTTCATGATTATGTTCACATGAGATCTATGTTACAACCATGCGATGTTTGTTACATGTTGAAAACCTTCTAAATATTTAAGTCTTATGCCATTTCTTAATTAGAACACTTGTGAAATTTAGGGTATTTTGATGTAGTTTCAGCCATAGTTGAGTACATCATTATAACTTAGTTTGTGATCAAGATAAGATTATGGTTGATGTAGTTTTGGCCATAGTCAAGTGCATCGTTCCATGTCTTGTATGTTTGAAAAAGGTTTTGACTTATTGGTGCTTTCAAATAATATTTGACCCAAGGCATAGATGAGATTTAAAAACATGTTTTTTGAGATATGATGTCTAAGAAAATCTCATAAAAGATCTAAAAGTCATATAGTGATATGATTGATGTTTCTACCTAAATAACTTGATTTCGGATATTAGCTCAGTTAAACTGAAATTAAGTGAAATATGGATCTTAGCCTACTATAATTATATGATACATATTTGTATTTGAAGGTGTATAATTTAGTGGGTGTATTTATGAAATACATTATTTGCTCTTAGATGATAAATGTGTTGATATTGATATATGTTTATATTGTTTGCATATTTTATTGTAGAATGGCTACACACAATAATCAACCCCTATCACTGCGATCTGTCCTTGAGAAGGACAAGCTTGAGGAGAACGGTACAAAATATTCTGATTGGATCAGAAGCCTCAGAATTGTTCTGAAGCAAGAGAAGAAACTGTACGTTCTCAATGAACCCATTCCACCTCAACCTGCTCTAAATGCTCCTAGGGCTGATAGGGATGCACATAAGAAACATAATGATGATTCTATGGATGTCGCATGCCTTATGCAAGCCACTATGCCTAAGGCTCTTCAGAAAGACCTTGAGCACATAGATACAACATTTGATCTTGCTGAGCGCTTAAAGGAAATATTCCAAGTGTAAGCAAGAAACGAGAGGTATGATGTGGTTAAGTCCCTAACTGCATGCAAGATGCAAGAAGGGCAATCGGTGGGCGATCATGTCCTTAAGATGAAGGGTCACATTGAGCGTCTCGATATTGTAAGTACCCAAATCTGGCTCATGCCTTCCGGTTAAATTTCCCGGCAATTTCGGTAAGTTTCCAGGTAATTCCCCGGACCTTCCTAGTGTTCCGGAAATATTCCGGAACTGTTCCAAATTAATTAAGGGCTGAAAGGGAGCCTTCCCAATTAAGAAACACATTTTTCTTAATTGGGAGGAAGTTTCTAGAATTTGCCACCTTGCATGGTTCTAGAAATGCTGAGTCATTGTGGATAATGCCGCACGGCTGCATTAGCTCGCGACCTCTGGCCGAACGGCTTCATTCACTCTCTCCAGACTGCCTATAAATAGAGCCCTCCTCTACCCATTTTAATCATCCACAAAAGGCATCAATCTCTCATATTACGAAGAAATCCTTCCAAGGAGCTGCTGGAAGTCCAAGAAGGTGAAGAAGAAGGCCAAGAAGCTACCTCCCTCCTCCTTGAAGATCTAAGATCAACCTCTCCTCCTAGCTCCATCCAAAGAAGAAGGAAGCCATTGGTAACCTCGCACGCCCTAACCTTGCATCCTAATTGTTTTATAAATTGCTCATTGCATTGCCTTTATATTGCTTGGGACTTGGTAGATTAAAGATCACATCTTTATATTCCCCCTTCCCCTTTTGCATGCATTAGACATCATTTGTCATAAAAATGTAGTCTTTCCCCATAAAGGTGCATCCTTTGCACCTAAAACCCCCGTTTTCTAATAAAAATGTCATCTTTATGCATCCTTTGCATATAAAAATCCAATCTTTTTTCAATCAAAATGCATCCTTTGCATTCAAAATACCTTTTCCAAGCATCATTTGCTTTAAAGATCATGTCTTTACCATAAACTAGCATCATATGCTTTTCAAAATGCAATCTTTATGCATCATTTGCATAATGAATTCCAATTTCTTCATAAAAATGCATCATTTGCATAAAAATCATATCTTTATGCATCATTTGCAATAAAGATCATTTCTTTGAATCAAATGCATCATTTGCAACCCAAAAATGTCATCTTTTCACTAAAGTGTCATTTTTATCATGCATTTCCCCATTCCCCCATTAGTAACCTCGGAACGGACCGATGTAAAAGATCCTATCTTTACATCGTTCCTTCCATAAAGGTTTCATAATCTCTTTAGAAAGGGACACCTTTGAACCCTATATCTCCGATTATCACTTAAGATGAGTATGAAGCATCTATACGAGCTCGACCATCTTAAAGTGTAGGATTGATGGGCTAAGGACCCTCCTTTTCTAAAGAACCTCATCTTTGACTATAAAGAGAGTCATTCTCTCGATCACGCAAGTCCCAAGGTCCAAAAATGCGATGATCACAAGTCCAAGATGAGGGCGGGATCATAATCCCGAATACATAAAATTCAAGAAATCCCGAGCGACAACCAATAAATGGTTTGTACGTCCGGAAGACGACTTGGGATATTCCCTCCTTATTTTCAAACACATGCACACAAGAAAGCACGCAAGCAAGCACGATTAATGGGATCTTGGGAGACTTGCTCCGGCAAGGCACCTTGGGTGAACGACGATCCGTTCTTCCCAAGGGGTAACTTAACCTCCGAACCCATAAAACCTTTTTTTCAAAGTTTTGAGGTAATCAAAATGGCGTGGCGACTCCGTTTTTCAAATTAAACCGGATGTCTTCAAACTCGCGTGAATCCAACAAACACAAAAATTTGGGGCACACATTCACAGTTTGGCGACTCCGCTGGGGACATCCCAAAGGAGAAAAGCTTTTATTTTCAAAACAAAAATCGATACTCGGTATATAGGTGAAAACCACCTACCCTTCCTGTACACTCCCTGACGTAGGAGTTGGGATAACCGGTGGTTTAACAATCCCACGTACCAGTACCCCTTTTCGAAAAAAAATTTTGAAAAAAAAATAAAAGAAAGCTTTTCCCTTTGAGTGGGTTAGACTCCCGTCGCCGATTTCATTAATCGTGCTTGCTTTCTTTACCATGCATTGCATCATTTGCATCTTGGAATCTGTGCATACTTTGAACGGGAAACAACCCGAAAAATGGCAAAAGGAGTGGAACCTGGAAAATTGATCCATGCAGTCGTACGGCTCAATCCTCCTTGGATTCTGACTGGGTGACCTCAGTGGCAATTCCACCAGGAAAAATCATGGTTAATCTGGCAGTCCTAGCAGCTTGGGGCTACTCAGCTCCATGACTGACTGGGGCTCCCAGAAAATTTACGTGCTTATGTGCTGCATTTTCCTCGTCCCGAAAATCATTCCTTTAAAACACATTATAAAAATCTCTGTTTTAACTCAAAAAAGAACATTTTTAGGAAACCGCACACTACGCGCACCTGATATATCATGTACACTTTGCACGCACGTCCTTCAAACCCGAGGGTGGTTCCACTAGCCACGGACAGCCTTACGATGCTCCCGGGCGCGCACGGAATCATCCCAACCTCCCCATGGCAGCCAGTGTCGACCAATGCACAGTCCGTGTCACACGTTTCAAAAAAACCGTGACTTTTAGTTGGTTTTTGGTCTAGTCCGTGTCATATAGCCCAGTTGCATACCCTCGTAAAGGTCAAGCCTTAGTTCATAACGGAAGAAGAACTCTGCCAAAATTCCGACAAGGAAAAATTGGCGAGATCTCGACTCCGACATTTACTATTGACCTTGACCTGCACGGAATGCGTTAGAGTCAAGACCGAGTCTTTGCCAACAAATCAAAAAAAAAGATCTTTCGCTCAAGCGAAGCTCTGCCAAAATTCCGACAAGGAAAAATTGGCAAGATCTTGACCCGGCATTGACTTCGATTCTAACTCACGCCCGACGTATGCAACGAAGTTCAATGTGACACTGTGTCATCCGACTTTTGCCGCCCGACCCATGCCTATTATCTTCTCGGACATTACCGAAAGTCAAAACGTCATTCGCTCAAGCGAAATTCTGCCAAAATTCTATCAAGGCAGAAAGACGAGACTTTCCCGCTATTGCCTTGACTATAATCCGCATCGCTCGTGCGTTGAAAGTTCCTATGACCCGCTAGACCCGTTAGGAGCGTTCTTTACTCTCGGTCGGTGGGATCCGCGTGCCCTAAAGGACCCTCGCCCGGGGCTGTCCACCCTGGGAGGTCGAAATACAGGTGGAATACGAGGGGCTTATAGACGTAGTGACGGAACCCACTGATCCAGGATCTAGAGTAGTTACGAAAAAGAAGGGCAAACCCCTTTTCCAACCAAATAGATATTAATAAAAGACACTGCTTTTAAGTAAACCGGAAGATTCTAATTTGCATATTGCCCGAGCCTTCACCTAAACACCTACCCCGAGTCTAAACCTTTTCCTATCCCTTTCCCGCAATGAGAAAGAAGTGGGTGAGAACACCGGGTCAAGAACTTGTTAGCGCAGAATCCTCGCACAGCCGCTGTAATCCTCGCTTTGCCGCCTTTTCGGTGTCAAAATGGCCAACATGGTAGTCAATAATGGTAATGACCAAGTAGTCGGAGAGGCCATCCCAGCTCAGCCCAAGCCTCACATATGGTATGATGTATGCGACCGTGAGGACTGCTCCGGAGTATGAATATCAAGAATGGATTAATGAAGACGCTCCTTCGAGAAAGAAGAAGAAGAGAAAGTCCACACAAATGTGGTTAAAGGAAAGGTATGAAGCCGAGACAAGAGCATCGGAACTCTAGGGAGCCTTCTCGCAAGTTCGACATTACTATGTCGCCTATGCCAAACAGCCCACCAAGGAACCTATCATTCAAAGCACACCCACTCGATACCCCCATGTACAAGTGATCCTCTTGAAGCGTAAAGTGCTGAATTTGTGGCCATCGTGAAGTTCAATGAGAAGCTAGCGCATCTAGAAGCGTAATACGTAAAGCCTATTCAATACGTAGCTAGTCAAGGAAGAATTAAGATCCCCTCTCGAAGAAGACTTCATCAAGATTATCCAGCCAACCCTCCCGTTGGCTATACCGACAAGGTCGTGGTGTCCAAGATCAAGCAAAGAGAAAATGAGTTATCAGCAGCATTGATAAGATGAGCCGACTCTTCACCAATGAGCCCAGCTTGTCACTGACGAGCTCGCCGAGAGATTGCATCAAGCTACTCTAGCTCCCCTCACTATCTTTCCACGGTACCGGCCCGTCAATGATTTCCGACAAGTTTTTGATCAATTTGAAGTCTCCAACTTTCTCGAAGAACGCCGACAAGACTACTACTCCCTGTGGCAACAAAGAGGAAGGAGTGAGATCCCTGGCCCAACCCTTGTCAAGCCACCCTCGAGTCAATAAGTAGTGTAGGGTCCAGAGTCGCAGCGTCTGTTCGCCGAGTCAGAATCTTTGAATTCCGGCCTTCCGAGTCATCCGAAGGCCTCACGCCCGAGGACTATCAAAATGTAATCGATGTCATCTTTCCCTTATTTTGAATGAAATGACAGATCTTTCGAGTATCCTCTTATTGCCAACTTAACAAATGATAAATTAACTCAAAACTTAACAACAGCTTAATAATGAATCATTTGAACAAGATGCAAACACACTAAATGAACAATACATTAAAGAAATCTTTTAAGGTGTTTCGTAAAAGAGGAAAACCGGGCCCAAGCCGCCGAGGAGGTTTTGACAAGTGTGAACTTGGGTACCGTCGAGGAACCTAAAGAGACACAGATCGGAAACTTCTTCCAGGGGGTCAACGGGACAGACCGATCGATCCGCTCAGTGGAATACGTCGACGTGTTTGCATGGTCATACAGGATATGCCGGCTAGACAGCTCGATAGTAGAGCACGTAATCCCTCTAGCACCGCATGCTAAGCCGCAGCGTAAACCGAGGAAGATCAAGCCGTAATGGTCTCTACGGGTCAAAGAAGAAATTGAGAAGCTACTGCGGGTAGGATTCATCGAGTCATCGAATATCCGACATGGTTATCCAATATTGTGACCGTCACCAAGGCCAATGGGAAGGTGCGCTGTGTGGATTTTCGAGATCTAAACAAGGCCAGCCCCAAGGACGATTACCCTTTGCCAAACATAGACATCCTGGTGGACTCAACTGCCAACTACGAAGTCAAATCCTTCATTGATGGCTTTGCAGGATACAACCAGATCAAGATGGCCGAGGAAGACCAAGAAAAGATGTACCTTCACCACACCGTGGGAACTTATCAAGTTATACGCTGATGCCATTTGGGCTTAAGAACGCCGGGGCTACTTACCAAAGGGCGCCGACCGCGCTTTTTCATGACATGATCCACAAGGAGATTGAGGTCTACGTAGACGACATGATAATCCACTCCAAAGGCAAGGACGGGCAAAGCACTTTGTTGACTCGCGGATGTTCTTTGAGAGGCCGAGACAACATTCCATGAGACTAAACCCCGCTAAATGCACCTTCTGAGTGACAAAGGGAAAAGTGCTTGGGTATATGGTCACTGAGCGAGGTATCGAAGTTGACCCCCAAAAGATCAAAGCCATTATGGATATGAGGCCACCTCGGACCTGCATGTAAGTCAAGAGCTTTATGGGAAAACTGCTAAGACATTAGCCGTTTCGTCAATCGCTGACCACTATGTGCGAGCCCATCTTCAAGCTCATGAAGAAGAACGTAGACACGTAATGGACCGAAGAATGCCAGATGCTTTTGACCAGATCAAGGCATACTTGGTACATCCTCCTGCATTATGCCCCCACATAGACGTAAACCTCTTCTCGCTTCTATCTCACCGTCACCGATACGGCAAATGGGGCTATGCTTGCTCAGAAAAGAAAGACTCTCGGGTAGAGAATGCCATTTACTTTGTCACCGGAAGCTATAGGAAGTAAGCTCAATTACTCAAAGATGTGAAAAGACCTGTGCAGACTCGGGTCCGGGTAGTCGGCAAGTTGAAGCATTATATGCAAGCCCACCCTGTGAATTTGGTCTCAAAAATGGACCCCGTCAAATACATCTTTAATAAGCCTTCCCTCTCTATGCGTCTAGCAAAGTGGCCCTTCTTCTTGGCAGAGTACGACATCAACTATGTGACCAGAAAGGCCATCAAGGGTCAAGCGTTGTCAGACCACCTGGCAAACTTCCCCAGTGATGAAAACAGAGGGCCTGACCCCTAATTCCTGCATGAAGGGATCTTTGCAATGAGCCCGAAAACCGATGGCAATTGTTCTTTGACTGAGCCGCTAACAAAAGAGGAAACGGTATCGGGATGCTACCGGTCGATCCAAAAGATGAGCATACACCCATAGCCCTCAAGTTGAACTTCCCCGCCACGAACAATGTTGCCGAGTACGAAGCCCGCATTGCCGGTTTGGAAGCCGCCTTAGAAAGGAATGTCAAGGAGCTAGAAGTTTACTGAGACTCACTCTCGATCATCAACCAGGTTTCCAACAAGTGGAAGATCGTGGACCCTAACTCGTAGCGTATCATGCCCATATGGAGGAGTTGGATCGGACAGCTTCATAGAAGTGACCTTCCACTACTTGCCAAGGGAAAAGAACAGATTCGCGAGATGCCCTAGCTACTCTAGCCTCATTGGTAGAGATCCCCGAGGGAAAAGCCATAAAACCCTTCCGAGTGGGTAGAAGAGAAGCCCCAGCCTTCTCGTTGTGAAGTAGACCCGGGACCCGAGCCTATAAAGGAACCCCGGTACAATCAAATTTACCAGCTCCTCAAAGATGGAGAGTCGCCTTTCAGAGACAAAGAAGGTAGACCAAAAGAAGGAGTCAGAACCAAGAGCTTACAAGCCCTGAAAAGGTTGGCCTCCCATTATGTCATTCTAGGAGGCAACCTATACAAGAAGCGGTACCAAGGACCACTCCTCTTGTGCGTCACTCAAGAAAAGGCCAAAGAGTTGATGATCGAAGTCCACAATGGTCCCCGCGGTCCTCATATGAATGCCAGAGCCCCGATGCAAATGATCCTCGAATGGGTTACTACCGGATTTCTATGGAAACAACCGTGTCCAAGCACGTCCGAGAATGCGACAAGTGCCAGCGGTTTACCAACCTCAACCATCTCCCACCTCATGACTGTATCGCACGACGACTCCTGGCCGTTTGCAACTTGGGGTATTGACGTGATAGGGAAAATAGCCCCAGAAGCAACGGGCATGAATTTGTGCTAGTAGCCATCGACTACTTCACCAAGTGGGTAGAGGCCAAGTCCTACAAGGTCCTCACTTCCAGAAAAGTGGCCCAATTCATCAAAGAAAACATAATGTGCAGATATGGGGTGCCCAACGAGATCATTTCCGATAATGGGTCGCACTTTGATGGGGACTGCGATAGGTTGCCGTCGAATTCGTAATCACTCGCCACAAGTCGTCTCCGTACGCACCTCGACTAATGGAGCCGTGGAAGCCGCTAATAAGACGCTCGAACGGATCATCCGAAAATGGCCACCCGTGGTCGTGATTGGCCCGAAAAGCCGCACTTCGACACTCGGGGCTACGTAACGTCTCGTCGTAATGTGCTACAGGAGAAACTCCTTTTGCCTTAACCTACGGGATGGAAGCAATGTTACCAGCTGGAGTTGGAAATCCCGTCATTAAGGGTCCTCCGGAAAACAAAGTGTCAATGAAGTAGAATGGTTGCGCACTCGGCATGATGAGTTAGCCTCGCTTGATGAAAGAAGGCTAAAAGCCATGGAACACACCCGAGCCTACCAGAGGCGGATGGCCGAGCGTTTGATAAAAAGGTCAAGGCCAGAGACATCAAAGAGGGTGACTTAGTGTTGAAAGTGAAGCCCCTACCGCAGACAACCCCGGGAAAATGGGAACCCGTTTGGATCGGCCCTTATGTGGTGCGTAAGATACTATCTGGAGGAGCCATGAAGCTTGCAGACTGGACGGCAATCCCTTTGTCCACCCAAATAATGGTGATAAGCTCAGAAGATACTATGTCTAAAAGGAAAATAAAAAAAAAAGTGCAAAAAGAGTAATACCCAGCTAGGCTGAAAACCCCAAAAAGGGCGGTCTAGGCAAAAGACAGGGTTGCACATAAAAAAAGAGAAAAAAAATCTTAGTGCAAAAAGAGTAATGCCCAAATAGGCCGAAAACCCCAAAAAGGGCGGTCTAGGCAAAAGACAGATTGCACATAAAAAATATATATATATATATATATAGTTCACTGTAATGAACTACGAAGACCCGAGCCCCTTAGTCTTTCTTGTAAAAGGGGAACGTAGGGCAGCCATATATGGTTCGGTCTAAACAATAAAAAGGGCAACCAAGCTTCCATGAAGTGCGTCCTAAAAAATAAAGGGTATTTCTGGCCATAAAACGGGTCCCAATCAATAAGACATTTGAATTTCCATGAAATGTGTCTTGATTAATTTCTAAGATAATATTTCTTGTTCATTACAAGTTAAAAATTTCTTGATGAGTTCAAGCACGGTCTACTCTTGACTCGCTAACCTCGCTACAAAGATCTAAAATACAAAAAATGCCTAAATAAACTAATGTGTTTGCAAAATGGCGATAAGGGAATCCTAAGAAAAGATCCGTCGCCGTCATTCGCCGAGTCTTCTTTGGTCTTCTTCCCTTTACCTCGACCCCGTCGAGTTTTCTTTCTCTTCTTTTCTATAAGGCTCGGTATCCCTCATCCCGATCTCCGGTATCCTCACCGGAGCCTCTACCAAACCCGTGTCAATAAGTGCCCTCTCTACACGAGCACGAGTCCGCACTTCCTCCCTCTCGAGTCTCAGCCAAAGGAGCGACCTTGGACAATCTCTTGTATCGAGCCTCCATATCCCCGATCAAGTCACCCGACCGGTTATGGCAACTCGCCTTAGCCTCGCCTCCTCGTAGTCCTACTCGAGTCACACTCGGCCCCCAATAAAGCCTCGACGTCTCTCCCCAGTGACCTCGAGTCGCTCCTATTTCCCTCTCGTACTACCCAAGTAGACAAAGGGTCAAGATGGTACTCTTCCCGCTCCTAAAAATAGCCCTCGGGTGGGAAAGCAGATATGTCCAAGCCTTCGAGAAAAATGAGAAGTCGGCCGGATCTCTCATATCAAATGGCATCACCTCCATGGTCCGGGATGTCCTCCCAATCGCTCAATGGCTCCCGTAATGCCCCAAACCGCCTCGGATACCAAGCAGGAATGTAGAAGGACGACTCACAGAACTCCCGGAACCCTCACAAAGATAAGACTCCCGAAATATCCTCTTCGTCTCGCAATCTCCAAGGAGGTATCCACCAACGGATGTCCGAAGTGGATAACATAGCCATCATCGCCTCCTGCCTACCCCGGTCCCGTTGCCTCGGTGCACCTCTCCGAGAAATCACCCAAGGGCACCGAGTCGGCAAAGCCCCCGGCAAAGCCCCGAGCCTCTCCCCGCAGCCCACAAAGTCGCACACTGACTCCTGCATCTCATGAAATGGTCTCCCCTAGCCATCCCGTCAATGCCATGCAATGTCTCTCCCAAGACCAATGGGACAATGTCTTTCCCTACTCGCTCAGCCTCCGACCATGTCTAAAAGACCGCCATGACAGATCCCCACTGACTCAACAAGAAAAGAGCGTAAAATATGCAGAGAATGAAGGCATCCATAGCCACCGTGGTCGCAGCCATAGCCGGAGACCCAAACTCCGCCCCGGATACTGCAAAGGTCAATCCCGTCCGGGCTATCATCATCCCCTCACCTCTTCCAAAGAAATCAGAGAAAAGATGCAAGCTTTACTGCCACCGCACGTCTCCGATCACGGAATAGATATAGCCTCAATCTCGGGACCCCAATTAAGGCCTCGGAAGTCTTCATGCGTTGGGACGATCTCGTTGTAAGAAAAGCAAGAACGTGTCTCCTGACGTCCCAAAATCTTGCCGTCGCTCTCAAAAGGTCCCAATCAAAGTGGGAGATCCCTCAAATGCCATAAAGACTTGATCTTGAAGGAAGAATCAAGCAGCCCCTTGTGAAATTGGAAGTTGTGCTTCACCCACGATTGAAGATCGGACAGAAAACGGTCTCGCTTCCCCCTTTGCAATTTGACGGGCTTCTCCATTGCAAAATGACCAAAGATGGTGCCTTTAAGTCCAAAATGTGCTCTGGGAACAATTGGGACAAGTCTAAGTTGAAAATGAAATGAAATGGCCAAGCCTTGCTTTTATTCGTAAAATAACCAGCCTGCATGAATCGTGAGCCGCACGGCCTCATTTACCCTTGGGACTGTCCGCACGGCTACATTAGCCATCTCGCAAAATCTGCAGCAACCAAGTTGCTGCCCAAAGGAGTTTTCACCCCACTTTCTCAACCAAGACCTGTACAAAAACATGTCCGTAAGCCATTCAAGCATTTATATACCATTATAAATCATTTTAGCCCGCCAAATTTCAATTCCAAGCAAAAAACTGCCCCGAGGCTCAGATAATATGCAAATTTAAAAAGCATAAATTAGAAAAGTAAATAAAGCATTAATACAATGTCTTCGCCCCATCGGCGCCCAAATAAAGCAAAAAAAATAAACAAAATGTGCATCAAATTTGTTCATTGTTTGTTTTGTTCCTAATCCACTCTAGAGACCTCCTAGGCCTCCGATTCTTCTTCATCTTCATCACTGCTCAGCTCATAGACGCTAGCCTCCCTCATCAAGTCCTCCTGGTCGCTCACGTCAGACAAATGGACATTATCGTGCCCATACTCAGCCCACCTGCTCCAGAATGTCGGCCGTTGGGTCCCCGCCCCCGAGGCATGGCACCGGGAAGAGTACTCCGAGGCCGATGAGGTAGACGCCGTGCCCCCGACATGCCGTCTCTTGCGCCCGGCTCCTCGTGCGTTCGCCAGCCTTTGGAAGCGCAGCCGCCTTCCTCCTCGAAGGGACCGGCACATGTCCTTCCAAACCCCTATTCTCGCCCGACAACGCCTATCATAAGTGCGAGCCGGAACTCCGAGAAAAAGAAGAGAAAAATCTCGAAAAATCTCGTAAAATCTCGTAAAATTGCAAAAAGCGTAAAAAATCGAAAGCCGAAAAGGGAAAGACCCTAAAAGTATACTTACAAAGTCTGGTCAGCAGAGTATACTGGGCTCCCTAGTGTCGGGGACAGGAATCCTCATCCTCCTCGGAACTCTATGGACCACATAGGACAGATGCGCAGTGAGGGATCGGCGGGTCAAGAGGCTCATCCTCCCCATATCCCCGAGTGACCGCCGCCTTCACTAGCTTCGTGGCGCCCCGCCGCCGCTCCACAAACACAAACAGTAGGGGTACCCATGTCAAAATACTCCTCGCAGCCTATACCTCCCGGTATCTCTCAATCTCATCTCGCCGGCCAATCCCCGGGCCGCAGCATCCGTGCCTGAGGATCCCGAGGAGTAATGGTGTCCAATGGAGGGACATGGCCATGCCGCCGAGAAACGGTCCCCCAAATATATGACATCACATGTCGCCCCTGTCGCCCATCTCCGCCGCCTCGTCGCCTCAATGGCATCTCCCAAAGAAAATCTCCTGATACCGCCCCAAGGGTAGAAGTCCACTCCGTCGTGCCCATCCCCGTTGATGACCGGCCTCACCATCTTGTAATCAAAGGTAATCCGGGTCTTTCCCGTGGAACTTATCCCTCGCATCTCCCCTCCAAATAACCATAGCAGGAAGATGGTGATATCACTCTGTTGGTTCCACGGAAAGAACCCGATCACCTCACGTAACCAGCCCGCATGTTCAAAACATCAAAAGGGTCATTTCTCTTTCATAAAAGTCTCAAGACAAGAAAAGGAAGAGAAAAGAAAAGGAGACTACCTCAAGGGCAAAGGAGAAACAAATCCATGGAAGCAAACTTTGTTCCCATTGCACATGTCCAAAGAGAAGTAGAGCTCCGCTAATCCGGCCTCTCCCCAAGAGACCGTCCCTATCCCATCCACATCGCCCAAAGAATCAAGGAGACAAGTCATGGCCGGTGTCCTGCATTAGCAAAAATGGTGACCGACAAAGATCGACCACACAAAAGCTCTAGCAAGCCGCGGGCGGTCACATCATTAGCAAGCAAAGTTCTCGCATGCGCTACGGATCGCCACCTCGACATTCCGCGTCTCCATACCCGGCCCTGGGAATCAACTCAGATCCAACCAAATTCTGAAACTCCTCGGCAGTAATATGGTCTCTCCAAGTCACGGGCCTCCCGGTGAACTGTAGGCTAGTAATAGCTATGAAATCGGCAGGAGTCACTGTCAGCTCTCCCCCACCTCGCATGGAAGCTATGGGTGCTATCCCACCGTAACTCGTAAAGGGCCCGGATCAAGCCCTTGCTCTTAGAGGTGATATGAACACCCGTCGATAGCCTCGACGAACGAATCCAGCCAGTAGCCCTCACCAAATCCTTGGGGTTCACCCCATTCTTCTCGAAATCCGCATCCTCTACCAAAGCTTGACCGCAATCTCCGATGGTCCTCTAGACTTGTTCTCCCGTAGACAAGCACAAAGAAAAAGAAATGTGTCACCCTTCATCTCATTTCAAAAGCATGCATATATTCACAAAAGTGCACATATTTTCAAAAGAAAATCATTCACAAAAGTTTTTCTAGCATCATTTGCATGAAAAAAAAAAAACACGTCTTTCATCACTTGAAACGCGTCATGTCAAGTCCCATTGCTTTCCTAAAGCACAAAATCACAATTTTCATAATTCTTTGCACATAAGCATTATTCTTTCAAAAATGGCATGCATGAATCCTTTTCATCTTCCAAAAATTTTGACCTAGTTCTAGCACATGCAAGAACTCCGTCTCACTTTAGGCAATTATCATTCTTATTTTATTTTCGAGAAAAAAGTGGGTCATTCCCATTATTTTTGTCAAACAAATTGCACATTGCATGTTCTTAGCCTCATAGGTTATTCATCAATATCTCAAAATCATTCAAAAATCCTAGGAAAATTCTAGAAAATTCCTAAGTTCGGGTCAAGCCCTAAGTCATTCAAAACTCAATCAAAATTGACGGAATTGAGCCAAATAAGAATGCTTACCCCAACCGGACGTGGGTTCGTCGATTTGTGCTCTCTTCTCCCCGGGTAAAGCTCCGACGGAGGCGTAAGAAAGTCATACTTTCTTTCCGTTCGAACGAGTTCTTTCCTCCTCCTCCGAGCGGCCGCCGAGATGTTTCTTCTTGCTTGCCTCGGTATAGGATTGCTCTTCGGATCCATTCCAATCAAAGGGAAGCAAGGGATTTGAAGGAATTCGAAATTTCTCTCCCTCTTCTCTCTCTCTGCGTTCTTGGGTGGCAACACAATGCCAATGGCCCGTTCGAAATCTGTTTTAAATAATCTGAAAAAACAGACTTCCAGCCGTACGACTTCTTTTTCTCCACCTCATGCCGGGCGGCCTCATTCGCTCTGAGCAGAAAATTACAATCCTGCCTCTGGACCTTCCACTTGGGCATGCAATTCCCGTTATCTTTTAACTAAGATAACATTTTTTTCAGAAGATATCCCTTATCTCCTAAGCAATTAAGCTTTATTCCCAGTCGCCTCCGTTAATTCCGTTATAACGGGATAATACTAGGTGACAACCTCCAAATTTTCAAAACTCTAAACTTAGCCTACCTCTATCCCGGATAGTGACGTATGCTCGAGTTCCTCTTAACTTAAGCTACCTCTATCCCGGATAGTGACGTATGCTAAGTTCTCTAAACTTAAGATACCTCTATCACGAATAGTGAAGTATACTTAAGTTCTTCTAGCTTTAGCTCCCTCTATCTCTGTCAAAAAGAGATAGCGCCGTAAGCTTTAGTCTTCGTTATTTCCGTCATAAAGAAATAACGCCATCTAGCTTTAGCTCCCTCTATCTCTCGGTCAAAAAACAGAGAAGCGTAGCTTTAGTCTTCGTTATTTCCGTCATAAAGAAATAACGTCATCCAAACTTTAGCTCCTCTATCTCCGTCAAGAAGAGATAGTACCGTAAGCTTTAGCTTCCATTAGAATGAAATAATGTCAGGTGACAACCTCCATTAATTGTCAAAACCTCAAGGATCCTAGACATCGTTCCTAACTATCTAGTGATGCTTGAACTACGATCAAGGCTTGATTACTCCGGGATACGTAGGTAGCCTTTTATAAAAGGTCCAGCCATCCGACCACTTTGGTCACCTTGTTCCTCCGTCACTCCTCAGTGATGAAGTAGTCCCTCATAAGAGACTTTGTTATCCGACCACCTTGGTCACCTCTAGCATATCCCCAGTAGGATCAATTGCTTGACCTCCTAGGTCATTCTCTCTTCTATTTCCCCAGCAAGAGACCAGTTTTCTCTTCCATTCCTCAGTGGATCTATTCTGAACTACGGCCAGACTTGATTCCCACTCGGGATACGTAGGTAGCCTTCCAGAGGTTCAGCCACTCGACCACCTTGGTCACCCAATCCGTCTCAGCATTCGCCAGATCGGATCCTTTTCTATTGACAACCCCACTCGCCTTGCAAGTGACGTTGCCGAGGGGCTTCTGTAAGTACCCAAATCTGGCTCATGCCTTTCGGTTAAATTTCTCAGCAATTTCGGTAAGTTTCCCGATAATTCCCCGGACCTTCCTAGTGTTCCAGAAATATTCTGGAACTGTTCCAAATTAATTAAGGGCTGAAAGGGAGCCTTCCCAATTAAGAAACACATTTTTCTTAATTGGGAGGAAGTTTCTAGAATTTGCCACCTTGCATGGTTCTAGAAATGCTGAGTCATTGTGGATAATGCCGCACGGCTGCATTAGCTCGCGACCTCTGGCCGCACGGCTTCATTCGCTCTCTCCAGACTGCCTATAAATAGAGCCCTCCTCTACCCATTTTAATCATCCACAAAAGGCATCAATCTCTCATATTACGTAGAAATCCTCCCAAGGAGCTGCTAGAAGTCCAATAAGGTGAAGAAGAAGAAGGCCAAGAAGCTACCTCCCTCCTCCTTGAAGATCTAAGATCAACCTCTCCTCCTAGCTTCATCCAAAGAAGAAGGAAGCCATTGGTAACCTCGCACGCCCTAACCTTGCATCCTAATTGCTTTATAAATTGCTCATTGCATTGCCTTTATATTGCTTGGGACTTGGTAGATTAAAGATCACATCTTTATATTCCCCCTTCCCCTTTTGCATGCATTAGACATCATTTGTCATAAAAATGTAGTCTTTCCCCATAAAGGTGCATCCTTTGCACCTAAAACCCCTGTTTTCTAATAAAAATGTCATCTTTATGCATCATTTGCATATAAAAATCCAATCTTTTTTCAATCAAAATGCATCCTTTGCATTCAAAATACCTTTTCCAAGCATCATTTGCTTTAAAGTTCATGTCTTTACCATAAACTAGCGTCATATGCTTTTCAAAATGCAATCTTTATGCATCATTTGCATAATGAATTCCAATTTCTTCATAAAAATGCATCATTTGCATAAAAATCATATCTTTATGCATCATTTGCAATAAAGATCATTTCTTTGAATCAAATGCATCATTTGCAACCCAAAAATGTCATCTTTTCACTAAAGTGTCATTTTTATCATGCATTTCTCCATTCCCCCATTAGTAACCTCGGAACGGACCGATGTAAAAGATCCTATCTTTACATCGTTCCTTCCATAAAGGTTTCATAATCTCTTTAGAAAGGGACACCTTTGAACCCTATATCTCCGATTATCACTTAAATGAGTATGAAGCATCTATACGAGCTCGACCATCTTAAAGTGTAGGATTGATGGGCTAAGGACCCTCCTTTTCTAAAGAACCTCATCTTTGACTATAAAGAGAGTCATTCTCTCGATCACGCAAGTCCCAAGGTCCAAAAATGCGATGATCACAAGTCCAAGATGAGGGCGGGATCATAATCCCGAATACATAAAATCCAAGAAATCCCGAGCGACAACCAATAAATGGTTTGTACGTTCGGAAGACGACTTGGGATATTCCCTCCTTATTTTCAAACACATGCACACAAGAAAGCACGCAAGCAAGCATGATTAATGGGATCTTGGGAGACTTGCTCCGGCAAGGCACCTTGGGTGAACGACGATCCGTTCTTCCCAAGGGGTAACTTAACCTCCGAACCCATAAAACCTTTTTTTCAAAGTTTTGAGGTAATCAAAATGGCGTGGCGACTCCGTTTTTCAAATTAAACTGGATGTCTTCAAACTCGCGTGAATCCAACAAACACAAAAATTTGGGGCACACATTCACAGATATGCTTGGAAATCCGTTGAGTTTGGAACTCGCCACGGATTTGATATTGAATTCATTGCCTGAAAGTTATAGTCAATTTATTATGCACTATCACATGACTGGCATGAATAAGAATCTCTCGAAATTGCATGCGATGCTTAAGACCACAGAGATGATTATCAAGAAGCCTAAAACCGATATTGTGTTAATGGTTAACAAAGGTAAAGGGTTTAAGAAGGATGGCAAAGGTAAGGCAAGTGTTGCTAAACCTAAGGCAAAAGTTGCTGATGCCAAAGAGACTCCCAAGGCATCTCAAAAGGATGCGGTTTGCTACCATTGCCAAGAGGTTAGTCATTAGAAGAGCAACTGCAAGGCTTACAAGGAAGGCCTAAAGGCGAAGAAGAGAAATGAGATTGCTACTACTTCAGGTATCTATATGATAGATATTTTCCTTTCTGTTTCTAGTTCATGGGTATTAGATACCGGATATGGATCTCACATTTGTTTAAATGTGCAGGGACTGAGAAATAGGAAGCTACTCAAACAAGGTGAAGTTGACATGCGTGTTGGGAATGGAGCAAGAGTTTCTGTATTAGCCGTAGGGACATATGATGTAACTTTACCTAGTGGCTTAGTACTTGTTTTGAACAATTGTTACTATGTTCCGGATTTGAGTAGGAATGTTATTTCAGTTTCTTGTTTGGATAATGAGGGGTATATTTTCTTATTTCGAATAAAAAGTTTTATATTTATTTAAATGATATGCTTTATGGAATTGCAAATTCATTTAATGGCCTTTATGTTCTTGATGTTGATGAGAAACAAGATAATGTTGAAAATGTTTATCATGTGGATAAGAAATCTAAACCGAATGACGTGAACAACTCGTTCATGTGGCATTGCCGGCTTGGTCATATAAACGAGAAATGTATTTCTAAACTCCACAAAGATGAAATGTTAGACTCACATGATTATAAATCATATGAGATATGCGAATCATGTTTATTGGGAAAAATGACCAAACCACCCTTCACTAAGAGTAGTGAAAGGGCTAGTGACTTATTGGGCTTAATACATACTGATGTATGCGGACCAATGAGCAGCATTGCTAGAGAAGGATTTCGGTATTTCATTATATTCACCGATGATTTATCTAGATATGGCTATGTCTATCTGATGAAGTCAAAGAGTGAATCGTTTGAGATGTTTAGAACATTTCAAAATGAAGTACAAAATCAACTTGGCAAAACAATTAAAGCACTTTGATCCGATCGAGGTGGTGTGTATTTGAGCCAAGAGTTTGACAATCATCTCAAAAACAGTGGAATTGTTTCAGAGTTGACTCCACCCGGAATGCCACAATGGAATGGTGTTTCCGAGAGGAGGAATAGAACCCTATTAGATATGGTTCGCTCGATGATGAGCCAAGTAGACCTTCCTATATTCTTTTGGGGACATGCATTAGAGACTGCTGCGTTCACACTGAACAGAGTCCCTACTAAATCGGCTCCAAAGACTCCACATGAGATGTGGCATGGAAGAAAACCTAGTTTGTCTTTCATGAGGATTTGGGGTTGCGAAGCTTATGTGAAGAGACTTGTCTCGGATAAGTTAGAACCTAAATCCGACAAGGTTATTTTCATTGATTACCCTAAGGAAACCAAAGTGCATTATTTTTATAACCGCAACGAGAAAAAAGTGTTTGTTACTCGATATGGTGCTGTTCTTGAGAAACAATTTCTCAATAAAACATCTAGTGGGAGTAAAATTTATCTTGAAAAAGTTCAAGAACCTGAAAATAACATGGAACCGATATTAGAGACTGAACCAACTCCACAAGAAGTTGTGGAACCGGTTCAAGATCCACAAGTCCATCGTAGATCGGATAGGTTACGATCCACACCCGAGAGATTGGATTTCTTGTGTCGGAAAGTAATGAAGTAGAAGTCATTGAGAATGACGAACCTACTTCCTATCAAGAGGCGATGTCTGATCCTGATTCGAATAAATGTTTAGAAGCCATGAAGTCCAAATTGCAATCCATGTCGGATAATCAAGTTTGGAACTTGATTGAGCCACCCGAAGGTTTAAAAACCATAGGGTGCAAGTGGGTCTTCAAGAAGAAGACTGACATGGATGGGAAGGTGCATACTTATAAGGCTAGGCTTGTAGCAAAGGGATATAGGCAAACTTATGGTGTAGACTATGATGAAACCTTCTCGCCTGTTGCCATGCTTAAGTCTGTTAGAATTTTGATTGCCATAGCCGCATATTATGACTATGAAATATGGCAAATGGATGTCAAAACCGCTTTCCTTAACGGAAAACTGCTTGAGGATGTGCATATGACACAACCCGAAGATTTTGTAGATCCACAAAATTCTAGTAGGTGTGCAAGTTGCAAAGATCCATTTATGGATTAAAGCAAGCTTCTAGGAGTTGGAATCTTCGATTCAATGAGAAAATCAAAGAGTTTGGTTTTATCAATAACGAAGATGAACCTTGTGTATACATGAAATTAAGTGGGAGCGTTGTGCTATTTCTCTTGTTGTATGTCAATGATATCTTACTAATTGGAAATGACATTCCTGCACTTGAGACTGTCAAGTCTTGGTTAGGGAAGTGTTTCTCAATGAAAGATATGGGCGAAGCCGCTTACATCCTTGGTATCAAGATCTATAGAGATAGATCAAAGAGGATCATTAGTTTGAGTCAAAGTACCTACATTGACAAGGTTCTTAGAAGATTCAAGATGGAAAATTCTAAGAGAGGAAACTTGCCAATGGGTCATGGTGTTACTCTTAGTAAGACTCAGTGTCCTAAGAAAGCTGATGAACGAAAGAAGATGAATGAAGTTCCATACGCCTCGGCTATTGGATCTATCATGTACGCTATGATTTGCACTAGACCCGACGTCTCGTATGCTTTGAGCATGAAAAGTCGTTACCAATCTGATCCGGGTGAGAACCATTGGAAGGCAGTCAAGACGATCCTAAAGTACTTACGAAGGACTAAGGATGCGTTCTTGGTATTTGGAGGGATGGAAGAAGATCTTGTTGTAAGAGGTTACACAGATGCTAGCTTCCAAACCGACAAGGATGATTTCCGATCGCAGATGGGATTTGTGTTTATGCTTAATGAAGGTGCGATATGTTGGAAGAGTTCCAAGCAGAGTACTATTGCCGATTCTACTACTGAGGCTGAATATATAGCGGCATCCGATGCAGCTAAGGAGGCAGTTTAGATCAAGATGTTCATTAGTGACTTGGAAGTTGTTCCAAGTATCACTAATCCGGTGGAACTTTATTGTGACAACAATGGTGCCATTGCGCAAGCAAAGGAACCAAGGTCACATCAGAGATCCAAACATATACTTAGACGTTTCCATCTCGTTCAAGAGTTCATTGATCGGGGAGACGTTAAGATATGCAAAGTATCAACCGATAATAACATTGGGGATCCGCTTACAAAGCCCCTCGCACAAGCTAAGCATGATGGTTATATGAGGTCCATGCGTATTAGATACATAGATGGAGCTTAGTGCAAGTGGGAGATTGTTGGTGTAATGCCCTAGGCTATAGTTATGATTGACTTGAATCGTTACGTATCATCTTTATTATTTATTATAGAGCACATTTATTCTGTTCATTATATGTTTGCATGTTTATTATACTGAACTGCGTCCCTAGTTGTTGTGAACAACTAGTATAAGTTGGTAATGGATAATCATAGAGATGATTATATGCATGGAGATGCACATTACACTTATGGATACTTGATAGAGAACAAGTATTGGACTTGACCTACTTATGAGATTTATGACATGGTCTGTTGTCATGATTAAATCTCAAAGATAGTCATGTTATTGAATCCTTTGTACCTGAGATTATCATCCTGCCACGACTGGAATCAAGGTAAATATGACTCTTGGTACGACTGAATTGGCAAAGGCACGACTCGTGCCCTCTGGCATGACTCGTGCCCGCGGCTGATTTTAGTCCGTACGCATGTTTCCTTGTTGACTAGGGTTTTGGTTTGGACAAGGATTCTCCCTAAGTGTTAGGGATTTATAACAAGTATAAATGCAATCCTTTTTCTTAGCCAAAAACACATGTGATTTTAGAGTTTTAGAAACACTAAAATATTGATCTTGATTGAGAATCAAAGTTCAAAACCATCCCAAATCAATTCCATATTCTACCATTGATTGTTGAATATTGATTCAACAATCAGGGATCATCTATGTTTTGGTCAAATTTCATCAAACGTTTTGAGGGGTAAGAAAAGTGACTAAAGTGATATGAATCTAGGTACAATGATTATCAAGTTGAATAGAAATGAACACAAGTTGTTTGTTGACTAGGGAAAGCCCTTGAACAACTTGTTCGCCGGCATAAAACCCCGGGAGGTTTTGGTACCTGCCTTGACCGGAAGTTTACTAAGTGTTTTTGCGATTACAAAGCTAAGAGCGTATTCAAAGGGATCTTAGGCTAGAGTGAACGTGTGTGCAAAATACAGTGTTTTCCCTTTTATACCTCACTACAACGGCTAATTACAAAGAGAATAATGGGCCTAAAATCTCGGGATAAAGGTTGATCGGTTGAGATATCTTCGCCATTTTCGTTGATGGAGGGGATAACGATCTGTCGTTGAGGAGACGTCTTTGAATCGGTCTTCACTTCCTTTGACACGTTCCCTGAAAAATAGGGTTAACGTAACTATGTTCCAACCTGCAGAAGATCAAGTTGTAATAGAACAACTCAAGTTTGTTAGTACCAAGTTGTTTGATGCAAGTTGTAAACAAGTTTATTTAAAAATGTAGGGCCCAACAATTGCCCCCAAACTTTTTAAATTTTAAAATGAGGAATATAAAGAGACAAAAGATTTAAAAAGTTTGCCAAAAACGGAGGTGAAGTACGGCGGTTTTTAAATGAAAAGGTTTTGATGGGACAGTTTGAGTAACTTCCAAAGCAAAAGTCATGATTCGTTTTTGACTCCCAACCGCTGCCAACTTCTATAATAAATAAGACTCTTCACAACTCTCCCTTTCACAAATCAAAAAGGTTGCTTTCAAGGAGATTTTCGAGAGGAAGAATTTGAGGAAGGAGACCGGAGAGAGGATCAAGTGGGAATTTCCGGTGAGTCTTTTGCTTCTTTTTCAATTTCCTCTTTGATTTCCTGCTTAAGTCGTAGAATGGGGAGGAAAAAGATAGTGAATTTAATCGAGAGCGATGAGGGTTTGCCCGAGGGTTTCCTAACCCAAAACATGTTGAAAAATCCGGACAAAGAAAAGTGTGCAATTCCTGCCGCCAACTTAGAGATCATCAAGAAAAACCACGCCATGGCGTACGAAACCGAATTTTTCACACATCCTGACCTAACTTCAGAATGCTACTCTCCCGAATGGGTATGCTTTCCTGAATACCCCTTTGTTATCGGCTTGAAATTTCCTTTTCCAACTTTAATCACCAAGTTTTTTGTTTCTTCAAAACTTAACTACGCCCAAATCATGCCACAAGGTTGGAGATGCCTTCAAACCCTAGTTAGGTTAAGTGCGGAAACAGAGTTGGAAGTTGGTTTAGAGGAATTTGCTTTCACAACTGAGTTTAGGGGCTTTGGCTTAGGGAGATTTTGTTTTAGGGTTAGGACTGGCAGAGAGCCTTTCTTGAATGATAACAGTGATCCCGCTGATAGAGGGTGAAAGAATAAGTTTTTCTTTGCAAGGAGAAGTACCCTGGTGTCACAGGAGGGTGCCAATTTCAAGTGGAGGTCTCAAGGTAGCATAGACATTTTTCTTATTCTAATAATGCTTCTTAATAATATGCTAACTAACTCCCTGAATTTCTTTGACTTAGTGGCTAAGTTGGATGTGCTTTTCCCTTACAAAGATAAAACATAGGAGAATGTGAGAAAGATTTACGAGTTGGAACCACTAGTGAGGTCTTTCAGAGCATTGTCAGTCCTGTTTGTTGCAGATCCAGAAGGAGAGATCAATCCTGAAGAAGCTCAAGAAACTAACCCTGAAGAAGCTTTAGAAACTAACCCTGAAGAAGCCTTATCTGAACATATCAAGATGTCCACAGGTTAATCTAGCATCTTAGAGTTTTGCCTATCTTCAATTTGTTCTAACTCCTTTAAATTGTTCTAATTCTACACCCCTTTTTTGCAGCAACTCGATCCAAAGACACTGTGAGCCCTGCAGACCTACTAGCTGAGGCTAGGGCAAAAAGTTTTGCAAAGAAAGGTAGCAAGCCTCCTACTCCCAAGTCTGTGGCATCTAGCTCTAATGTGAATGTGTCCAAGAAGAAGGAGGAATCAAAGAAGAGGAAATTGGTGGAGGCTGAGGCCACGGACGCAAGTGATGACATGGTGAAAACAAGGGAGAAGTTTAAAGATGCAATAGCAAGATTTGTTACTGAGGTAAAACGAAGAGACTTTGAACCTTTTTCAAAGAGTTGATAGAATATTAACATTTCTTTTACACAGGTTTTGGAGATTATGAGTCCTGTTATGGACCAGGTTGATGCTCTGAAGATCAAGGCGGCAAAATGCAGTTACGAAGCTGCGAAATCAAGGAAGGAAGCCACCAAAAGTGCTGAAGAAGTAGAAAGGTTGAAGAAGGAAGCGAACAAGTATGTTGGTGAAGTGGAGAATTTGAAGAAGGATTTTGAGAATTTGGGGAAGGAAGTGGAAGTTATCCGTGCTGAGAACGAAGCTCACATGAAGGAGCTTGAAGCCGCAAAGGGGGACTTCAAGTTCAATGCTACCAAGACACTGCTAGAGGCCAGAATTCAGCTGATGGAGGAATACAAAAATGGACAAGCTTCAACTTGGAACTTGGAGGAGGAGAGAAGGATTTTAGAAGACCACATGGGAGAACCAGCAGATGCAGAGGAGGTGAACTCGATGGCCCTCGAAACTTTGATTGATGACACTGATAAAGCTTTGAGTACCATAGTGGTAGCTCAAGTTGAAGAAAACGATCATGGGAAGGAATCAGCAGTACCACCGGCGGCAGCAGGCCACAAAGTTTAAAAACAATTTGAAACTTTTTTTGAGTATTTTGGATGGGAGAACAAAAACAATTTCTTTTTTTTGCTTTTATTTGTCATACCTCTGTTGGTATGCAAAAAATGGGGGGTTTGTCCCCAAGACAAATTTATTTTGGTATGTAATGGCTCATAAGAGCCCAAAACAATTTATTTTGGGGGTACTAGGTTGGGCTAGTACTCCAAGCTTTCTTAGGTTTTAAAGGATTGGTTGGCTTACCCAACTTGTCCTCTAGTTGCAAAATCTTTTGAAAACACTTTTAAGGTTTGTAAAGAAGCATTTTGGGTTTTTCATAAATACTTGCTTGTTCATTAGATAACATGTTGATGTTATAAGCCGAAGGTAACATGAAAATGATACAACCAGTAGTTCACAACTTGAATAAGTGTGAAATCGTGAGCCCAGGCAAAGGTGTCAAAACCTTAATTCGTTAGAAAAGATGAAAATCTTTTAACCATATGTAAATTGTACCTTTGATCAGAGGTAACCGTTTGAAGAGATAGAACGAGTATCAGCCGTCCTGGCGTGTCAACAAGTTCTATCCCTCTCCAGCTAGAGTTTCGACATGTATCAGCCGTACTGTCGTGTAAACATGTTGAAATTCTTCTTCCTAGGTCTAAACATGTTGGAGCCGTACTGGCGTGTTAACATGTTTAGACCTACTCCAGCTTTAGGTCCCAACAAGTATCAGCCGTACTGGCGTGTCAACATGTTGAGCCTAGTCCGTTTGTTCAAGTGGTATACCTTGCAAAACAAATTCATGTTAGGGTTAGGCGTTAGCGTAGCTAACGCCCCCTCCGATGCTTAAGTTAATAAGGATTCTCAATAAAACTTGACAACTTGAAACACGTGAATGAATTTGACAACAAAAATAAATCGTACCTGAGAAGTCTAGTTGTTAATAACTGGACTTACATAAAATAAAGCTTCAAATGGATGGCATTCCAACTCCTAGGGATTCTGTCTCCACTTGGGGTTGACAACCAATATGCACCCTTGACAGCTTCAGCATCGATGAGATATGGTCCTTCCCACTTGGGAGCTAATTTACCTGCATTCAGTTCTCTTGTATTTTGAAATACTTTTCTCAAAACTAAATCACCAACCTGGAATCTTCTTATTCTGACATTCTTGTTATATGATCTAGCGATCCGTTGTTGATACGCTGCCATCCTTATCTTGGCTAAATCCCTGATCTCATCAATTGTATCTAAATCTTGGGTTAGCAACAGGTTATTTTCATCTTGAGTTAACAAGCCATACCTTGCTGTTGGGATTGTCACCTTGACTGGAATTACAAAGCCTTCCGCCCCCAAATACCAAAGAATATGGAGTCCTACCTGTGGCCCCTTTTGTAGTGGTCCTATCCGCCCAAAGTACAAGTGGTAACTCTTCAGCCCACTTTCCCTTCTTTTGATCTAGGCGCTTCTTCAGGTTGTTGATGATCAACTTGTTGCTTGATTCAGCTTGACCATTGGCTTGAGGGTGAACAGGTGTAGACATGATCAACTTGATGCCCCAAATGAGTACAAAAATTCCCTGGTCTTATTACTTATGAATTGTGACCCGTTGTCACATATAATCTCTGATGGCACGCCAAACCTGCTAATTATGTTTTTCTTTAGAAATGAGATTACCTCCTTATCTCTTACTTGTACATAAGCTTCTGCCTCGATCCATTTTGAGAAATAATCGGTTAATGCCAACATGAACACTTTGCCTCCGGGAGCCTTAGGCAACTTGCCCACAATGTCCATGCCCCACTGCATGAAAGGCCAAGATGGAACAATAGGGTGTAGAGGTTCAGCAGGTTGATGTAAGATGTTGCTGTGTCTTTGGCAGGAATCACATTTCTGTACATAGCCCATGGCATTTTGACGCATGGTTGGCCAATAATATCCTGTCTTGAGGGCCTTCGACGCCAATGCCTTCCCACCAGAATGATTTCCACGTATTCCTTCATGGATCTCTTTTAGTACCAGTTCAACTTGCTCATTATCGATACATCTTAAATAGTGCCCTACAAAAGATCTCTTAAATAGCACATTATCTATTAAAACGAAAGTTGAAGTACGAATCTTAAAAGATCTAACATTCTTAATATCTGGTGGAATAGTCCCAAGTTGAAGGAACTCAATTATAGGTTGGGTCCAAGAAGGTTTAGCATCTTGTGCCCCAGTAGGTTGAGTAACCGCTTGAGTTTCTTCAACTTGGTCTATTGCCGGGTACTTAACATAAATAATGGGAATATTAGTATGCAACATTGATTTGCAAGTTGAACCCAAGTTGGCTAATGCGTCCGCTTCTGTGTTCTCTTCTCTAGGGACCTGTTCCAAAGAGAATGACAAAAATTTTGAAGCTAAAGCCTTAACATGTTGGAGATACAGAGCCATCTTGGAATGCTTCGCCATATAACTGCCATTAAAATGGTTAGCTAGCAATTGAGAGTCAACAAATACATTTATGTGCGTAATATTTAAACTTAAAGTCATAGTCAAACCCATGATTAAAGCTTCATACTCAGCTTCATTATTTGTTGCATTGAATTCACAAGATACAGCTTGAGGTATGACATCACCTTGAGGGGATCTCAAAACTATTCCCAAGCCAATTCCTTTGGAATTTGAAGCTCCATCTCAGAACAAAGTGTCCAAAATCTAGGAATAGTTTTACCTTCAAGTTGTTGTACTTCCAGCTCCACCTCGGCCGCAAACTTGGGCTGAAGTCAGCTACGAAATCGGCCAGGGCCTGAGACTTGATGGCTGTTCTTGGCTCATATGAAATGTCATACGTGCTTAACTTGACCGACCACTTGGCCAACCTGCCTGACATCTCTGGAGTTCTCAACACATTTCTCATAGGATAATTAGTTCTGACAGTTATAGAATGTGTTTCAAAATAATGACGCAGTTTTGTAGCAGCAGTAGTTAAGGCTAATATTAATTTTTCAAGATGAGAGTACCTTGTTTCAGCATCTAATAAAGATTTACTTACATAGTAAACAGGATGTTGTTCACCTTGGATTTCTTTCACCAATACCGCACTAACAAAGATTTTCGTATACATCTAAATATAAATATAGGTGCTCACCATGCTCTGGTTTGGCAAGTAGGGGTGACATCACCAAATATTCTTTGAGTTGTTTAAAAGCTGCCTCATGTTGGTCAGTCCATTGGAAGAGTTTATTCTTTCTTAATACTTCATAGAATAACCTGCACTTATCAGATGATTTAGATATAAATCTATTCAAAGCAAATTTACTCTACCCGTTAACCTTTGGACGTCTTTGATATTCTTGGGAGATTCCAAGTTGAGAATGGCTTTGATCTGCTCGGGACCGGCTTCAATCCCTCTCTTGGTCACCATATATCCCAAGAATTTACTGCCCTAACACCAAAGTTGCACTTTGCGATTGAGCTTCATGTTGAAGGATTTCAAGATGTTGAACGCTTCGGCAAGGTGCTCTACATGATCCTCAATATGCTTGGACTTTACTACCATATCATCTATGTAGACTTCCATCGTCTTGCCAAGTTGATCTTTGAACATCTTGTTCACCAACCTCTGATAAGTTGCCCCTGCATTTTTAAGACCAAATGGCATAGAAATATAACAATATATACCTTCCGGAGTCATGAATGCCGTATCTTCTTGGTCTGAGGGCTCCATTTGAATTTGTTGGTACCCTGAAGACGCATCCATGAACGTCAAGATAACGTGGCCAGTTGTTTCATCAACTAGAGAATCAATATGAGGAAGAGGGAATGGATCCTTCGGACAGGCCTTGTTCAAGTCGGTGAAGTCCACGCACACTCGCCACTTGCCATTCTTCTTCTCTACCACTACAACGTTAGCTAACCACTTTGGATATTGAACTTCCCTGATCATCTTGGACTTCAAAAGCCTCTCCACTTCATCCTTTATGATCTGGTTCCGCTCCTGGGCAAACTTTCTTCTTTTGATGAACGGGACGGATGGTGGGATCAATGTTCAACTTGTGAGTAATGACGTCCTTGCTTATTCCTGTCAAGTCCTCATGCTTCCACGCAAAACAACATTTCTGACTTTTCAAGAACTCAATCAGCTCCTCTTCAATTTCGGATGGGAGGTCTACCCCAACTTGCACTTGGGCCTCAGGATTCGATGCGTCAACAGGCACGCTTTTTGTCTCATGCTCTACTGCTTCAAGAACATCCTGGGCCTTTTTCTTTAATTGCTATGCTTGTTGAGGGGCTGAACTTGCTTTCATGTTGACCTTGTAGCATTCTTTGGAGACTTGTTGGTTTCTCCTCAACTTGGCCACGCCCCAAGGTGTTGGAAACTTGACGCACTGGTGATAAGTTGACGGCACGACCTTCATGTTGTGTATCCAAGGTCTTCCCAAAATGACATTGTACGAGGAAGAGCATTCGATCATACAGAATCTTTCCATAGCATTCATACCCTCCAAATAGATAGGCAACTTAATCTCCCCAATTGTTTGCTTCACTTCACCACCGAACCCTACCGGACGGATGAATTCTTCACAACTTCAGACAAAGGAATACCCATATCTTCAAGAGCATGAGTGAAAATTATGTTGACTGAGCTCCCGCCATCAATAAGAATTCTCTTGACCACACAGTTGGAAATCTGCACTTGAACAACTAGACCATCATAATGAGGATCCAACGTGTTGTCCTTATCTTCGTCTTCAAAGGAAATAACGTGACCATCTGTGAAGTCACGACATCTTGAAGGCAATTCTGATTGATCCTCCTTAGAACTTTTGGCATGACACTTGGCTGCAGAGTAAGTTGTTCCAGAAATATGAGATCCACCTGAAATGACATTTACTACCTTGGTGGCCGCAGGCGGTGCAACTTTCTCGGGTCTGGACTGCTCCCCTGAATCAGGCTCTTTAGACTCACTTATGACCCTCTTCTTGCCCAACAAATCCTTAAGAAGACCCTTGGACAATAAACACTACAAGAAAAAGGACTATTTACGGTGGTTAAAATCCGCCATATATAAAATGCGCCCCACCGTAAATAGTATATACGGCGGACTTTCCGCCGTAAATAGTCCAACGTATAAAGCCTCGCCGTAAATACTATATACGGCGGTATAACCGCCGTAAATATTATATACGACGGAAATACCACCGCCGTATATAAATGTAGTATTTACGGCGGAAATAACACCGCCGTATATAAATGTAATACAATACGTATTTTAAGGCGTATTTGAGTAATCTTTATACGGCGGTAGGTGTAACCGCCGTAAATAAGAGACGAGTCGTCCGCTCCGTAACGAGTCGTCCCAATTGCACCCCCACTGGTTCCCTCGTCCCCCCTTTGTAGACGAGTCGTCCATGGCCATTTTATACGGCGGATTTAGTCACCGCCTTTGACGACTCGTCCCACATGGCACGAGTCGTCCCATTTGCACCCCCTACTGGTTCCCTCGTCCCCCCTTTGGGCACGAGTCGTCTAGGCCTTATTTACGGCGGATAAAGGGTTCCACCGTAATTAAGCCTATTTTTTTTCCCAGGCCTGTATAATTCACTTTCCCCAAAAATACGTTCACAAAAACCAAATTCAACCTGTACACACACAAATGCAACCTGTATATAACCAAAAATACACAAATGTAATCAATGTTTACAATCTACATATTAACACAAAATTAATGTTGAATGTATCCAAACATAATAACCATTATACAAATAACGTTTGTCATTTCCAAACATAATAACCATTAATGTTAAACGTATCACAAAAACCAAATTCACCACCTATTGATTACCGTCTTTTCCACGTTCCATCAAATAACGTTTCAAATCATCAATTTGTTGTTGTAACTGTTATTGTAACTGTTGTCGTTGCTCCTCATTTTGTCTGCGTTCCTCCTGAAGTTGTCTTTCAAAATCTGCTCTGACGGATGCCACCGCCTCCAATACAGCTGTCTGAGTAGTTGGGGATTTACCAAACACCTTAGTTTTGTTAACACCGCCTCCCATACATCGCACTCTCCCGTGGTCATCAGTGCCCATCATACCAACAAAAATCTTTTTCACGCGCCGTGGGAGAGTTTTGTTGCTCCTCTGGCAGCTCATCAATTGCATCATTAAGCGTTTGTTGTAACAAAAACAACATGTTCAATATAAATGTTTTAACTTTAATTAATATTATGAAAATGAAGTTAGAAATGAAAAAAGTATTTTATAGAATAACAAAACTGAAACAGAAAAGGTTGAAACTTTAACTTACAATCATTTGAGTGGTTTCTTGATCTGCAGGTGTTTTGCCCGTGCGCGTAGCTATGAACAAGCTTACGCGATCAGTTGGTAAACCCTTGTCGTCTCTCTACAATTTATAATAGAATCATTTGACCAAAAAAAATATATTTATATACGATACAAAAAGAAACATTAATTGACAACTGAGAACTAAATTGAACGATGACAAACCTCTTTTATGAGTTTGGGATGGGACGTTTTTCCGGTCCGGTTCAGGCACGCTTGCTTTTCTCGATTCAATTTATTTGTTTCTGATATTTCCTGGAAAAAAAAGATAATATTAGTATTAATTTGACTACTTATATAAGACATTCACGATAATAGATTGAGATTAATTTGAAATATATCCGAGCCTTGTCCGTACCCCACATCGCAACAAGTGCAGCCCATTGATCCGCAACGCATCCACGGGGTGGGTTAGCCAATGCGTCTTGGTCGGATTCATACATCTTATAATGAGATTTCAACTGAGTAATATTCATAACTGAGTCATATAACTGATATAATATTAATAACAAAGTCATAACTGAGTAATATTCATAACTGAGTAATACTTATTATATGCTTGTCTCACATGGTATTTCCAGTCACGCCACGCAAAAAGAAAAAAAAAATAATTGTTAGAGAATCATAAGACTTTTGACTACGTACTAGATATTTATGTAAGAAATATGGATTACAACTTACCAAAATATCATTCCATACCACATTTATGCACTCATGATCCATCTGAGGCCACTCTCTAGTTAATGGGAAATGTTCCCCATTTCTAGCAAAAATTCCTATCTGAGTAGCTAGTTTTGCCATTTCCCCACCAACTGGTTGACCATATTTATTCCATATTATATCCAATTTCTCTTTACCCCATTTGCTGGTTGGTTTTGCCAGCCCTCTTCCTTTAGGGTTCGAGCCCTGACCTGTTAATAAATTTTTCTTTGGCGGCATATCTGTCATATGACAATTCAATTATAGCACAAAAATTGGATAAACCAAGTAAAGGACCCAAAAAAACAGTCTTATAATATATGTATAAGACCTATAAATTTATTATAGGTCTTATGTATCTTATATAAGACGAAGATTTATGAATTTTTACTATTAAAAGTCAAACTTTTAAAAGTGCCCCTTAAATATGAAAATGTCATTCATTTTGGGACGGAGGGGGTATGAAAATGTCAATCAATATCATATATATGACCAAACTGAGAAAGTATATGTGTTGTACAAATTTCGCTACAAATGTCATGCTCAACCGTGGCCAACAACAGTGACTCATTAACTAAGCATTTGGTTTCTTTTTAATTCCAAAATGCTTAAATGCAATCATAAACTTTTACTCCCTCCGTCCCAGACCAAGGGTCCTCGGGGGGGATTTCACGCTTCTTAAGATTTTTTTTAAAGTGGGTAAAAAATTTTAGGAGAGAGAATGTAAAAGTTAAATGTGTGGTAGGGAATAGGAGAGAGAATGTAAAAGTTAAATGTGTGGTAGGGAATAAGAGAGAGAATATAAAAGTTAATAATATTTAATAGGAGAGAGAATGAGTGGGAGGAATAGTAATGGTTTTTTTGTAAATATATGGAGATGATAAGGGTATAAATATATGAAAAACTTTCCATTTAAGGAAAGAGACTCTTGGTCTGGGACGGACCAAAAAGGAAAGTAAGACTCTTGGTCTGGGACGGAGGGAGTACATTATAACATGTTGTATATGCAATTGAGAAAGTATGTTTTTCCCTTCTTCGACATAGTAGAAGTGTTTATGCGCACTGCTTTAAGAGGTTTTGAAGGAGAAGATGTGATAACGGTTAGAATTCTATAATTTACTAGTTTACTCCTTAGCCCCAAACCATTAGACCATTATTCTAAAATACGTAGATGGAGTCTTCCCCAGGAAATTACCTAACCCGGCTTGCGTCATCAATTCTGTTACTAACGTCTCTAAACCCAAATTGCTCAACACCGGCAAATGAAGGAAAGTGGTGACTTGAAATTTCCTACCCTCCAAATTCCGCCATTTTTTCTTTTGAGCGGCGGTCAATTGGGTCAATCCCATAAACTGCGTCAATGATGCATTAGGGGAAGTGGGATCATTTGGGACTACGGGCGGCGGGTTTTGTCTACCCCTCTTGTTGCTACCCCCTCCAATTAGTCTCTCCTTAGGAGGCATATTTTCAAGACAAAAACCACCTATATATAAGACGGAGAGACACAAATTTTAGTAATAACATTGTCTTAGTAAATAGTAAGCAAATAAGATCTAAACAAATACATATTATATAAAAGTAACAATATTAATATTCAACCATACAAAAATAACAAGTTTGATTGAAACATGAAACTTAAGTAATAACATTGTCTTAGTAAATAGTAAGCAAATAAGATCTAAACAAATACTACTCAAACTAATCATCATCATTATCGGTCATATCAACATCATCATTATCGGTCATATCAACTTCAACATCATTGATATTAGTAGTTTCAATCTCGACCCCATCAACTCCCTCTCGCACCCACGATGCTTCTTCGTTAGCAACATTTTCATCCAGATTTTGTTAGCAAAATGGTACCAATTGTGGAATCGAATGCGAAACTTGTTTATCATCATTTGAATATATGTCAAAACTATCTCTTGGTGTAATCCTCATCACAACTTTCCAATCACTTTCTATAGGATCTTTAACATACCAAACTTGCTCAGCTTGAGATGCTAATATGAATGGTTCATCACCAACTCGATTATCCTTATACAACTTGTGATTGAAGTTTACAAGAGTAAATTTTTGCTCATCTTCCATCTTGCCTGTCCGGTTATCAACCCAATCACATTTAAACAATACAAATCTTATTGAGTTGCTATAACGAATTTCAAGGATCTCAATCAACTCCCCGTAGAAGTTAACATCCCCTACAATGGGATTATTATCCTTTCGGCTTGCAAAACTTGTCACACTTGCATTCAGCATGACTCCACTATTTTGAGTTTTCCTCCGTCTATCGACATCCTTCACTCGAAATCGAAAACCATTTATTATGTAAGACTTATACCGCCTCGCATCCATACGAGGACCCAATGCAAGACTTGTAATTCTTTCGGGCACTACATCTTTCGTCGTGCATACCTTTTATAAAAAACAAAATTTAATAAGAAAATATTTAAAATGATAAATTGAAACTATTATATGAAGGTGGTTTCATACTTACATAATCCTTAGACCAGCTAACAAACTTATCATTATGTTCTTTCTCTATAAGATGTCGTTGATTACGAGGTAGTGTCTCCCTCAAATGTACACGATGCATTCTGAGCAGATTGAAAATATGAATTAAGTATTAATTTGAAATATAAAAGATATAAGGAATGTAAGCCTCATGTAAGGAATCACTTACTCTAGGTATTGTTCAACATCTTCAGTATTGAAAAGCACATATCTATGTGCTTGTACTCGTGTGATGTAATCAAGGGTAATTACCTCTTCTTTTCCTACAAAGCGGCCTAACTCATCACCTTCATCATCATTTCTTCTAGGACGATTGGACTTTGTCTCAATGTCATCCAAATATTGCGTACAAAAAGTCATGCATTCTTCAGCCACAATTGCCTTAGCTATGGAGGCCTCGGGATGGGCTCAATTTCGAACATATAATTTTAATGTAAGTAGAAACCTACAAAAACATTTACTTATGCTAAAGCAAATGTAAAATGGAATTTAACTTTTTTCAAAGTAAATTTAATATGGATATACCTCTCTACCGGATACATCCAATGAAATTGTATTGGGCCTGCTAGCAAGGCCTCCTCGGCTAAATGCACCGGCAAGTGCTCCATAACATCAAAGAAAGCTGGTGGGAATATTTTCTCGAGAGCGCATAGTGTGACAGCCATCCGATCTTGTATCTTTTCGAGATCAGCAAGTGTATTCACCTTTGAGGATAATTGCCTAAAGAAATTTGCCAACTCAATGTTGGATTTTACAACAGAAGTAGGCAACGCTTTTCGAACAGCTAAAGGAGTAGTTGTTGGAGCAAAATATGACTATCATGGCTCTTAAGACCCCAAATAGCTCTTTCCTCTAGATGTACACAACGAGATATGTTTGACGAGTAGCCATCAGGGACTTTGACTCCCTTTAGAACTTTCAAGAATGTGTCTTTATGCTTCTTACTCATTGTGAACTGAGCCGGAGGCATAATTTCTTTGCCAGATGGAAGCTTTTGTATATGCAATGGTTTCCGAATGTTCATCTCTTTTAGGTCTTTTCTTGCTTTATCATTATCTTTTGATTTCCCCGCAGTACCTAACAGAGTATGTAGCACATTATCACACACATTTTTTTCAATGTGCATAACATCAAGATTATGACCAACATGATTATTTGCCCAATATGGCAACTCAAAGAAGATACTCCTCTTTTTCCAATTGTGACACAACTTAGGAACCTTTCTTTTCTCCAACTTGGCTTGTTGCTTCTCACCCTCTTCTCTTTTCCTCTTTTTAATAACATCTTCTATTTTATACTCTGTTTCTATATTTTCAACTTGTTTAAGCAATTTTGTTCCAAACAATAACTTGGGCTTATCTCTCACTTCATGAGTACCATCAAAAGAGCCTTTATCCTTACGAAAAGCATGACTCCTAGGCAAGAAGCGTCGATGACCAATATAACAATACTTGCCACCATGATCCAACCATCGTGCTTGAGGTCTCACATTGCAACAAGGGCAAGCATATTCACCTTTAGTGCTCTATCCAGACAACATTGCATATGCAGGAAAGTCATTTATTGTCCATAATAGTGAAGCTCGTAAAGTAAACAACTCGTTCCTTGATGCATCATTGTGAATGTGGTGCCCAAATTTTGTGTTGGATTCACGCGAGTTTGAAGACATCCGAGTTATTTGAAAAACGGAGTCGCCACGCCATTTTGATTACCTCAAAACTTTGAAAAAAAGGTTTTATGGGTTCGGAGGTTAAGTTACCCCTTGGGAAGAACGTTTGGCGTTCACCCAAAGTGCCTTGCCGGAGCAAGTCTCCCAAGATTTCAGTAATCGTGCTTCCTTGCGTGCTTTCTTGTGTACATGTGTTTGAAAATAAGGGGGGAATGTCCCAAGTCGTCTTCCGGACGTACAAACCATTTGTTGGTTGTCGCTCGGGATTTCTTGGATTTTATGTATTCGGGATTATGATCCCGTCCTCATCTTATGACTTGTGATCATCGCGTTTTAACCTTGGGACCCTCGGGACTTGCGTGATCGAGAGAATGTCTCTCTTTTTGGTCAAAGATGAGGTTCTTTAGAAAAGAAAGGTCCTTAGCCCATCAATCCTACGCTTTAAGACGGTTGAGCTCGTATAGATGCTTCATACTCTTTCTTAAGCGATAATCGGAGATATAGGGTTCAAGGTTTCCCTTTCTAAAGAGATATGGAACCTTTAATGGAAGGAACGATGCAAAGATGAGAACTTTTACACCGGTCCGTTCCAAGGTTGCTAATGGGAACATGGGGGAATGCATGTAAAAATGATACTTTAGTGAAAAGATGGCATTTTAGAATGTAAAGCATGTCTTTTGGTTGCAAGGGATGCTTTTTGTGCAAAGAAAAGGTTTTTTTGTACAAAGAATGCATTTTTATGTTGGAAAATAGCATTTAATGCACAAATGATGCATGAAAATGGCAAAGAATGATTTTTTAATGCAAAGTATGCATTTTGAGTATGAAAATGAGTTTTTGAATGCAAAGAGTGAATCTTTAATGTGAAAAGATTTTTTTTAGTGCAAAGGATGCACCATGAAAGCAAAGATGTCATTTTGGTGAAAAAGATATCCTTTTAATGCAAATGATGCTGCTCTGTATGCAAATGTTTTAGTTTAAATGCAGATTGATGCATTAGAAAAGGAAAACATCGATTGCAACAAAAGATAAGGAATCTCGCAACCGGCTACTTATGTCGCGCGACATAGGCTGCCTATGTCGCGTGACATAACAAGCCATTTTGCAGAAGCCTAAACAACTGAGATTTTTGCAGAGGTAACAAGGCACCAAAATGGTCAAGTTACTTCACAAACAAATCTCACAGAGCAAGTTTATTGATAATGAACACTTCAAAGGGGGTGTGGATATGAGGGATCCACACTCATCTTGAGTGTTCATGCAAAACCAAGTTAAACCGGAGCTTTTATATGAAATGCAATGAAATAAAATGTGGATCTGGGTAATATAACATAAAGTATGCAACTTTAATCAGAATACTACATTATAAATGCATTTAGCATAGAGATTTCACATTTGAATGAAAATAGAGAGTGGAAAAGGGTAGAAACTCGTTACCCTTGAAGATCCACAACTCCTATATCAAGTTAGATATAGGAGCCTTCTAGCGTCCTCCTCCGGAGTTGATGTCCAGCCTTGAATCCGTGAGAACCTTGGGTTCTTGATGTGTATAGGAAGTGTGTGTGTGTGGGAAGTGTGTGTGTGATTGATTTAAGAGGATTAGTGTGATTTAGGGGGGTATGTGAGGAGAGAGGAGTCTTCTGGGCGTATTCCCTATAGAGGGGGACTGAGGGGTGGAAGAGGTGTGTGTAAAATGAGAGGTGAAGGCCTCTATTTATAGGCTGCCTGCATGGGCTTGTTATGTCGCACGACATAACAAGCCATAACTGTTTTCCTTCTAGAAACATGCAAGGTGGCATGGTTCTAGAACTTTTCCTGGCTGGTTATGTCGCACGACATAAGTAGCCACATGCAGTTCCTTCTAGAAACATGCAAGGTGGTAGGTTTCTAGAATGTTTCATGGCATATTATGTCGCACGACATAAGTAGCCAGATCTGGATTCTTCTAGAAACGTGCAAGGTGGCAGCCTTCTAGAAGGGTTTTGGGATTAAGAAAAACGTGTTTCTTAATCACCAAGCATTCCCTTCAGCCCTTAAAAGGCTTGAAACAGCTCCGGATTTGTTCCGGAACTTTAGGAAAATCCGGGGAATTACCGAAAAAATTACCGGAATTGCCGAAAATTAGCAGGAAGGCATGAGCCCAGGCATTTGGGTACTTACGAAGCCCCTCGGCAACGCGTCACTTGCAAAGGGGCGAGTGGGGTTGTCGATAGAAAAGGATCCGATCCGGCGAATGCCGAGACGGATTGGGTGACCAAGGTGGTCGAGTGGTCGAACCCTCTGGAAGGCTACCTACGTATCCCGAGGAATCAAGCCGGGCCATAGTTCGGAATTAGGATCCGGGGAGGAGGAAGAGAACCGGTCTCTTGTCACGGGGAAATAGAAGAGAAAATGACCTAGGAGGTCAAGCAATTGATCCTACCGGGGATATGCTAGGAGTGACCAAGGTCGGACATCTCGAACCTCTATGAGGGGCCGCTTTATCAGCCGAGGAGTGACAAAGAAACAGGGTGACCAAAGTGGTCGAATGGGTTTGGACCTTTTATAAAAGGCTACCTACGTATCCCTGAGGAATCAAGCCTTGATCGTAGTTCAAGCATCACTAGATAGTTAGGAACGATGTCTAGGATTCTTGAGATTTTGACAATTAATGGAGGTCATCACACTGATTGATAATTACTGGAGGATGTCACACGATTGACAATTCTTGGAGGATGTCACCTCGATTGACAATTACCTGAGGATGTCACTCGATTGACAATTACCGGAGGATGTCACACGATTGACAATTACTGGAGGATGTCACCTGATTGACAATTACTGGAGGATGTCACCTGATTGACAATTACTGGAGGATGTCACCTAATTGACAATTACTGGAGGATGTCACCTGATTGACAATTACTGGAGGATGTCACCTGATTGACAATTACTGGAGGATGTCACCTGATTGACAATTACTGGAGGATGTCACCTCGATTGACAATTCTTGGAGGATGTCACCCGATTGACAATTACCGGAGGATGTCACACGATTGACAATTACCGGAGGATGTCACCCGATTGACAATTACTTTGGAGGATGTCACCACGATGTGACAATGGATGATGTCACCTGATTGACAATTACTGGAGGATGTCACCTGATTGACAATTACTGGAGGATGTCACCTAATGTTATCCCGTTATAACGGAATAACGGAGATCGAAAGAGAAAGAGCGAAATGTCATTCTTCCACCTTGGAATGACGGAGATCGAAATAAAGCGAAAAAAGGTCGAAATGTTATTCCGTCATTCGGAAATAACGGAGATCGAAATAAAGCGAAAAAAGCCGAAATGTTATTCCGTCATTCGGAAATAACGGAGATCGAAATAAAGCGAAATGAGGTCGAAATGTTATTCCGTCATTCGGAAATAACGGAGATCGAAATAAAGCGAAATGTTATTGTGCCTTCTCGGCAATAATCGATATAATGCAGAATTTCCGGAGGAATCGTTATCCCATTTGGCGATAACGTAGAATTTCCCGGAGGAAACGTTATCCCATTTGGCAATAACGGAGGATTTTCCGGAGGAAACGTTATCCCATTTGGCAATAACGTAGAATTTCCCGGAGGAAACGTTATCCCATTTGGCAATAACGTAGAATTTCCCGGAGGAAAACGTTATCCCATTTGGCGATAACGGAGATCGCGGAAAAGGTTGGATTTTGCAGAGAAGTTGGAAGGAATCAATAGTTTTTGTAAAGAAAAGTGGGACGCACCCGAATAATTTTTTGTAAAGAAAACTGGGATGTACCCTGATTATTTGAAAAATAAAATTGAAAATGCCAATGGCAAACAAAATGAGCCACAGGGGTAAATTTGTAAAATAAGCTACAGGGCATTACGTCACTTTAGGGGTAGCTAAAGTTTGTAAAACTTGAGCCTACTTCTCAATCTCTTTCGAATCAGAGATATGGGTATCTAAAGTTGGGAAAAACATGAGCATACTTCACTATTCGTGAAAGAGGTAGCTAAAGTTTGTAAAACTTGAGCATACTTCTCAATCTCTTTCGAATCAGAGATATGGGTATCTAAAGTTGGGAAAAACATGAGCATACTTCACTATTCGTGATAGAGGTAGCTAAAGTTTGGATTTTGACAATCCGGAAACTGTCGCCTGGCGTTATCTCATTATAACGGAAGTAACGAAGGCGCTTTTGGGAGAAAACGTTATCATTAGCAATTGGCACGTTACTTGAGCCTAGGGATGATTCTTCTCTTGGAAACATGGTAGGGACTGGGTCTGGATGTACATATGGAATGTAATTGTTTAAGACGGGTTTCAAACAGGTGGGGTTGTATCCTCGGGCGCTGATCGAACCGTTGTTGTTGGGAGATGTTGTCAACGTGGACTAGAATTCCTTCTTGAAATTTGAGGCCCAGGTTTAAACCTCGGGTCTTGATTAAGGTCCTTTTCTTAAACTCTGGAGCTTGAAGCTGATGCTGACAGGCTTTTATAACCAAAGCAGATGTTGAAGTGACCAAACCTCTCTTCTAGGGATGGATGTGACTTTTCGGAGCCCCGGTCTGAGAAAAAACTTTCTGCAAAGCCCCATTTCTTACTAAAGCAAGGAAAGATCCTTTCATTCGGCAAAGCCCCGGTTGAATGAACTGAGTAGGCAAAGTGACTTGGCGAAGCACCAGTCTGGTGACCTAGCAAAAATCCCAATCTGATTGGTACTGCGAACGTGATCCTGGGGTTAATCTGACCAAGACTGAATCCATCTAGGGACCTAGTGAAGAACTCGATGCGAACCCCAAAAATGGCTAAAGAAGCCCCAGTTTAAAGGAATGACTTGGCAAAGACCCAACTTTGAAGAGTTCCAAGGCAGCCCTAATGCGAATTGTAGCAGAAGAGGGAAAACCTATCCTTCTTTTTTTTTTTTTTTGTCAATCAGTCAACCTTAAGAAGATGTGAAAGAAAAGATTTTAGAAATGTATACATGCAGGGGCATATATTTTCGAAAGGTGGGAATAAATCCCGATTTTGTGCTATTTTGATGGCCTTATTCAATGTAGGCGCAAAAACTCGCTTTGGGTTTGACTCTTTTGAGAGAGTATAAGCGTAGAAGGGTTTGTAAAAGTGTATGGAAGCTCCCCGCCGACGTAAAATCAAGTGTTTAGCACTATTTTTCCTAAGATGTAGAAAGAAGACTTGTCAAGACATCTGAAAACTTGTTTTATTTACAATTATCACAAGATTGCTTAAAACCCTTTATTGATGTTCGGGTTATTCAACCACTAATCTCAATATGAAAAAACATTCTTATTAGTCATGAGGAGAAAGTCAACCAATGCCGCGGATCAAGATTGGCTGGTGTGAAAGAAAGGTTTGTGTATAGGGAGGTCATTGATGAGACCGGGTTTTCTGGGTTTTGACTGTGTCTATGGGAGAGAGGTCATTGATGAGACCGAATTTTCTGGAATTTGAATATGCTTATGACCGAACCATTGCTGGTTGCCTACGTTCCCCTCATTGTGAGGAGCTCAGGTCGCCGTAGTTCGGCCTTGGCCGGACTGTGTTTGGCTTTGGGAAATGGGATTTGTGGTTCCTTTTAGTGAAAAGGCTCGGATGAAAAGATTGGATGGTGAGGCTTGGGCCTCGGGATGATTCCTTGACCAAGTCATTTTTGGACGACTGCTTCAATTGCTTCCTCTTTCACTTGGGGAGAAAGGATCTACAGGCTTATGAAATGCTTCTGACTTTGCTTCGACCGCCCGATCGACAACTTTCATTCTCTGAGCTTTGATCTTGCCTTTCCGTCAAGCTTTTTAATGGGCGGTGCTGGGTCCTTGGCCTCATTTTCTTTTATTTTCTATGTGCAACCCTGTTTTTTGCCTAGACTGTCCCCTTTTTGGGATTTTCAGCCTAGCTGGGTATTACTCTTTTTGCACTAAGATTTTTTTTCTCTTTTTTTTATATATGTGCAACCCTGTTTTTTGCCTAGACTGCCCTTTTTTGGGATTTTCAGCCTAGCTGGGTATTACTCTTTTTTTTTTTTTTTGCACTACCCTTTTTTTTTCTTTTCTGAAGCACCTGAGGACCAAGGCGAGCCCCTGCTTGAACATTCTTGGTAAGCTCTTAGGTTGTTGTTGACATGGGGTCAATCATTCGAAGCTGAGTGGCCTTTTGTTGTCCCTTGATGTTGCCGCCGTCGTTGACTTGGTCAAGATGAAGGTGGGGGCATGATTGGGAAAGTGTATGGCTTGATGAAGGCCTTTTTGTGAAGTAAGGAAAGTGTATGGCTTGATGGAGGCCTTTTGTGGGGTAAGAAAGGTGTATAGGGAGAGCATTGGTTGACTTTCTCATACCGATTAATCAGAACGTGAATTATTTCGAGAGATTACTTGTTGAGCAATGCAAGTGATCATATAAAATAAAACCATTTCATTAAATGTAATGTAGGTGTGCAAATAATGTCTTAAGTCTAGCAAGAAAAGAAGAAGACTCTTTTATAGAAAATTGAAGATTAAATACAATATCCGTAGAGGACTTGATTGAAAGAGAAAAGTACTAGAACCTACGAAGGTTGACTGAGAGACTATTTATATATATATATTTTTAATCTTACTTAAGGATAGGTAGACCCTAGTCTAGCTACTCTTCGCTGTCGGACTACATTTCTACCCTTCAGCATTGGAAGTAAATTCTTGATGCTCTTTGATCCGAACCTTGGTCATTGACTTGGTCACCATTCTGAATGCAGTGGTTTTGGTCCATTGGGGCGCTCAAGCTTGCACCTTCGATTAACCCTTGGACCGCTCTCTTCAAGGCTATACAGTTGTCGGTTGTGTGGCCATAATGACTATGGAAGGTGCAATGCTCATTCATGTCGAGGAGTGTATTTGAGCTCTTTGGATGGTAGTCTCTAAGGGGCTCCAGGAGGCCTAGCTTTACTAAAGCCTTGAAGATTAAGCCCATGGGTATCCCAAAATCATCAAAATGTTCTCGTTGTCTCTGAGGACCACTATTTATTGGTACCTTCTTGATGTCGTCCATTGTACACAATGCCTTCTTTCCTTTACCAGATGTTGCAGCCGTGTTGGAAGGGTAAGGTCTATAGCGGCGAGACATTTTCAGACCAGAAGTGCTTCCCCGTGCACGAACCCTTTTTATGTAATCATCAATGTAAGCGTCAAGATTCGACTCCTTTGTGTCAGATGCGCGAGATTGGTAGGGTGAGATGGCTTGAGTCGAGCGATTGTCGACACTTTCGCTGCTAGGTTTTTCCTGTATTTTCTTAATTGACTCTACCAATATTCCTTCGAACGAGTCAATAGGAGCATTAGGACCACACGACCCCGCCACAAGATTGGCATCAGCAAATGAAACCACAGTAGAAAGTACCCTGGTGGGAGAGATGACAGTCTGAGCATTCAAAGCGTGACCGTGACCGTAACCTTCCTTGTAAGTCAAACTTGAAGCATAAGAATACGAACCAAAGGATCGGGAGTGGTGAGACTCATAAGGGGCCTCATAGGGTCTGACAGCTGTCAAAGACGGGGATATATGGCTCGTAATAGTTGAATACCGGAGTACCGAGCGCCGATCCAAATGATCGCCGAAGACATGAGGTTCGAGGCACCATAAAAAGTAGGACCGAACGTGTCTTGACCACACCGAGGGACGTATTTGGAAGAACAATGTGTATACTGTACTTGGTGAGCGAAACAACTTGCGTAACAAAGTAGTGCGGGGAGAATTGGATGAGGAGCATTTGACCTTGTCTCGACTTCCTAACCGGGAGGAGAGGGGTAGAGCTTGGAGCCCGAGGAGCGAACTGATTCAAATTGGTTTGCGGGGTCATGTCAAACCGTCGGGCTTGGGAAGCCCAAATTGACCCATTCCAAGATGATGACCCTGAACTGTGGGGCCAGAAATCGGGGTAGCTGTAGCATTTGCTCTCTGTTGGTGGTGAACAAAGCTGGGTCTTATCTGAGGAGGTGAGGGCATCGGGACCCTGATGGCTTGGGACATTGGAAAGGACTGCAAAGGGGTAGTCCTTGGCAAGGGATCATATGTGGATGGAGGAGGGCATTGGTTATAGGATAGAGGAGTTGAAATGGCTCATCCTGAGTTTCATCTTCTACCAGGGAATCATTCAAGCTTCGACCACTATCTGAACTCTATGGCTACGGAGCGCATCAATGATCATGGCTTGTTGTTCCTCATGGACCTTATGACTCTTTTTCAGGGCTAAGGCTAGCTCTTCTTCCCTAGTCATCTGATTACTCATCCCACTGCTGTTTTCAGTCAAATTGGCCATTCTGACTCTCTGAACTGACAAAACTGAGGATTCTAGCGAACTGTCTGAGAATTTTGTGCTAACAAGTTGCTGACCCGGTATTCTCGTCCACTTCTTTCTCGCTGCGGGAAAGGGATAGGCAAGGTTTAGACTAGGGGGTAGGCAAGATTTAAACTCGGGGTAAGCAAGGTTTAGACTCAGAGATGGGTGAGGTTTAGACTCGAAGGTGGATAAGGTTTAGACTCGGGGTAAGCAAGGTTTAGACTCGGAGATGGGTGAGGTTTAGACTCGGGGGCAAGTGTTTAGGCTGAAAGCTCAAGTAACATGCACTTATCGCTTAACTTTTGCTTAAAACACATTTTCTCCTAATCCTAATTGATCGGAAAAGATGAGACCTTGAAAAGACAAGATCGAAAATCGGAGATCGGACCGAAAAGGTCTCGATTAGGGATTTGACCATGAAAGGTCGGGATAGGAAAATAGGAAATCGGACCGAGGAGGTCTCGATTAGGGATTTGACCATGAAAGGTCAGGATAGGAAATCGGACCGAGGGGGTATCGATTAGGGATTTGACCATGAAAGGTCGGGATAGGAAATCGGACCGAGGAGGTCTCGATTAGGGATTTCAGAGACAGGACCATGCAATTATGATTACATTAATTGTTCAAGTTTACTTAAAACAATGTCTTTTATTTATTTCTATTTGGTTGGAAAAGGGGGTTTGCCCTTCTTTTTCGCAACTACTCTAGATCCTGGATCAGTGGGTTCCGTCACTACGTCTATAAGCCCCTCGTATTTTACCTGTATTTCGACCTCCCAGGGTGGACACCCCCGGGCGAGGGTCCTATAGGGCACGCGGATCCCACCGACCGAGAGTAAAGAACGCTCCTATCGGGTCTAGCGGGTCATAGGACCTTTCAACGCACGAGCGATGCGGATTATAGTCAAGGCAATACCGGGAAAGTCTCGTCTCTCTGCCTTGACAGATCTTTGGCAGAGTTTCGTTTGAGCGAATGACAGTTTCTTTCGGTAATGTCCGAGAATATAATAGGCATAGGTCGGGCGGCAAAAGCCGGATGACACAGTGTCGCATTGAACTTCGTTGCATACGCTGGGCGTGAGTTAGAATCGAAGTCAATGCCGGGTCAAGATCTTGCCAATTTTTCCTTGTCGGAATTTTAGCAGAGCTTCGCTTGAGCGAAAGATCTTTTGATTTGTTGGCAAAGACTCGGTCTTGACTCTTACGCATTCCGTGCAGGTCAAAGTCAATAGTTAATGTCGGAGTCGAGATCTCGCCAATTTTTCCTTGTCGGAATTTTGGCTGAGTTCTTCTTCCGTTATGAACTAAGGTTTGACCTTTACGAGGGTATGCAACTGGGCTATATGACACGGACTAGACCAAAAACCAACCAAAAGTCACGGTTTTGAAACGTGTGACACGGACCGTGCATTGGTCGACACCGGGCCGCCATGGGGAGGTTGGGATGATTCCGTGCGCGCCCGGGAGCATCGTAAGGCTGTCCGTGACTGCACTGGAACCACCCTCGGGTTTGAAGGACGTGCGTGCAAAGTGTACAGATATATCAAAGTGCGCGTAGTGTGCGGTCTCCTAAAAATGTTCCTTTTGAGTTAAAACAGAGATTTTCATAATGTGTTTTAAAGGAATGATTTTCGGGACGGGGAGAATGCAACACATAAGCACGTAAATTTTCTCGGGAGCCCCGCCACCATGAAGCCGAGTAGCCCCAAGCCGCTAGGACCGCCGTGATTAACCATGATTTTTCCTGGTGGAATTGCCACTGAGGTCGCCCGGTCAGAATCCAAGGAGGATTGAGCCGTACGACTGCATGGATCAATATTCCAGGTTCCACTCCTTTTGCTATTTTTCGGGTTGTTTCCCGTTTCAAAGTATGCACAGATTCCAAGATGCAAATGACGCAATGCATGGTAAAGAAAGCAAGCATGATTAATGAAATCGGCGATGGGAGTCTAACCCGCTCAAAGGGAAAAGCTTTCTTTTATTTTTTCAAAATTTTTTTTTTCGAAAAGGGATACTGGTACGTGGATTGTTAAACCACCGGTTATCCCAACTCCCACGTCAGGGAGTGTACAGGAAGGGTAAGTGGTTTCCACCTATATACCGAGTATCAATTTTTTTTTTTTGAAAATAGAAGCTTTTCTCCTTTGGACAGTCCCCAGCGGAGTCGCCAAACTGTGAATGTGGTGCCCAAATTTTGTGTTGGATTCACGCGAGTTTGAAGACATCCGAGTTATTTGAAAAATGGAGTCGCCACGCCATTTTGATTACCTCAAAACTTTGAAAAAAAGGTTTTATGGGTTCGGAGGTTAAGTTACCCCTTGGGAAGAACGTTTGGCGTTCACCCAAAGTGCCTTGCCGGAGCAAGTCTCCCAAGATTTCAGTAATCGTGCTTCCTTGCGTGCTTTCTTGTGTGCATGTGTTTGAAAATAAGGGGGGAATGTCCCAAGTCGTCTTCCGGACGTACAAACCATTTGTTGGTTGTCGCTCGGGATTTCTTGGATTTTATGTATTCGGGATTATGATCCCGTCCTCATCTTATGACTTGTGATCATCGCGTTTTAACCTCGGGACCCTCGGGACTTGCGTGATCGAGAGAATGTCTCTCTTTTTGGTCAAAGATGAGGTTCTTTAGAAAAGAAAGGTCCTTAGCCCATCAATCCTACGCTTTAAGACGGTTGAGCTCGTATAGATGCTTCATACTCTTTCTTAAGCGATAATCGGAGATATAGGGTTCAAGGTGTCCCTTTCTAAAGAGATATGGAACCTTTAATGGAAGGAACGATGCAAAGATGAGAACTTTTACACCAGTCCGTTCCAAGGTTGCTAATGGGAACATGGGGGAATGCATGTAAAAATGATACTTTAGTGAAAAGATGGCATTTTAGAATGTAAAGCATGTCTTTTGGTTGCAAGGGATGCTTTTTGTGCAAAGAAAAGGTTTTTTTGTACAAAGAATGCATTTTTATGTTGGAAAATAGCATTTAATGCACAAATGATGCATGAAAATGGCAAAGAATGATTTTTTAATGCAAAGTATGCATTTTGAGTATGAAAATGAGTTTTTGAATGCAAAGAGTGAATCTTTAATGTGAAAAGGTTTTTTTTAGTGCAAAGGATGCACCATGAAAGCAAAGATGTCATTTTGGTGAAAAAGATATCCTTTTAATGCAAATGATGCTGCTCTGTATGCAAATGTTTTAGTTTAAATGCAGATTGATGCATTAGAAAAGGAAAACATCGATTGCAAATTTGAAAAGATAAGGAATCTGCAAACTGGCTACTTATGTCGCGCGACATAGGCTGCCTATGTCGCGTGACATAACAAGCCATTTTGCAGAAGCCTAAACAACTGAGATTTGCAGAGGTAACAAGGCACCAAAATGGTCAAGTTACTTCACAAACAAATCTCAGAGAGCAAGTTTATTGATAATGAACACTTCAAAGGGGGTGTGGATATGAGGGATCCACACTCATCTTGAGTGTTCATGCAAAACCAAGTTAAACCGGAGCTTTTATATGAAATGCAATGAAATAAAATGTGGATCTGGGTAATATAACATAAAGTATGCAACTTTAATCAGAATACTACATTATAAATGCATTTAGCATAGAGATTTCACATTTGAATGAAAATAGAGAGTGGAAAAGGGTAGAAACTCGTTACCCTTGAAGATCCACAACTCCTATATCAAGTTAGATATAGGAGCCTTCTAGCGTCCTCCTCCGGAGTTGATGTCCAGCCTTGAATCTGTGAGAACCTTGGGTTCTTGATGTGTATAGGAAGTGTGTGTGTGTGGGAAGTGTGTGTGTGATTGATTTAAGAGGATTAGTGTGATTTAGGGGGGTATGTGAGGAGAGAGGAGTCTTCTGGGCGTATTCCCTATAGAGGGGGACTGAGGGGTGGAAGAGGTGTGTGTAAAATGAGAGGTGAAGGCCTCTATTTATAGGCTGCCTGCATGGGCTTGTTATGTCGCACGACATAACAAGCCATAACTGCTTTCCTTCTAGAAACATGCAAGGTGGCATGGTTCTAGAACTTTTCCTGGCTGGTTATGTCGCACGACATAAGTAGCCACATGCAGTTCCTTCTAGAAACATGCAAGGTGGCAGGTTTCTAGAATGTTTCATGGCATATTATGTCGCACGACATAAGTAGCCAGATCTGGATTCTTCCAGAAACGTGCAAGGTGGCAGCCTTCTAGAAGGGTTTTGGGATTAAGAAAAATGTGTTTCTTAATCACCAAGCATTCCCTTCAGCCCTTAAAAGGCTTGAAACAGCTCCGGATTTGTTCCGGAACTTTAGGAAAATCCGGGGAATTACCGGAAAAATTACCGGAATTGCTGGGAAAATTAACCGGAAGGCATGAGCCAGATTTGGGTACTTACAATCATAAGTTGATATACCATCTTCCCACAATTCCTTCAACTCATCAATTAACAGTTGGAGATACACATCTATCTTGTTGCCCGGCCCTTTTGGGCCTTGAGTAAGCACCGACAAGAAGAAATATGGTTGTTTCATGCATAAACAAGGTGGAAGATTGTATGGCATAAGCACAACCGGCCAAGTACTGTGAGATATAGTCATTGTTCTGAAAGGATTAAATCCGTCAGATGCTAATCCCAATCTAAAATTCCGAATTTCACTTGAAAATAATGGATAACGTTCATCGAATTCCTTCCACGTACGAGAGTCTGCAGGATGCCTCAGCACACCATCATCTATTCTTTTCTTGGCATGCCATCTCATGAGTGTCGCGGTCTTAGATGACCAATACAACCTTTGCAACCTTGGCTTTAAGGGAAAATACCATACTTTCTTCATCGCTACCTGCTTGGGAAGTTTATTCTTGCCACTTGTTTTCGCACCTTCACCGCTACCCCCTTCTTCTTATTGCTTATATCTAGAGGCTCCACAAATTTCACATTTAGTAAGTTTTTCAGTTTCATTTCGAAACAACATACAATGATTAATGCACGCGTCCCACGTTTTATAACTAAAACCCAAATCCGCAGTCATCTTGTACGCCTCACGATAGGAACTTGGCACTTTCGCTGACTGAGGCAATGCCCTAATGAAATTTTTTAATAAAGAAGTAAATCCCTTATCGGCCACTCGATAATTAGCCTTCCAGTGCATAAGTTCTACAATAAATGAGAGTACTGTAAACTTATCACACCCTTCCCACAAGGCTTGATCGCATCTCTCAAAAGTCTAAGAAACTTTGCGGTGGATGCATCTCGATTGTACGATTTCTTCAATTCCCCGGCTGGTTACTATCCGGCATACCCATCCCTTCATGTACCATTCGCCTCATACAATCTTGCACGCCCAATTCAATTTCAATGCCATCTTCAGTTGTCCTATCATTATTATCATTCTTACGCGCCGAAATGTACTCTTCCCCGTGCCCAATCCAATTCTTGTAATCTTTTTGAAATCCCACTTCAATACAATGTGATCTCACGGTTGCACGGTCTTTTTGGTAACGATTTGCGCATTTTTTACAAGGACAATATATTTCTTTAACACCAACAGACTTTTTTGAGAATGCAAAATCGAGAAAGTTGTTAACCCCAGACAAATACTCATTTGAAATTCGATTATCCAAATCAATCCAACTTTTGTCCATATATGACTTGACTTGATATTTTTAACGTTAAAATACAACCTATATATAAGATCGAGAGACACAAATTTTAGAATAAAAATAAACTCTAAACAAACATAATCTAAATATGTACAACTTTTGTCCAAATATAGATAATATACATTGTTGGAGCCTAGCCTATTAGTCGAACTTGGGCCCATGATATAGTATAACCCCATGACAACATTCATTCGTTCTCTCTCACAAGCCCCCCCCACCCCCCTAATTGAGAAGCTAATTTAAGGAACTAGGTTGAAATTTGTGGTCCAAACTACTAGAAAACGAGACACGCCTATATTCAAGTTAGATTCAATCATCAGTTGTTATATACTTACACAATTTCCATCTCAAAATGTGGCATGCATACACTTACATGATTAATGAATACTTGTGGTCCTATAAAGCTACTACTTGAATATAAAATCATTTCAAAAATAAATTGTCAAGAAACCTTTTTAATTCAACATCTAATTCCATCCACTCTTCATTAAATAATAGTCATCTTCACCCAAAAACGAAAGAACTTACAATAAAAGAGATCATATAGAAATTTGATACGAAAATATTGTTGTCGTATTTAACTCGGAAATCATATACTTGAGTTACCTCAATACAAACCCCAAAAAAAACCTAACTAAATAATCAACACTAGAAACATCAAATGGTTATAGGGTTGGTTAATCACACTAAAAACAATCTTCATAAAATCCCAAAACAATCCTAAAATTGCAACAAGAGCATACAAATGTATAGAAATCGAAAATGTACAGATTCACTAGTTAATAGGCACAACCAGTGAATGGTGCTATTAAGATATTAGACATCCATAACACTAATTAATATCAACGCATAACATCCATTTTAGGTTCATAAGAAAACTGAACATGCATGCATCAATTCATCTGCTTATATTTCATGCTAAAATTTCTCATATAAAAGATCCTTGCGTAATACTAGGAGCCTACAAGTTTTGTCAACTATCACACCAAATGATGTACTTTCCTAAATGAATGTCTATTTTTCCCAAAAAAAAAAAAACAGGTCCAAAACTGAAAGTCTATTTGTGGAGAAGGTACTAAATCTCCCCTCATCAAACAACAAATTTTAGTTCATACTTACACTCATGATGCAATATGGTGAGATCAATAAGGAGTTTTATGTACTTGTACTACTAAAAATGCTTAAATTTCAACTTTCTCAAATGTCTCTCAAAGTGAAACTTGGACATACATGAAGGGACAGAGGGGAGTATTAAGAATGTGATAGCTTGGGCACCAAACCCTTGCACAGTTATATGAGACGCCCAAACCATACTTCCAAGCAAAAGCTTGAACACCTGCTATAGAATCAAAAATCTTACCTTAAGTGAACTGGAGCTGACCCACTTTCGATTCAATTCGTGCCCAAGCTAAGGAGAGAAAGAGAGACTGCTGAGATACAGAGAATCATCAAAACCACACCAAGAACACACCAAGAACAACAAAAATAAAAAAAAAACTTAGAAATTAAAAGTAAATCAATAAAAGCGCATACCTGATTCGTTTATCACGGTCACCGGCGGTAGGATTCGTGCCCTAGGTAAGGTAGAGGAGAGAAAGAGAGACAGAGAGATAGAGAGCGCGAAACTGAATAGGGAAATTGGGTTTCCCGGTATTTAATGACATTTACGGCGGAAATCTTACACCGCCGTAAATAATTGTATTATTTACGGCGTACGCGTATCAACCGCCGATAATAAGTACATATATACGGCGGCTACTGATATACCGCCGTATATAATTGAATTATTTACGGCGGACGCGTATCAACTGCCGATAATAAGTACCTATATACGGCGTCTACTAATATACTGCCCTATATAACTTCGATCTCGTATACGTACATACCAAATGTACGTACATTACTTATTTACGGCGGCCTTGTCCGCCGTATATATTATTTATTTACGGCGGCCGTTAAAACCGCCGTATATATAAGTATATACGGCGGACGCGTGTTCACCGCCGTATATGAGCGTCGTAAAAAGCCTCCTTTCTTGTAGTGAAATGAGCAATTTCCTTCCTCAAGGCAAAACAATTCTCGGTGGTATGCCCAAAATCCTCATGAAATGCGCACCACTTGGACTTGTCCTTCCAAGTTGTTGACTGGTCGTTCTTCTTGGGCCACCTTGCTTTATCTCCAAGATTTCCCATGGCGCACAAGATTCCTGCAATGTCCACGTAAAAGTGCGTATTCAGAAATTTTTGGATAATCAGTATCATCTCCCTCTTGATCATCATCTACAACATGAATTCTAGAAGATTCAGATTTAACAGGGGGTTTGCCCCTGTTGGACTTATAGTGATGGGAATCCAATTTTCTGTCAGAAGGCTCAAATAGAGGAGTAGGAGTCCTCCCAGTTGACTTCCCCATTGCCAAGCTGTCTTCCTCCAATCTGATGAAAGGCAAGGCCCTGGTTCTGATTTCTTCAAGTTGTTTCGCAGGGGTCATCACCAACTCGTTATAGAACAATGAGCTCTTCTTCAAGCCTATACGAAATGCTTCCGTAGCGGTGGACACATCCAAGTTGGGTATAGTCACTGCCTCCTTGTTAAACCTGTGCAAATACTCTTTAAGATTTTCGTTAGGCTGTTGCACAATTCTATAGAGATCACTAGTCAACTTGTCAAATGCCCTATTGCACGAAAATTGGTTAATGAACATATTGACAAGTTGAGCATAAGATGAAATAGAGTTTAGAGGGAGCCCTGTTAGCCATTTTAAGGCTGGTCCTGACAAAGTAGAGCCAAAGCCCCTGCAAAAACACGCTTCTTTAAACATAGGGGGGATACTTATGATATCCATTGATTCCTGATACAGCAACACATGCTCTGCGGGGTCGGTGCTTCCATCATACTTCTTCATATGAGGGACTGAAAATTTCTTTGGGATCTCCACACTAGCTATTGCTGGAACAAAACGAGATTCATTATAGCAAGTTGGAGAAACTTGGTGGTATGGCATATTGACTCCAGGTATGCTTCGAAGCAAATCCTTTATAGTCTGCATTTCCTTAACAAGTTGACTCTCTGCGAAAAGAGGATTGTTATTAAACTGAGATGCAGAAGTATCAAAAGCATTAAAGAAATTCCCTGCTTGCCCCATTGAGGGTGTAGCATAGGTGTAGCAAGATGACAGCGCAGGTTGGCTAGCTGGTAGGCTGAATCTTGGTTGTTCGATTGGAATGGACGCCACGATCGTGCTCTCTGCTGGCAAGGTATTAGTCATAGGAATATCCCCGACATGGCTTGGTCCTGTACCTGCACCAAACAAAGATCTAGGAAGTAAAGGTGAAAATGGAGTAGATACTTGAGTTACAACTTGCTTCCCTTTACGCAGGTTATCAATGGCGTTGAATATCATGGCGTTCGTATGCTCCTGACCATCCAACCGATCGCTCACTTTCTTCAACATGCCCGCCATGTTGGACAATATCTCCAAATTGACAGCTTCCGCACTTGGAGGAGGATTGTCTTGGGCGTTGGAAATAGGAAGCGGACGACTCCTCTCAGCTTGACTGCCGGATGATGGATTAGCCATTTCTACTTGAATAATCAAAGTTTCCCACAGACGGCGCCAAATTGTTTTGGTCAAATTTCAACAAGTGTATTTCGAAGGGAAGAAAAATGACTAAAGTGATATGAATCTAGGTACAATGATTATCAAGTTGAATGGGGATGGACACAAGATGTTTGTTGACTAGGGAAAGCCCTTGAACAACTTGTTCGCCGGCATAAAACCCCGGGAGGTTTTGGTACCTGCCTTGACCGAAAGTTTACTAAGTATCTTGGTGATTACAGAGCTATGAGCATATAAAAAGGGAGCTTAAGCTAGAGTGAAAGTGTGTGCAAAAATACAGTGTTTAATCCCTTTTATACCTCAACCAACGGCTAAGTTTACAAAGAGAAAAAGTAGGCCTAAAATCTCGGGAGTAATGCTGATCTTGTTGAGATATATCCGCCATTTGCTGTTGAGGGAGGAGATAATGATTTGTTGCTGAAGAAACGTCTTTGAACCGGTCCTTGCTCCTTTGACACGTTCCCTAAAAAATAGGGTTAACGTAACTATGTTCCAACCTGCAGAAGTTCAAGTTGTGATAGGATAACTTAAGTTCGTTAGTACCAAGTTGTTTGGTGTAAGTTGTAAAACAAGTTGAAAAACGCATGGCCCAACAGTAAGGATCATTTCATCAACTCGCTGTTTGTTTTCTGTAGCTATTCACCCATGAAGTTATTTCCAATTTCTCATCATTATAATGGTTGTTGACTCCCATATGTTTGTATTTTGTAGCTTTTTGTCACTGGTTACTAGTCAAAAACAATTACATAAGGCCCACTTTAATTACAAGGAGCTAGATCTAATGATAGGACTGCGATAAAGAACAACTTCTTGACGTGATATGCAAGGAGCTAGATCTAATAAATACTTGCAGTGCCATTGCGACATGGTAACTTCAGTTTCTGACACGCTTCTTCTTTAATTGTTTTAAATGGTCGATAGATACGTTTATGAATGCACATTGTTTTTAAGTGTTACATAAACAGGGATGATAAGTGTGGAACCTTGACCATTGCAGAATGTGGATCGACGGAGCTTGCTGCCCTTGTCTTTTGTCGGGTTAGTATTTCAGGAATGCACTCCACTTGTATTTGTTATTCCTTATTGTAGATTATGTAGTAATATTTTCAAGAGTTTTTTGTTTGTATAACATGATGTTCTCTCTAACGTTTTTCTTTGAATGGCTCATTTGAATTCAACAATTTTTTAGCTCACCCGTTAGTCTTACTATTGTCTATAATATTCTTTTTTTTTTTAAAAAAAACTAATGAATTCAATTAGTATCTTCTTATCTTCTTATGCGCATTGCTTTCACCAATCGATTTTGACTTTTGTGGTTCATGTACTGCTTTTCTGTATTATATAGGCTCACTACAAGGGTGTTAATTCCGAGTTAGTGCATAATATATTAATGGATTGAGGAAGGTAGTTCAAGAGTAAGCTTTAAGTTCATATTTGGTGTATGTCTTACTTTTTACCTTATCCTTATATCTATTACAGTTTAATACTTTTACATGGCATGTTTACCAAAAACCCCTAACCTTTGTTTTTAATTGACAATAGATGGGTTCTTATTTCATCTTTTCTCTAACCTACTCAGGGATGTAGTCACTTTTCCAGGATTTGTTGACTGTGTTTATCTTGTTGCCCCTAACAAGCTATCCCTGAATAATGGTCTAGGTGATGTTATATCAATCAAGAACACAAAGTAAGTTGAAAAATAACTTTACTTGATATTATTTTTCATCTTTCATTTATACATATGATCTTCACTTCATTTGACCTCTACTTTAATTCTTTGTTCAGTTGGTCAGATGGTGTTCTGTGGAACCCATACCTGACTATGGAAGCATGCTAAAAAGATTTTGTGTACGTAGAAAATGTCAAGGTAAATAAAAAGAGTCTAATATTGGCGCCCAATTAAGCCGGCAACTCATAATGAAAAAAATGGAAAATAATTATTTACACTTTTTATGGATGTTGCAGATTGGAACGGTTAAGCTAGAGCCTGAACAATCTTGGACCGCTCCACCAAAGTATTGAGCTTAGTCATGAGCGTTTCATTGGTCTTTTCATAACTGTTTCCAGTTTGTAGAACCTATTGTAATTGAATGTTGGTATTTTGGTGATTGAATATTTAATTGAGTTGTATTTGAATGTTTAATTGAGTTGTATTTGAATGTTGGTATTTTGGTGATTGGACATGTTACAGGTGTCTTTTTACATATTTCAGATTTTTTTTTTCAATTCTGAACAATTTACCGATGGACCATTTCGTCGGTAAATCCTTTTAAAAACTGATAATATTATTACCGACGGACTGGTCAGTCGGTAAATCTGAACTTTTACCGACGGAATTTTCGTCAGTAACCCTCCGGCAAATACGCCGGGGATCGGCAGATTTACGTTTCCGACGGACCATTGCCGACTGTTATTTGGTGTTTACCAAAGGACCGTCCGTCGAAATTATCGACGGAAATTTCCGTCGGTATTACCAACGAAGAATTACCGACGGGATCCGACGGAATGCGTCCGTCGGTAAACAACTATTACCGACGAATTGTAAGGTTTACCGACGGAAAAATCCGTCGGTAATTGCCTAGTTTCTAGAAGTGTATAAATCCCACATGGGTTTTGGAAGACTGATGAAGAGGAGAGAGAGGCTGGAGATGGGTTGGAGGAGATGAAAGCAAATCCATAGACATAGTTAACAAAATTATCTCTTTTAAAGGGGTTTTGAGGAAAGAGATCTTAGAACTTGGTGGTGGATTTGGGTGAGTTTTTAGATTTTTTGAGCCTTGGAATAAGGGCTTTGGGAAATTGGAAGAGTTGTAAGAGTATTGAAGTTGCAGTGGGGAAAATAAGGACAAAAAATTTAATGGAAAAATAAAATTCGGTCATCACTGGCTGAGAAAAGTAGAAGAATTCGGTCGGGGCGACTGATTTTTTAATAAAATCTCGGTCACACTTGACTGAAAAAATTGAAAATTTCGGCTGAGTTTAGCCCTTTTTTTTTTATAAAATCTCACTCCCTGATTGATTTTTTTTTTCAAAATTCAGGTAGATATGGCCGGATGAGGAGAAATTGGGCGGAAAATAAGGAATTGAGTGGATCTTGAGGCAGTGTTGAGAGGCGGGAAGAAGGCGAAGTTGGTTTGGGTGTATACTCCCTCCGTCCCAAATTAACATACCCATTTTTGCCATTTAGGGCGTCCCATAATAATATACCCCTTTCCTAAAATGGCAAAAATCTTTAATATTCCCTCTACTCATTCTCTCTCCTATTTTACTTTTATACTCACAACACCAATCAACTTTACTATTTCCTCCACTCATTCTCTATCCTGTTTTATTTTTATACTCACAATACTTTCTCCATTACCCACTTTCCTTAATTCTCGTGCCGAACAGTTTACAGGTATGTTAGTTAGGGACGGAGGGTAGGGATGACCAAATTCGGTCTGGTTCCGGTTCCGGGCCTTGAACCGCCGGTTCCGGTTCGGCCAAATGGTAACCCTTAATCGGCTCGCACTAACCCCGGTTCCAGTCCGTCCGGTTCCGGTTTTCTCCCCGGTTCGCTCCGGTTTCGGTTCTTTGGAAAACGTGGAAATTTCGTCCGGTTCACGGTTCCGGTTTCGGTCCGGTTTGGCATTTTTGTAACCCTTAACCGGCCCGCACTAACCCCGGTTCCGGTCCGTCCGGTTCCGGTTTTCTCCCTGGTTCGCTCCGGTTCCGGGCTTTTCCGATCCGGTTTCGGTCCGGTTTTCCGATTCCGATCCGATTTGGTCATCCCTAACGGAGGGAGTAAGAGTTTAAGGTTAATTTCGTCATTTTCGTAAATGAAAATGAAAGTTAACGTCACTCAACCGAATCACCTTAATTGTAACGAGATCCAAAAGCACATTACATTGTATGGTTAATTCATAATATATTACCTTTAGTGTAAACGCGTGTGTAGTAAGGCTCCGTTTGTTTGGGCGTAAAACATTTTTCGGAAAATATTTTTCGGAAAATAACTCATTTTACGCCGTTTGGTTAGCCCCCGGAAAATGTTTTCCGAAAAATAACTCGTTTTACGCCGTTTGGTTGTTTTCTGAAAAATGGAGAAAACGTTTTCCGGAAAACATTTTACGCCCTTCCTAAGTAAAACGACTTACTGACCTTGTCCTAAGTAAGTTTTTTTTCCGAAAAATGGTGTCCCCATGTACAACTCATATTTCACAAGGTACAACATAATAATAATAATTAAAAAAAAATAAAAAAAATTACCCCTACGCATGCTACCCCACCCCCTGCCTACCCCACCACCCCCACCCCACCCACCCCCCAATTTTTTTTTTTGTAACCGCCCCACCCACCCCCTGACTACCCCACCCCCACCCCCACCCCCCTCACCCAATTTTTTTTTTTTTGTAACTGCCCCACCCCCCCTGCCTACCCCACCTCCCCCCCCCAATTTTTTTTTTGTTTTTTTGCAACTGCCCCATTTGGGGGGGTGGGGGTGGGATAGGCAGGGGGTGGGTGGGGCAGTTACAATTTTTTTTTTTTGGGGGGGGGTGGGGGGGTAGGGGGTGGGGTAGCAGGGGGTGGGTGGGGCGGTTACAAAAAAAAAATTGGGGTGGGGGTGGGTGGGGGGGTGGGTGGGGCGGTTACAAAAAAAAAAAATTAATAAAACATTTTACGCCCTTTCAAAAAACATTTTCTTATCAAACACCCGAAAACATTTTACACCCTTCCTCCATAAAATATTTTACGCTCTACCTCCGTAAAATATTTTACAGAAAAACATTTTTCGAAAAACGTTTTTCGAAAAATATTTTACGTCAAAACAAACATAGCCTAAGTTTCAAGCTTTTGTAATTTTCCCAAATTTATCTTTCTGAGTGGCCGGGGTTATGGGGGGGAGGGGGGGAGGGGAGAAATTATGCGAGATCCTTTCGTGCCTTTAAGATTATCCTTATACTAATTAGAATGTTAAAATAAAGTGGTCATCCTAACTCTGTTGTGTTTGTATCTTGTTGCATGCATAAGTGTCCCTAATTCTATTTCTGATTAATCATCATATCTTTTGGGGAGCTCACTTTAGACTATGTCCATCAACAATCAATCCAACCCAACTCAATAATTAAATATTATTTTTCTCTCCTCCATCTACTTAATTTATATCTACAATCAATCTTTTTTTTTTTTAATCATCCATCAGCAACCCAATCCAATTCAATCAAACTAACATTATCTCTTTAAACTATCTTTTATTTAATTTATTACATATTATCAATACTCAATTTATATTATTTTTCTAATCTTATAATAAATTAATAAAAATAAATTTAACTACTAAATTTATAATCATATATAATATAAAAACCAAAACTATTTAGAGCCTCCAGAAAAGGCCACGTCAAAGGCCACGTCAGCAACAATTTCCAACTCATTTTTATTCCAGATTTTAGTTAAAAAAATATAGGCTTTAAAATAAAAATTCCCTCTAAAATTCGGATAATGCAATTGAAATTTATGATAAACTGAAATATAATCATAAATTGTTTGGTGCCCAAAATTCGGATAATGCAATTTAAAATTTTGATAAGATAAGATATATCTAACTTTAAATTTCTAGATTATATTTAACTGTAACAATTTTTCAAATGTGGATAATATATTCCGATAAATCTCAAATTTTTGAAATATAACTAAGATGTCATCCGAGCATAACAAATCATTTTCAGTAAACTAAAGTCAGGTACGGATGAGGCACTTTATCATTCGTCAATCGTCATACATAGATGTAAAATGGAAATCATTTTAAGTTACATCATGATTCATATTTTAATATTCAAAATTTTCAATAATATTAATAAAAAAATTCTGTTATTAGTTAGGTATTTTAAATTTTTGATAAGATCTTATATCTGTTTGAAACTTTTGATAAGGTAAAATTTATCTCTTAGTTTGGATTTACAAACGAATCAAATCACGATCTTCTATTTATTGATTTTTTTTTCACTTCAAAATATGTGGAAAACTTCTCATCATTCCTTATTCTTCTTTTGATGGTGAAGAGAAAAGTTTCTCTAATCCAGTTTCTTTTGCTGGGTTAGGTTATAACTAACTTGCTTTTGATCATGTTTGGAGTCATCCATCCCTATTTATATATCTAAACAAACATTATTGGCATTATTATTTATACTCTGTATTTTTTTTTTTGGATTAAAGTGAGCCAATACTAACAAACAACTCACATGATGTGCAGAGAAGAGAAACAATGTTGGTGATAAGACTAGAGAAGCAAATCGAGTGACCTGGGATGTGTTAGGCCTCATTTGTTTTTTTAATTCAAAGGGTCTGAATGGGATTTAGCTCTGACCGAATCAGACCTCAACAAAATAAGAGTGTTTGATTATTTTTTTGGTTCAAATCTAAATACCACTTATTTACCTCTAATTAATCAGACCTAAAAACAATGTTGATTTGCCTCTCTGAAGGGACTTTTTACATATATGTCCCTGTTATACTTCCATATTGTGAAAACTACCCTTGCTCTCTCATCTCGCCTTTTCTTCTCCATTCAATACATGTAACCCACAAACCCTATCCATCGGCCTCTTGCCTGCGCCTCGACTCCGACCATTATCCCCGGTGTTGCAGTCGATGAGAAAGTAGTTTATCTTCCTATGTATTCCATCTATCCGGCTATGGACATTAATGGTAGGAGAGGCGACGAAAAATCACTAGGATGCAGGGAGCGAGCCATAGATTTCTCTCTGAACGTCGACCTGCGCCGGAGTAGGTGTAACGTCGGTGGAAAAGAAACGACCCACCCAAATTTCATGTGCAGTTGATATTCGTTTGAAGGAGCGAGATGGAGAAACTTGAACCGGGTTTTCTATTTTTGTTGAAGCAAACTTGAACTGATTTTATCAGATTATTGACTTGGCTGGATGTAAATGGGGATAATTGAAGTGAGTTTTTAGATTATTGATTGGGGAGGGCAAATGAGAATGTGTGGTGGTGAACTGAAAAGATGAGAAATTGACATGGGTTTGAAGGAGGGGAGTTGGAGAAATTGTAACTGTTCAACATGAACAATTAATTAATCAATTGGAATGATCTTGATTCGTTTGTTTCTTCTCAGTTGAGTTGTTGAGTCAAGAAGCGATGAATTTTCAAGCTTAGATGGGAACGTGGAGGGTTTGAAGATGGCATTGTTCTGTTCTTGAAAGATGCTGAAGTAATCAGGGGTGTTCTTGTAAAAAAGTGTTTGAGCACGTCTTTTGTCTGGTTGTGAGAAAATTAATCATTTAATAATTAACCCATTAGTTTGGTAAAAAAGAAAAATCAACCATTTATTTTTGAAAATGTGTTGTGATTGATATATGTTAATTTTATTTCATATTTTATGTTAAAATATAAAAATTACATTTAACATGAATATTCAACATTTATAATTAA